>CATORF010000024.1:0-39192 GCA_951804975.1 Anthophora plumipes | reverse complement strand
GGTCCCCCATAACCTGTCCGAAGAAAACAAAGCCAACCGATCCGTCACATGCAACGTATTGCTTCAGCGGCATCGTACCGAACCATTTTTTGATCGTTTGATCACAGGAGACGAAAAGTGGGTACTGTATGATAATCCAAAACGCAAAAGGCAGTGGCTCTCTGCAAGCGAATCACCACGAAGTACTGCAAAACCGGGTTTACATCCCAAAAAGGCGCTTCTGTGTGTTTGGTGGAGCATTCGCGGTATTGTTCACTTTGAAGTGTTCAAACCTGGACAAACAGTTAATGCAGAAGTTTATTGTGAACAATTGGATCGTGTGAAACAATCACTAATGGAAAAGTATCCGGCAATTGTCAACAGGAAAGGTGTCATTTTGCAACACGACAATGCAAGACCGCACTGTGCAAGACGAACTCTAGAAAAAATTAATGCATTGGGTTGGGAAGTATTGCCTCATCCACCATATTCACCCGATATCGCACCCTCGGATTTCCATTTATTCCGATCCCTGCAACATTTTCTAAGCGGTAAAAAATTTGAAAATTTGGATGACGTTCAAAATGCTATTTCGGATTATTTTAATGAAAAACCAATTGATTTTTATCAATCCGGGATTGAAAATTTGCACACTAGATGGCAAAAGGTTGTTGAAAACGACGGCGATTATATTATTGATTAAAAATAAAGACTTCTTCAAAATATATTCGTTTGAATTTAATGTAAGAAAGCGACATTACTTTCCGGTCCCCCTAATATTTTCGAGAATGATACTCAACAGCTACATCATTTATAAAGAAAGCCTCCCCTCTCAGGAAAAGCCTATCACCCGGTTCCGTTTTATAATTAGTATTGTGGAAGCCCTTGCCAAAGAATGGGAAACTGCTAAAAAAACCAGCGGTGCGAAATCCAACCAATTGGAAAAATTACCGGAAAAAAAGGAGAAAGACTGCTGTGTATGCAGTACGAGGAATAAAAGTGACGGCGGAAAGCGAAGAAGATCACGAACGATATGTTCAATTTGCAAGAAGGGTCTGCATGGTGCATGTTTTTCACAACATAAATGTAATTAGTAAAATATTATATTATTTGTTAAGTTTAAAGTTTATAAATATATAATAATTTTATAATTAAACATGTTTTATAAATAAAAATTTTGCTGCACAATGGTATATTCCATATTCTTTAAGTTTCAGAATAATAAATACTAAAATTTTCCTCCAGGAAATTGAAATTTTGCTTTTTATAAAACTTTTTATATGAGCGCGCAATCGGCCCGTGGCATTTCTCGCATGTACTCCATAGAACGCGTGGCACTAAAAGGGTTAAATGACCCCCTGAGATCAAACTCGGTAATTTTTGTTATTTTTTAGCTGATATAACCTTAGGCGACATCTGTGCCAAATTATGTCACAATCCGATCATGGATATTTGTTTAGCATTTGTTTATATCAGTCAGCTTTTTTCTGTTCGTCGCAGTCAGCTATGGATACTTCTGTTGAGCAAAGAGTTTGTTTGAAATTTTGTGTTGCAAACGATATTTCTTGTAGTGAATCATTGAGAATGTTGCAAAAAGCCTTTGGGGACTCTGCTTTATCAAAAACCAGAGCATATGAATGGTATAAACAGTTTAAAAATGGTCGTACAGCGATTGATGATTTGTCTCGTGGTGGGCGTCCATCAACGGCAAATACCGAAGAAAACGTTGCAAAAGCAAAAGAAATTGTACTTAAAAATCGTCGAACCAGCCTGAGAGAGTTAGCTAGTGAACTAAGCATTGCATATGGAACGGCTCAGCAAATTTTAGTCGATACTTTAGGCATGAGACGTGTTGCAGCTAGGCTCGTACCAAAAGACCTGAATTTCGTCCAGAAACACCATCGGAAGACGGTTGCTGCAGATCTCATTTCTGAAGCCAGAAATGATCCAACCTTCATGAAACGAATAATTACAGGCGACGAAACATGGGTTTATCAATACGACATGGAAACAAGCCAACAATCATCCGAGTGGCGTTTGGAAAACGAGCCTAAACCAAAAAAACCGCGCCAAAGCCGCTCAAAAGTTAAGATTTTATTGACAGTTTTTTTCGATTTTCGAGGTGTAGTGCATTTTGAGTACCTACCACCAGGTCGCACAGTTAATAAGGAATATTACCTATCAGTTTTGATGCGTCTGAGAGATGCTGTTCGTCGCAAACGGCCAGAATTGTGGTCCAACAATTCATGGATTTTGCACGACGATAATGCACCATCGCACCGAGCTCGGATTGTGCTCGATTATTTAACTAAACATCAAATAAATACCATAGAACAACCACCGTATTCGCCAGATTTGGCACCCTGTGACTTTTTCCTCTTCCCAAAACTGAAATTACCTCTTCGGGGAAAAAGATTTGACACTTTGGAAGCAATAAAAGAGAATGCGACGAAAGAGCTGAAAGCCATACCTTCATCGGCCTACAACAAGTGCATGGATGACTGGATCAAACGTTGGCATACACAGTCCGTCCCATAGGAAAGGTGACTGATTTTATATTCGCGTAACTACTATTGCCATCTGTGAACGGATGCATGCATTAACTGGCGTGATATTTCGACTATCTTCTGTTTTAAATTCAACAGCATTGGCATCACAGATTGCTCGTAACAACCGAAACTTGAACAGTATGTTTTGAACTTCGGTCGTGAAAGCAGTAATGGAGCAACGTGCGAACATTAAGTTTTGTTTTAAATTGGGTAAAAGTGCCACAGACACTTTTGAAACGATACAAACTGTTTATGGTAGTGAAGCAATGAGTCGTAAAAACGTTTTTAAGTGGTATGCAAGGTTTCGTGATGGTAGAGAGAGCATTGAAGATGATCCACGTCCAGGAGCATCATCGACAGTTCGAGTCGAAGAAAATGTTCGAAAAGTGGCTGAAATTCTTCGAAATGATCGTTGTGCATCTACCAGGTTAATTGAGGAGCTCACTGGAATTCCGAAAACAACTGTGCATCGCATTCTAACTCAAAATTTGGGCAAAAGGAAGATCTGTTGTCGCTTTGTGCCCCACTCACTCAATGACGATCAGAAAGATTGCAGAGTGGAACACTGCAGAGACATGCAAAGATCGGCCGCTAGGAACCCAGACTTCATGTCTTGCATTGTAACAGGTGATGAAACATGGTGTTTTCAGTACGAGCCACTTACAAAGCGCCAAAGCTCGGAATGGAAACGTCCAGAATCTCCGAGACCGAAAAAAGTGCGCATGCAGAAAAGTCGTGTCAAGACACTCTTCACTGTTTTCTTTGATTCGAAAGGAATTATCCATAAAGAATTCGCTCCAGAAAGTCAAATGGTGAATGCAGATTATTACTTGGGTGTTTTAAATCGTTTATGGGCGAGGATTGTTCGCGTTCGACCTGAATACCGGAATCAAGGAACATGGTGTTTGTTGCACGACAATGCACCGGCGCACAAAAGCAAGATTGTATGCGATTTCTTGGCTCAAAAAAGTATCGTGGTGCTTCAACACCCTCCTTATTCGCCTGATTTGTCTCCGTGCGACTTCTGGTTATTTCCAAAACTGAAAATGGCAATGAAAGGAAAGCGTTTCGACACGATTTCAGATATCCAGAAGGCTACGACCAGGGTACTGCAGGCAATTTCAAAAGTTCAGTATCAGAATTGTTTCGAACAATTTTTACAACGCTTCCAGTTGTGTATTGACTCACAAGGAGCCTATTTTGAATAAAAAGACATATAAACTAAAAATAAACAACGTCTTGTATTTTATTTCACATCAGTCACCTTTCCTGTGGGACGGACTGTGTATGTGTGTAGCTTGAGATTGAACAATTTGGTGAACAGTGTCCCGAAACGATTAAATGCCATCATTAAAGCTAAAGGCGGCTACATTAAGTACTAAAAATGCATTACATTAAGTACTTAAATACTAAAAATATGATCTACTTATTGAGGTGCAAAAGTGTTGAAATGCATCAATAAAATAAAAAAGATGATATATACTATTAAGGACCAAGATAAATTATTATTTTATGTATTTTTCAAAGTTTAATAATGTCACTTAAATTTTCAATAAAGTTCGTATTTTTCAAAAGCATTTATGTGATACTTTTTGTAATTTTTAATCAATAATTCTAATCATTGCAACAGTTTTGAGAGTCACTGTAAAACATCTAGTAATGTTAATATACTCTCGTACTCTATAAGATCTCCAAATCATGAAGATTCTTCCATTTTCCATTATATGTTTAAAATGTCTACCAGCTAATTGGACCACCCAATTTATCCTCTTCTCATCCTTAGTTTTGGCTTTACTTTAGGCGAGTCCTCATCTGAAGAGCAACGGGGGGAGGGATGGGAGGAATCCCTATTTCGAAGGATCGGCGACCTGGTGGACGCCAAGCTGAACAGGTTTCTGCTGGGCCTCTCCACCAGGTCGGCGGGCGAACCTCTCCCCGAGAAGGCTAAAAAGATGGCAGTCAACGCGGAGAAGGAGACACCCGCGCCACCAAAATACATTCTTCAGTACCACTACGACCAAGGTGAAAAAGCGGAGCAGGCGGCCAAAAACATTTGTGCTGTTTATAGACCCAATACAGTATCGAATGCAACAGCAAAGCGGTGGTTCCAACGATTCCGTTCTGGTAATATGGACGTCGAAAATGAGGCACGCTCTGGTAGGCCAATCGTCGAAAATGTGGATAAAATCATGGAAATCGTTGAGTCGGGCCGGCATGTGAACACTTATTCCATTTCCCAGGAACTGAAGATTAGCCAGAAAACCGTTTGGAACCATTTATTAGGGGGACCGGAAAGTAATGTCGTTTCTGCGCATGCCGATGTTTGATTGTCTTTTGTCAGCTCATTGTGTATCTCAAAGGCGTGTTAAAGTTATTTTAAGGTTATTGTGACTTCTTCTCTTGTGAATATTGCATTATTAAACTTTTTTTTGCTTTTTGGAGTGAAATGGGCAGCCAAATACCAGAAGAGCATATCCGGCATTGTATGCTTTATGAATTTCGCAAGGGTAGCAATGCAACAATTGCGACCAAAAACATTTGCGATGTTTATCCATCTGCATTAGACGTTCGTAAATGTCAAAGATGGTTTTCTAAGTTCAAATCTGGTAATTTTGATCTCTCGGACTCCTATCGATCAGGAAGACCAGTAACATTGGATAACAACATTCTAAAGGCAGAAGTGGAGGCAAATCCATGTCAAACTATTGAAGAATTGTCGAACACCCTCAACCAACCTTGGTCGACCATACAAGAACATTTAAAGCAAATTGGAAAAGTAAGCAGAGCAGGTGTTTGGGTCCCCCATAACCTGTCCGAAGAAAACAAAGCCAACCGATCCGTCACATGCAACGTATTGCTTCAGCGGCATCGTACCGAACCATTTTTTGATCGTTTGATCACAGGAGACGAAAAGTGGGTACTGTATGATAATCCAAAACGCAAAAGGCAGTGGCTCTCTGCAAGCGAATCACCACGAAGTACTGCAAAACCGGGTTTACATCCCAAAAAGGCGCTTCTGTGTGTTTGGTGGAGCATTCGCGGTATTGTTCACTTTGAAGTGCTCAAACCTGGACAAACAGTTAACCCTTTGCGGTCGGAAGGCGCCGCTCGGGCGCCACGGCGATTCGCGCCGCAGGTCGGATGTCGCCTGAGCGGCGACAATCGGTGTTTATGTTAGATTTCGTTATCTCTAAGCGGAGGAACGCAGTATTGGTGCTTGAAAAGGTTCCTTTGCTATTGATATTCTTTTGTATGAAGTGTCGAATTACAAATCTTAACGGAGATAAGATAATATTAGTAAAAGATCCTTCTAGGACTGTAGCTCTGTGTGTTTTCAACCTCATTTGAAACTGGACGATCGCGGCGAAAGTATCTAGAAAATTTATATCGTGTGGTTTTGTTCGTACCCCGAGAAAAATGGATATTACAAGTGAATTTAGTTCCAGCGACGATGACTTCTGTTTTGAAGTACTCCATGATGAAATTGATCGCATTCATAGGAGCATGTGTGATAAAGAATGCGAAAGCAGTGATGAAAGTGATGATGTGGTATTGGGTGTAAGGAATCGAAAGATCAGAGTAATAGACAGCGATTCCGATAGTGACAGCGATGCCTCACAACCGGATCAATCGGAATGGACACCTTGTGACGAATCAACAGAAATACCACCCAGGATAAATTTCGTTTCCGGCGAAAGACCTGCAGGGCCACGGGTATCCGCAAATGTCATAGAGCCTTTGGATTTTTTGAAGTTGTTCTTTACCGAGGAGCTGGCGGATCAGGTAGTATCAGATACAAACCGCTATGCTTCAAGAAAGTTAGAAGGAATGGTGCTATCGTCACGATCAATTTGGCACACGTGGCGTAATATAACAAAAGAAGAATTTTGGGCGTTTATAGCAGTTATAGTAAATATGGGGACAATGATAGCGGCTAATCTGAAAGAATATTGGTCAACGGACGCTACCAGCTACATTCCGTTTTACCCAAACACATTTTCAAGAGAACGGTTTACCCAAATTTTTTGGATGCTACATGCAGAGATATTTTCAGCGCAACAAAGCCAACCCAGAACACGTTTACAACTGATAACTGGCTACCTTGAATACATAAATTCAAAACTTCTGAATTATTTCACACCGGGCAAAGAGATTTGTGTCGATGAATCTGTGGTAAAATACAAAGGACGGGTTTCATTTATTACTTATAACCCTAAGAAACCGACCAAATGGGGCATTCGCATTTACACATTGGCTGATTCTGGCACGGGATATATTTGCGGAATTCTACCGTACTATGGCAGTCTGACAACACAGTCATTGATAAGACCGGACCTTCCGGTTTCAACAAGAATACCACTGCATTTATACACGACGCTGTTGAATAAAGTTCCTGGTGCGCAGGGGCATCATATGTTTACAGACCGTTACTACACCAGCTACATTTTGGCGAATGAATTACGCAAACTGAAATGTCATTTGACCGGGACAATCTTACCTAATAGAAAAGGGTTGCCAGATGCAATTAAAAATAAAAAGCATCTTCCAAAAGGAAAGTCGATGGAAGCCTACCGCAAAGATGACAATTTAGTTCTAGCGTGGAAAGATAAAAGAATCGTTACGGTATTCACAAATTTTTATAATGCGGCAATGAATAACGTCAAACGAACACTCCGTCATAATGTTGAAACAGTTGTTAGAAAGCCCGATGCTGTAATAAATTACACAAAATTCATGGGCGGCGTTGACGTGGCCGATCACTATGCCTCTACATACTGCTTCATGCGAAAATCATTGAAGTGGTGGCGCAAACTATTTTTTTGGGGGCTAGAAATTTGCATAATCAATTCATATATTCTATACAAGCTAGTCAAAAAGCAGAGAAACGAGCAGCCACTGAATCATTTACAATTTCGCAAAATATTAGTGAAGCAGTTGAAAGGAGATTTCCGGCAGCCGCGAAGAGTTTCAACATCGACCTCCAACTCGGATAACATTCGGCTCAATGGAAAGATCCACGTAATGCTTAATGGTGCAAAGAGAGACTGCAAAGTTTGTTCAAACCGAAACACACCTGGTGGAAGACGCGAGACGAGTTCCTACTGCGATACATGTCCACAAAAACCAAGAATGCATCTTGGACAATGTTTTGTAAATTATCACACTAAAGTACAATACAGAGATTAGGTTTGCGATATTATATTCTTAAAGATGTAATTATAAATAAATTGTTAAAATATAACGTTTTCCTAGAATAATTTATGTATAAGATTATTTTATTTTATCTGTATACTGCGCTCGACAAATTCGCGAAAATCGCGTCGACCTGCCACCTCGCTGGCCGAAAAAGTCACCGACCGCAAAGGGTTAATGCAGAAGTTTATTGTGAACAATTGGATCGTGTGAAACAATCACTAATGGAAAAGTATCCGGCAATTGTCAACAGGAAAGGTGTCATTTTGCAACACGACAATGCAAGACCGCACTGTGCAAGACGAACTCTAGAAAAAATTAATGCATTGGGTTGGGAAGTATTGCCTCATCCACCATATTCACCCGATATCGCACCCTCGGATTTCCATTTATTCCGATCCCTGCAACATTTTCTAAGCGGTAAAAAATTTGAAAATTTGGATGACGTTCAAAATGCTATTTCGGATTATTTTAATGAAAAACCAATTGATTTTTATCAATCCGGGATTGAAAATTTGCACACTAGATGGCAAAAGGTTGTTGAAAACGACGGCGATTATATTATTGATTAAAAATAAAGACTTCTTCAAAATATATTCGTTTGAATTTAATGTAAGAAAGCGACATTACTTTCCGGTCCCCCTAATACATAAGGCTGGTCTCAATAAGAAGCTCGATGTATGGGTGCCACATGAATTGACGCAAAAGAACCTTTTGGACCGAATTGATGCCTGTGATTCTTTGTTGAAACGTAACGAAATCGACCCATTTTTGAAGCGGATGGTGTCTGGCGATGAAAAATGAGTCACATACGAAAACAACAGCCGAAAAAGATCGTGATCCAATCGCGGTGAGCCGACCCAAACGATCGCCAAGCCTGGATTAACGGCCAAGAAGGTTTTATTGTGTGTTTGATGGGATTGGAAGGGAATCATCCACTATGAGCTGCTCAATCATTTAGGCCATCGGGCCAAACACTCAATTCGGACCTCTATTGTCAACAACTGACCAGACTGAAACAGGCGATCAACCAGAAGCGGCCAGAATTGGCCAATAGGTAGGGTGTTGTGTTCCATCAAGACAACGCCAGGCCGCACACATCTTTAACGACGCATCAGAAGCTCCGAGAGCTTGGCTGGGAGGTTCTATCGCATCCGACGTATAGTCCAGACCTGGCACCAAGCGATTATCACCTTTTCAAGCATTTGCAAAATTTTCTTAATGGTATTAGGTCATTAAGTATGAAATGTCCGATTACCTAAAGCCTCAAGTTTGATACCAGATGTCTCCGATATTTCACTTCGATCGTCCTTTATTTTTTTTGCATTGAGAAGGTACGCCATCTGGTTTTCAGATGCACTCTTTTGTTTTTAATAGTCTATCGTATTGTCGTCTGGAAGTTAAATATTGTAAGCCATGGATAAGACAAAAATGCGAGTTATTTTCGAATATGAGTTCCGTCGTGGAACTAATGCAGCGCAGACAAGCCGAAATGTTAACGAAGTGTTTGGCAAGGATGTATTGGGTTGTTCGGAAAGTAATTTCGTTTTTTCCCGTCAGAGGACTTAATTACGTTTTTTCGAAACCAACTTCACACTTAAGCCGCATAACCATTATATGTCTTGAGAGCTGATATTGCAAGGCTTGTGTGTGAAAAAGTTCTATTAATTCTACGCAGTAGTTTTTGGTTGGTGCCCTTTTAAATATGGAGAGCAATAAGCAGCATTTTCGTCATATTTTACTTTTTTACTTCAGAAAAGGTAAAAATGCTGTCCAAGCGAGAAAAAAATTGACGGATGTGTATGGAGAAGGCGTGTTAACACGTTAAGCGCCACGCCGAATTTGCGTGCCTTTCCGTTCAGGCCACAGTTAGCCGTCAGGCGGGCTCTGCCGGGCCGCTCGCCGATAGGCGAGCCAGAGTATAAACAAATGTCGGGTAACGTAATCCGGCCGGGGCTTGCCTTCGTATGTTTACCTCTCCACTTGTAGATAAGATGCACTCGAGAGCCTGACATTTTCAAATCGCAATAAATACTTTGTATATACTTTGTTTATATCCGTATAGTCCCTTCTCCGTCGTAGTAGAGAAAAACCCGAAAAGCGAGGCCTAATAACGCCCAAACGCGTAAGAAATCCTCAGTTGCATAGATATCGTAACCCAGTTTAGTTCAGTCTCCAAGTCTTCTCGTACTTCTTCTTGACCAGAAATTCAAAATTTTGTTGCCCTAAAAATCAAGATGTCATCAAGTGATACCTCAAGCGAACAAATTTTAGTGCCTACACTTCGTCATCGCCGTGTATTGCGCTCGTCCGACGATGAAAGTTTATCACAGAATGAGCGTGTGGATACGAATACAACGGGTGATCAAGAATGGTTCGATCCGCAAGGAAATCAACCTAATATAAGAGCTTTTAGGAGTGAATGTGGGGTTGACATATCTAATGTCACAGTACAAAATTGTTGCAATGTGGGAGACTTTTACGCTCTATTGGTCACGGAAGAAATACTTCAGGAAATAAGCGACCAAACAAATACATACGCAGTGCAAAAGCAATCAATAAGTACTTCGAGGCGTATAAATAAGTGGGTCCCTACAAATACAAATGAAATCAAGCGCTTATTTGGGCTCATCATATGGATGGGATTGGTAAAATATCCAGCGATATATTTATACTGGTCCAGGGATCCGCAATACTATCATCCATTCCCACACAAAATCATGAGCAGGAATCGATTTGAGATTCTTTTGAGGATGCTTCACGTTTGCAACAATGAAACAGCAGATACCACCAACCGCTTATACAAAATCCAGCCGATTATTGACGATTTGAACACAAATTTTAAAAAATATTACCATCCAACAGAAGTAATCTGTATTGATGAATCGATGATTCCATTTCGTGGACGTATTTTATTCCGACAATACATGAAGCAGAAGAAACACAAGTATGGCATAAAAATTTTTAAACTCAGCTGTGGCCTCGGTTACACATACGAGGGTGAATCAAATATAAACGAGACTTTTGTTTCTGAGCGCGTAAATTTAAAGGGAGCGAGCGGCCGCTTCTAGTGTGCATTGGTTGGGATGTCAGGAGTGGGGAGAGCAGGCCGTTGTCCAGTTCAGACACGTTTGGCGGTAGTATTCAAGATGTCAGAGCAACAAGTACACCTCTCAGTTGCGCAACGCATTATTATTAAATTTCTCACACATGAAGGCGTCAAACCAATAGAAATTCTGCAAAGATTGACTGCACAGTTCGGGGATCAGACACTGTCAAGGGCTCGCGTGTTTGCCTGGCATAAGAAGTTCAAGGAAGGACGTGAACTGGTTGAAAATGTGGAACATGATCGTCGTCCTCGAACCAGCATTACGGAGGAGAACATTCGCACGATTCGTGAACTTCTTGAAAGAGATCGGCGTTTGACACTTTCTGAAATGACAGCACAGGTTGGAATAAGTTATGGGAGCTGTCAAACAATCGTCACAAAGGACCTAGGGTTCCGTAAAGTGTGCGCCAGATGGGTCCCTCGCCTTTTGACAGCAGAACAGAAGTTGAGACGTTTCCAAGTGTGTCAGGAGCTTTCAGCACGGTTTTCGGAAGAAGGGGATACATTTTTGAATCGAATAGTCACCTGCGATGAAACTTGGGTTCATCATTACACACCCGAATCGAAACAAGCCAGTATGGAGTGGCGGAGGAAGGAGGAGGCAGCCCCTGTGAAAGCCAAGACGCGGTTGTCAGCTGGGAAGGTGCTGGCAACTGTTTTTTTCGACCGGCGTGGCGTTTTGCACATTGATTTTTTGCATGAGCGTCGCACAATAAATGCTGCTTATTACTGTGAGCTTTTGAGGGAGGCAAAGGTTGCTTATCGTTCGAAAAGGCGTAACCAACCGATTCGAGACGTCATTCTCCTCCACGACAACGCCAGGCCTCATACAGCAGCTCTAACCTGCACAACATTAGAGGAAATAAGGTGGACTCCACTTGATCATCCTCCCTACAGTCCTGACCTATCGCCCTGCGATTTCCATCTCTTCGGACCGCTTAAAGAAGCACTAGGAGGACAACGATTCCAAGACGACGCGGCGGTGGAGGCCTTTGTGCGCAATTGGCTTCTGACACAGCACTCTTCTTTTTACGATGCTGGGATCAAAAATCTCCCAATCCGCTGGGAAAAATGCATTTCCAAAGCAGGAGACTATGTTGAAAAATAATATGTGCTTGGCTATGTTATTTCACTGAATAAAATTATTTTAAAAATAAAGTCTCGTTTATATTTGATTCGCCTTCGTATAATTTCAGTGTTTACAGTGGCAAAATGTTCGACGAAGTGAACACGACGTCAACAAATATAGTACTGAATTTGTGTGAAAATATATTTCATAAAGGCCATACACTCTGTACTGACAATTGGTACACCAGTGTAAATTTGGCCAAACAACTCATACAGAAAAATACCCACTTGATTGGTACACTAAGGAGTAACCGCAAGAATAATCCAAAAGAAGTGGTATTCAAAAAACTAAAACGGGGGGAATGTGTCGCTCAAGAGAGTAAAGAAGGGATCACAGTTTTGAAGTGGAGAGAGAAGCGTGACGTTCTATTACTGTCGACTAAACATACATTAGAAATGAAGACCGTTCGAACAAAATCAAAAATCATTACTAAACCAACAATTGTCATAGATTATAATGCGGGAAAAAAATCTATTGACCTGTCTGACCAAATTGCTGCGTATAGTAACCCATTACGGAAATCCATGAAGTGGTATCGAAAATTGGGTTTTGAGTTATTATTGAACACCGCCGTTGTAAATTCCTTCTTCATACACCAAGAAACAACAGGCCAGAAGATGTCTATCACGATGTTTCGCAAAAACTTGATTGACACACTTGTGCAGGAGAAGGAGGAGGAACAAGTGAACACCCGTGTAAATCATCAGCATCATTTGAAAAAAAAGGAAGGCAGTGCGCACAAAATTAGAAAATACTGCACCAACTGCTATCAATATAATGCACGAATGTTAGGAACAAAGACAGCTAGAAATGTAACGCCAAAAATAACAACCTTTTGTAATGAATGTACACAGCAACCTCACCTTTGCTTATCTTGTTTCAATAAATTACATTAATGTTTTTAAGTATTATATTCTTTTCCTTGAAGCATTGACCAAACTAAAACCGATATCGCATAATTTAAATGTTCAGTCTCACAAGTATGCAAAGACGGACACACGCGCCGCGATAGAAGAACGAAAAGTCTGCCGTCGGTCCGTAGGGACCGACGTGGCCTGAACGGAAAGTCTAGCGTCGGTCCCTAGGGACCGACGTGGCGCTTAACGTGTTAACAGTACGCCAGTGCCAGAACTGGTTTGCAAAATTTCGATCCGGCAATTTTGATGTCGAAGATGCACCACGGTCTGGAAGGCCGGTCGAAGCTGACAAAGATGCGATAAAGGCATTAGTTGATGCAAATCGGCGAATAACCACACGAGAGATCGGTGAGAGATTAAATTTGTCGAATTCGACTGTTTATGGCCATTTGAAAGGCATGGGCTTAACCTCGAAGCTCGATGTGTGGGTGCCCCATGTCCTTACGGAGCGAAATTTGTATCGTCGCGTTGACGCGTGTGATTCGCTCCTCAAACGTCAAGAAAATGATCCATTTTTGAAGCGGATTATTACTGGGGACGAAAAATGGGTTGTATACAACAATGTTAAACGCAAGAGGTCATGGAGCAGAAAAGATGAACCGGCTCAAAGCGTGTCAAAAGCCAACATTCACCAAAAAAAGGTGATGCTCTCCGTTTAGTGGGATGTCAAAGGAATCGTTTTTTTTTGAGCTTTTGCCGGACAATACCTCGATTAATTCAGAAGTCTATTGTCATCAGCTGGACAAATTGAATGATTCACTTAAAGAGAAGAGGCCCGAATTAATCAACAGGAAGGGTGTAGTGTTCCACCAGGATAATGCGAGACCTCACACAAGTTTGGTCACTCGCCAAAAACTTTTACAGCTTGAATGGGACGTACTGCAACATCCACCATATTCTCCAGATCTGGCGCCTTCCGACTACTATTTGTTCCGGTCCCTGCAAAATTTTTTGGATGGCAAAACCTTTACCTCAAATGAAGATGTCAAAAACCACCTGAACCAGTTTTTTGCCAGCAAGGACCAAAACTTTTATGAGAGGGGAATTATGTTACTGCCAGAAAGATGGCAAAAGGTGTTGGACCAGAATGGCCAATATATAATTTAATAAAATATTTATTCATTATACGAAAACTGTCTTTCATGTTCCCCAAAAAAAACGAAATGACTTTCCGAACAACCCAATAGATAAACTTCGAGACGACAATGTCCAGATAGATAACTACGTAAAAGATTCCACAACATTAATCGTCCAACAATTAAATTCCTCTATTAATCAATGCAAACCAATTAAAAATCAATATGACGTTATAAACGAAAACTTTCAATTATTAAAAAATAAATCCAACCTTAATGAACTAAACATACGACTTGACGAAATATAATAATAGAGCCAAATGGTGCTCAGCTGAAATTAAAAATTTTAAATGTGGATGAAGAAGTAAAATATGACGCATGAGGAAATGTTAAAAAATGAAAAATAAATATTGGATGCCATGTTGTTAATTATATTAACGTGAAGAGGTGTTATAATTTCTAGGGATTTTACCGCATTATGAAAAACTGTACACGGCCGATAACATCCTCGAAATGTCCAGGTGATCAGAAGGACAATGAATGCAACACTAAGAAAGATAGATGTGTAAATTGCATGTATAAATAAAACTTATAATTTAAAAATAAATGAACATATTTTCCACCGATTCCAGACGTACTGGAACATCCTTTAGATTAATTCATAACGGAGTAAACGGTCTTCTGTGACATCTAGCACACATCTGGATGAGAATGTGAAATGAATGGGTCTTCGATAGGAAAACTACCAGGTGGCACAAGAAGGAAATCTGTAGGATCATTAGATAAAGGGGATAGAGATTGCCAGTTTAAGCATGATTCAATTTGCACCAAAACAGCGTACAATTCTTCGTAGATCAAGTTTGTTTCGCTAATGACACGTTTTGGGTGATGTTTCGTTTATAAGCTTGCGGCGGAATCAAATTCCATTCAATTGCTTCGCTGGATAAGAATCTTATTCATTTTTCACTTTGCTCGCTGTTTAATATTACTATTGCTAACTTCCGTAACGCTTTTCTCGACTCGAAGAAATTGGTTCCATTGTCGGAATGTAGTTTTTGACACTGATCACAGCGAGATATAAATCTTCGCAAACAATTTAAACATGTATCGGTCGCAACATCCACAGCTAGTGGAATACGGATTGTATTACTTGAGAAACATACAAAAATTCATATATACACTTTCAACACAGTTTGACTATCTACCCTGTTACCCTTCGCGAAAAATGGCCTAGCGTAATCTACTCCGAAAACAAAGAATTAAAAAATTCAAATCACTTTGAATTTTATCTATCGCGGCTAACATGATAGGATATTTTTGATCATTTGGGAATCTTCTGTCCACTCTGATCAGCCCACCTCTGTCCAGGAAAGGTCGCAAAGTCCGTTAATTGCTCTATGTTCGTTTACGTTTGCATTCTTCCTTAGTCCTTGTATTTTCTTCTTTAAATATTTAGTTTATATAATTCTAATTGGTGTAGTTTCGTTACAACAGCCCAATAATGCCTTTATTCTCGATGATTGCAATTGACGATCCGATGTGTTCACCGTTTTATATTTGCGTGTATTATGTATACAGTTTCTTTTTATAAATAGTACGCTGTAGTATGTAATAATTTTGTCCAACTTGAATACTTAAATTAGGTCTACCGGACAATTCTATCCGTTTTAAATTAAAAGAAAATAAATATATCATTTTCGATACATTTATTACTATTGACTGAACAATATAATTTCCATTGATACTAGTGACATCTTCCCAGCAAGATGATAATTTTTTGATTCCATTCCTGTGGAATGACTCATCTTTGGAAGTGAAAAACTCAAACCATCAGTGCTTGGCTAATATTTCTTGCTAGTTAATGCTTTTTTTTTAATTTGCTTTCTCTTTGAAAATTTTCCAAAGAGAAACAATTGATAATCAGATGGCGCTAGATCCGAAGATTATGGTCGATGTGACAGAATTTCCCAACCCAACTCCACGATTTTCCCAGTATAAGGTCCGGCGTTCTTGCGCTGCAGTATGACTCGCTTCCTGCTGACCAGTATCAACATCTTTTCCTCGAGTACTTCGTTCAAATCATCCATACGTTGACAATCCATTTTTTAATTGAGCCTTTCTTTGGTGTGAGAAGCTCATAGTGTATTGGTCCTAGGACGTCCCATCATACATACACAGCATTTTCTCACTGACAATCAAACTCGGTTTCGAGGTGGAGGGAAAAGGTTGTCCAGGTTCACAGTAGGCTATTGTGCTCACAATATACCTCACATGCAATCCACTTTTCATCACCGATTATCACCCGGTTCGTTTTTGTCCCGAGCAGGCACAGATGTGCAAACTCTTGGTTGTCTAAATTTTGTTCACTTAACTCATGAGGCACCCATCTGGAATACTTATATACAGATCCAAGTTTCTGAACGTGGTCCGAGATGTTTGTCGTGATGGGTTGAACATTTCCGCAAAAGGACTTGGCTGTATAATAGTCCTAACAAATCATCATCGATCAGAAATGGTCTCCCACGTTAGAGACGTATTCGAAGTTAAGGTCGAAGTCACCTGCCTCATATTTTTCGAACTATCTCCTACACTTTCTGTCGGTGTATCTTCACAGAAAACGTTCACCAAATTTTTACACGCTTCTGCAGCATTTCTATCTGGTTGGAATTCATACAGAATGCAATGCCGTAAAGGAATTTCACCAACAGACATATCTCACTTAATACCGAAATGATGATACCATTGCTTTTGCAAATTTTAAAGGGCACTATGTAGAAATACAATGGCAGAGAGAATCAACCATGCATGTTTCAAACAAACACGTTCATAGGTGATGAAGCTGGAGATGACATTATCGGACAAAACCTTTCGGTATACCTAATATATAGGCACACACATGACTGAGCGTGATTCAGGAAGTTCTACCTAACCGATCTCTAAAGTCGGATAATGTGAATCCCTCTTTGTAACTCTCTATCACTGTAAACCTGCCGTGCGTAAGGACGTGGTTCCTCGTGGAGGTAGACTACCTTGCCTGCTGTAGAGACATTTACCTTGCTCCGCTTACTAGGTCGAAACCAAAGCGCTCAAATTTGCTGGTAACCGCAAAGCGGCGCTACTGAATTCTTCCTTCTTCCGTTTTTGTGATAACGGTTAATTCTCGACGAGAAGTAATAGGGTAATAATCTGACGCATGTCGAACATGACGAGAAGGCTCACCTTCGGGTTCACATTCAATGCCTTCTTTGAATACTGCAAGGTGGATATTTCATCGCTATTGGATTCGTTTAACACTCCTGTTGTGTGTCCTAGGTTCCCATGCTCCTTCGTAAATTTTATATACTTTAGTCGAATTTTTTTTCGAGCCACGCCGGACGTTCTTCAGTTATTCGATCCGGATCGCTTTCCTCGTATATTTTATCGGTTAAAGGAATTCGTACCAGATAACTGGCTGTTGAATCACGTTTGGTTGTTATTATGAAATTTTTCTCACATTCATCTTCTTTTTTTCAAGTTTTGGAACACGCTGATTTATGTCGACCTATTCTATCTCCCAAAATTGTCAAGGGTCGTTTCTGCTGTGCAAGACCAATTTCTGAAATTGAAGTGCTTCCAGTGCATTGCGCAATTCCAATTTTCTCGCAAAATGACTCGGTAATAATATGTTAACTAGAGATCCTTGATCTAACAAGACTCGACATTCACGATTAAAACCCTTACGGTGGCGAACAAATACAATCGCCGTCGACAACATTACGCGTTTTTCACAATTCATCCTTCTCGCTGGTAACGCTTGATCTTTAACGTTTATAAAATCCCTTGTGCTTCGAGTACGTATCCTGAGTCTTCTACTTGATTTGAAGCTGATACTAAACTTACGCTACATGTATGCAGTAGGAAATGATGGCAAGTATAACATTTTTTGTGTAATATAATATAATATAATATAATATAATAATATAAAACATATTAGGTGTACAAACGAATATAATCCAAGTTTTTCCGATTTACTCCAAGCCGAACGTCATTTGTAACAGCTACATGTCAGCACTAATAAATAGCAAAAGAGTGGGACACTCAACTAATTCTAAAACCAATCTTTTAGCTACTATAGAAAACGTTAACTATTCATTTGCACACCTAATATATACAGAGTGAATCTCTTAAGATGACGACTACAAATAACTCGTAAATTATTCGTTGTACGAAAAAATATTTCAAACAGAAGTTGCATGGTATTTAGGGGCACTTACATTGCTCTAATCTGTTTTTTACTGCCTTACTTTTTTATGCAGATATTAAGGCAACTTTCCGTATTTTCAATGGAATACTTTTTCTTAAATTCGTATAAATCACCAAATTTTGCGCAAACGGGTTAGGTTTGAAGTCGTCAAGTTGGGAGACTCACCCTCTATGATTAACGTGTCCCACGATTCTACGGGTTCAGCTGAAGCTTCGAGCGCAAGCAGATCGCAATATGTGTCGTTTGACAATCGTCGTAACGTAGTGTGCGATTGCTTTTTGGAAAAAGGTTACTTAGAACCATCTTTAACGTGGTGATCTGTAATAATATTGCGATCTTCCTACCTCTCCTTTAACCGTTCGGGTAGCAGATAGCGCGATCCCGCTTACCTTGTTCATTGCCTAAAAGTGTCAGCTAATTGGTGCGCAGAGCCGAACTAGCTGCACGTTCAGATTTTGTCAATGCGAGTCGTTAGTGTTACCGGTTATCGAGGTTGTAAATTAAACTCTTTGCTTTCACAAGCCTCGGAGCTGTTGGTAAGAAACATTGTTTTTATTTATCGACTTACAAAAGTAACAAAAACGAAAAAAGAATGATAAAATGAAGGAAACGGGATCGCGCCACTTGACATTCTCCGAGCAAATATTTGGAAGGTCCGTTGCACTCAAACGGATAAAGCTTTCCGCGCAACGTTACAATTTACATTAGAAATGTCCAACGGTTGAACGATACGTGCATTTCCCTTTAGCGTGGAATTTAACTAACGGAACTTCCGAATATTGGCCAATGCATCCTTTTTATGAATTAACTCTCTAATAATGTTAATGCTACCGCCAGAGTAGCTTTACTTCTACCTGAGTATCCGAAAACGAGGGAGGTGTTCGTACGAGTGATTCTTGATACTTTAAGGCGTTACTGCGCCGCTCGATCGTTGCAATTAGAAGAATATATTCGTCCTCGAATTATTCGTATTCCTCTTCGTTTCCGGATTCACCCGGATTATGTATCCTAATTATGTCTATTTGATTGTGCACTTTTTCAAAACATTTTAACAGATTCTTATCGAGTTCTACATCGTTTTCCAAGAATGCCGCATTAATGTTATGTACAAATTTTCGGAAACGTGATAACGAAGCTTTTACAATGTGGTACATTCTGTTACCAGTTTTTTCACGATTCTACGATTTTTGCTGTACTTGATGCAAATGAAAGGTACTTGTCTCGACTTCGAAGAGGATTGCGATGTAGGTTGCTGTTAACCTCTGACGCATAGAGATGGAGACGGGGATGATTTTTACCAATCGGCAAACTGAACGTGTCCAGTAGGATTTAGGTGGTTGCAGAGTCGTAGGAGTTGTCTCCAAGTCTAGGAAAATAAGTTTTTTGGCGCGAAACAAAAAAAAATTCAACAGAATTTTAAAAAGGAAAAAAGGGGGTGGGTATAAAAATATAGAAGTGTAAATGCCGGTATGAATAAGCGGATGAATGTATAAAAGTAAGGTGGACACATGGAAAGATGGAAAATTGATGGAAAGGAGTTGTTAAATATTAGAATATGTATATGAAAGGCGACTACACATACATGCGTGTATGTGTGTGAGTCCTACATCTCTTAAATCAGAGAGATAAGCGTTTTAGGTCTCTCGGCCGGAACACTTCGTGCCGGAACACCGTACACTTAAGACAAACTTTACTCTGCCGATATATTAGGTTGTACCATATGAAATGTCCGATTTTGGTTTAACAGTATTCTAAATTCTGTTCTGACAAAAAATACTAAAATTTCTAGGGATATTTTACATCTAGCTTTAAGAGCAGAGTTTCCTTCGTAAGATCCGACCTTCACTTGTTTTTCTTGTGCTTCTAACCTAACAATTTTACGCATTGATTTCCAACATGAATCAACGTGATTTCCGCATACTCTTCTTATACGAGTGGAAAAGTGGTAAAAACGCATCAGCAGCTGCTCGAAATATCAACGTTGCATTTGGCAATGATGCAGTTAATGAACGTACAGTTCGTCGATGGTACCAAAAATTCGAAGCCGGAGATGAAAGCCTTGAAAATGAACCGCGTGGAAGGCCAGAGTTGAGCATTAACGACGATCATTTGAAGCTCGCAGTTGAAGAAAATCCTCGAACAACGGTTAGAGAAGAATTGTCCAAGAATTCAACGTAAGTGCCATAACGATTTCACGCCACTTGAATTTGATTGGTAAGAAAAGGAAGTTGGATAAGTGGGTACCACACGAATTGAACAATCGACAAAAACTTCAGCGTTACGAAATATGCAATTCGTTACTGATTCGAAATCAAACTGAGCCTTTTTTGGATCGCATTGTCACATGTGACGAAAAATGGATTTTATACGACAACAAACGACGTTCTGCTCAATGGTTAGATGCAAATGAACAGCCACGGCACATGCCGAAGCCAGTTTTACATCTGAAAAAGACAATACTCATTGTTTGGTGGTCAATGGCCGGTGTGATCCATTACAATTTCTTAAACCCGGGAGAAACCATCACAGCCGCGAAGTACTGCATCGAAATTGAAAGAATGCACCAAAAATTGAAAGAAAAATCAGCGATATTAGTCAATCGAAGGGGTCCAATTTTGCTCCATGATAATGCTCGACCGCATGTATCACAGATCACGGTGCAAACGCTGAACGCTTTAAATTATGAAACATTACCTCATCCACCGTACTCCCCAGATCTATCACCGACGGAATTTCATTTTTTTAAACATTTCAGCCACTTTCTCAACGAAAAAACCTTTAGAAGTCAAGCGAACGTTGAAGACACCATTCAAGAATTTATTAACACTAGAACACTAGATTTTTATCAAAATGGAATTAAAAAAATTAGAAACTCGTTGGAAGAAATGTGTAGAATCCAATGGTTGTTATTTCGATTAAAAATATTTATTAGTAAAAAAGTTGTGTTCATTTAAAGTTAATCTTAAAAATCGGACGTTTCATATGTTATTATACAACCTAATAAATTGTCGCAGTCCTCGATTCGCGATCCTCTATAACTTCCAATCCATATTCCTAACTATTTTATAATTACGTTCTTCCCAAATCTACTTCGTTCGCCCGCGCTGTAAAATAGCGCTACGAAACAATTAAAAGCAGGAAGATATTAGCTGCTATTATTTCCAAACCTTAAATTTTCTGCCCGTTTAGACAAGCGCGCTTTCAACAGCGTACGCCGTGCAAACAGATGGAGACACGCAGTAACATTGCTGTGACACCTGATAGGCTGCACGGAATCAAAAAGGTAGTTATTTAAGACTATAAATACTAAATCATTTCTCTTGCTATATCACCTAATCCTACAACGAATTTAAAAATCAGTCATGCCGACAACGGGGCCGTCGTAGTGATTGAAAGGTTCAAATAAGGAGGATTGCAACTATCAAGCGGGAATTAGGAGAACTCCAAGCGCAGGAGATTGCGCCGGATACCTCCATCCTTGTTAGCGCAGGATCCAGGCCGGAACCCGAGCTGATCACGATCGACGAATCCGACGACGAAACGATCACAATACCAATTCCTCCACCACCTATCGAGATCGTCGATACCGACTCCGCCTTGAAGGTCCGACACCACTACGACATTCCTGACAATGTATTAGTTTCTTTCGTGAGAAACTTTACAAACGACATACCGGAAACGGTGCCACACGATATTGCGCAGTAGTGCAATTTTGTATACCAAATGCAATAAACAAGATTCTCAGTTGCTCTCTCTATCTCTGTCACGAATTTGTCGTTCCCCCGTTACTTGTAATACACCGTAAATAATGGAAACGCGTAAAAAGATCACAGAACACCGATTCGCGCCAACGGAAGCCGAACTCCTAAAGCTGCAGCGGCAGCTTCGCGAAAAGGAGAGATCTCTCCACGAAACCGCGGCTCGCATGGAAGACAAACGCTCCGCGCTCGTGGAAGCCCGCGCCGCTCAAAACTCCGACGACATCAGTGCACAATTGATCAACGAATTAGCCGTGATCCGACGCGAATTAGACGAGATCAAACACGCGAAGCTGCAACTATCCATTAACATCTCCATAACATTATTAATCCGCCTTTGCCCATTCCAATCTTAGCATAGCAGATTGGAAAAAAGTAATTTGCATCAATTTATGCTTTAAGAAAATCATTTTACGACTCTAACTATATTTTGAAATTTTTACAATTTCTTCATATTCAGTAACGAAATACGCTTAGAAACGGTTACGGAAACAGCTCAATTTGCCCGAAGAAGGTCACATGAGCAATTCCATCAAGATTGTGTGGTGCAATAGGTAAAACATCCACAAGTAGTAATGATATGGTCCTGTATAACAATTGAAGGACCAGGCCCACTTTATTTTGTTAATGGAACTATGAATGACAAACAGTACGAAGATGTCATAAAGACTCGAATGCTTCCATTTTACACATCTTTAGGATCCCAATATACGTACATGCACGATGGAGCACCATGTCACAGACCCAAATCCATTAAGGGGGAATATACACCTAGCAGGGTCATAAAAATCGATTTTTCAGTTTTCACATTTTCTGAAAGTTTGATATGTTAAGAATATCTGGTGAAAATTTCAAGTAAAAATACCAAAAATTGACGAAGTTATAGCTGATAGAGTACACGTGAGTATTGCCCCGAAGGCTCCGAGTCGTGGTGCAAGTGGCAACAAGCAAAAGCTAAAGGAGAACTGGATAATTTTCGTCACGATTATTCGGCATTACCGGAATCGGTCTTAAAGGTCATCAAACCGATATACGAAGATTTAAGTAAGGACACGTTACTAGAGCGATGTGTTGGTGGCTATACGCAGAACAGCAACGAAAGCTTGAATCAATTAATTTGGGAAATAGCTCCGAAAGAAATGCACAGTGGGGCGCTAACTGTTGAAATTGCTGCGTACATAGCTACGTGCATTTTCAACAATGGTGTAACAACATTATTACAAATAATGAATGTCATGGGAATTTCGCTCAGACTGAACGCACATTTATACGCCGCATCGCGCAAGCCGAACTACGTGCGCAAGAAGGAACAAAGGAAGCGCGATTACGGCGTCGTCAACAAAATTTAGAAGAAATGGGCGTACCTTCCACTTCAGATAACTTATATTATGGACCTGGTATGGATGACTCTATGTAAGTTGAACAAATTTCATGATTTATCCATCGACAAACTTTCAAACGCGTTTATCTCGAAACAACGTTTTTGAAATCGGTGACCAAAATATCTCGAAATCCAGTAAATCGATTAACTTGAAATTTATTGTGGTTATTGTATGCATAATTATCTAGTCTTTGTCATAGGATTTTTCCCCTACGATTCTTAGTTTTTTTTTTGTTTTTTTTTTTTACAGAACGAATTTTTGGCTGAAAATCGCTATTGCAAGTTCAGACGCTCGCCATTTTGTCAAAAATAGATATTTTTAAAATCGGCTGTGACAAAGACAAGATTGTACTATCTATTTTATAATCCTCTGTGTTTTTTTGTAACAGATAATTTTTGACGAAATGCCACTGGTCACCGATTTTGGTGTTTTTCTTGCGGTACTATATTAACGGCGTGACTACTACGGGAATTTTCAATATTTTTAAATAAAAAAAATACAAAAACATTCTCGAAAGTGTATATTTTAAACCACAAAAAAAACCAATCCGATAATTTCAATAGTTTCCCCACAAAAAATTCCCGAAAGTCAGCATTTTTTCTCCCTACTAGGTGTATATTCCCCCTTAAAACGTTGCATTCATCAAAAAATATCCCTTTGCTCCCATGGCCAGGCAATTCTCCCGACATGAATGCTATAGAAAATGTCTGAAGCCTACTTAAAAGAATAGTTTATGAATCTCCAAGCACCACATCATCACAGTTGAAAACAAAAATCACAGATATTTGGGAAAATAATGAAGATATAAAGCATATGATCAAGCAATGTATACGGAGCATGCCGGATGAGATACAAGCTGTCATCAAAGCAAAGGGTGGAAATACAAGATATTAACATGTGTTAACAATATTATGTACAATAGTAGTGTATTATGTTAGTAGTTAATAAATTATATCATTACAATTTCAACAAGCCTTTTAATTTTACGGAAATCGCGAAAAATGCTTAAAATTTGTAATGGTCCTTTTAGTCGTACTCTACGTTTCCCTGATGACATCTTTGTCCATTTGGATAACGATGTTATTGCTAATTTGCTCGGTCAAATATTGACGGCTATTGATTTGCCTGATAGGCAAATTGCCAGAAGTCGCAAGAGAAGACAATGTTGGTTTGTTTTTACGACTCTAAAGGTATTATACTTTGAGAATTCGTTCCACAAGATCAAAATGTTAATAGTGAATATTATCTGGATATTATGGAGCGTTTGTGGAAGAGAATCATTCGAGTAAAGCTCGAATATCGAGCGCCGGAAAGTTGATTTTTGTTGCACGATAATGCACCATCTCACGGGGCCGTCGCTGTTCGTGAATTTTTTGCGCAAAAACAAATCTGTGTGCTTCAACATCCTCCGTATTCGCCTGATTTATCTCCATGTGACTATTTCCTGTTCCCAAAACTCAAACTGGCCATGAAAGGAACGTTCCATGATAGTGTTACACAAGTTCAAGGAGCCGTGACGAGGGTCATTGCAGCAATTTCGCAAAACGACATAAAAAAAATCTATGCTAGCATTGGTTGAACGTGCCCAGCGGTGTATTGATGCGGAAGGGATGTATTTTGAATAGAAAAGAATAATTTTGGCAAAATAACTATTTTTCGGGAACCATAACGGTTCCTTCAGTCAAAAGTCAACCTAGACGAAATTTCCGAGGCATCGTCGAACCTTCGAGGACACTCCGAACAAGGCCATAGCCCTCACCCTCCCACCAAGAGGGCTAGCCAAAAGCTGTCGTCCAACGCCTTCGGATTTTTACATCGTACGCTGATTAGAAATTCGGAAAAATCCAATCAGTGCATTCGATGCGACCTGAAGGTGCCGTCGCGAACATCAACAGGATGTGACTTCTAAAAAACTTCTTAAGCTTCGAACATTGTCGAACAAGCAACGCCTCTGAAATTGGAGAATTCGTCCGTCTCAAAACGTGTACCGAAAAAGTCTAATCTAGTCTCGACCGTTCGGGGATCAACATCGAAACATTCGATTTCTGAAGAAGTTCAGAAATCGACGCATCGCGACCATCGACGAGACCCAAGATAAAGCTGGGCCTTATAATCCTGGCTGAGGAATTTTAATCCGCGTCTGATGATCAACCAAACGGGCGAGCAACCAAACGAGGTTGCCACGCTACAAACAGTCTCTAATTTATTACTTATAATCTCTAGTGTTTTCTCTAAGTTGTTTCTTTTTGTTACCAAGTTATTTAATTGTACTTACATCACACTATTGTTTTCTATACCTTACAGCTGTGGCGATTGTTCCCTTCCATGGGCTGTAGCTGACCAGTTTCTATCTATCAGTGTTACGTCACTTTGTCCTTTTGTTATTATGGTTGCATAAGAGATTCCTATTCTTATGTAAGCTGAGTTGGTTATCATTTCTGTAGTGCTTTCCTTATTTCCTGACCTTTGTTTTCAAAATTCTTTCTCTGAATTCTTTATATTTTGGGCATACCCTATATGACATAAGGTGTCCAAAGTTATTCCAATTTATATAGCAATAAGAGCATTATTGGGCTCTTTGTAGAAAATGTAAATATGGAATATTATGCTCCTTATTCCTGCTTCATTTATAGCTTTCTCTGTTTCCTCTTTGCCTTATGGGTTTTTGTTCCATGGTTGAGTTTTGTTTGTTGTGGATTTTGCTGCTATGTTCATTGTCTCCTATGTTGCAGCTGATATTTTTTCTCGATGCTATTTTTTGTACCTTGAATCCTCCCCTTATTTCTGCTGGCACTGTTCCTTTTTTCTAACATCATTCTGAATACTTTTGCACCTTCACATGGCTAGGCTAGATTAGGTTGTATTTCTTCCTCTTGGATATTCTGGATTTTGATATCCTTTCTTAGTTCCAAAACTAACATAGTTTGTTTCTCTTCACCTTTTTTTTGTAGTTTCATAACAATATCCTTGATTTTATTTACCTCTACTTTCAGAGCCGCGTTTTCCGCTTTAAGTTTATTTAAAATTTCACCTTGCTGCGTGCTCTTGTTGGTTTTTTATTTGCACCTCGTTATTTTTTAGGTTTGGCACAAACAAATTTTTTCTTTTTTTTGTCCCAGATTCTTTTCTAGGTTAAATTGTAGAGATTTTCAAGGAATTTCTTGAATTTTTTCCTTTACGATATCGGCCACATGCTCATTCTCCTCGAGGTTATGTTTTCTTCTTCGTTGTAGTATGCCTGTTGACTTTCTTCTACGTTTAGGAATTGTATATCATTTTCTACATTTGTTTAATATTTAAAGATATTTCTGAATTACTTTCACTTCTCTAATCTACTTAAAACTGTTGTTTTTTCGCTTAATTCGATCTCCGATATTCACACGATATAGCACGCAAGACAGCACTCGTATCCCGAGACTTCCGCCAAATGTCTCGGACATAGTCCACTTCTACCAACACTCCTCCACAAGATTACTAACTCCTCTATCACCAAAATTCAAATCACAACACAAAAAATTCGATGTACTACTTCCGGCAATAAATTTTCGACCAAATGGAATAATACAAATTTGACGAGAAATACCAAACTTTTTTATGTCATAGAGCACGGTATATAAAAAACCGCATGTTTTCGTTAAATTGATTTAATATAATGAAAAAATAAAGAAAATGATTACACTGGTTTATAATACACTCAAATGTGGGAATATTTATATGCCACTCGAGCATGACGGGATAATTTAGGTTCATCGATAGTGAGAGTGGCAACAGAGGATGCTTTCGAGGATCCAAGCGAAACGCAACAAGTTCTATTACAAGACAGCAAACTGGAAGAGAAGAGACAGGTTTTATTTTAACTTGGGCGAAGGCCCATGACGAGGACAGACGGTGGAGGCAGTTGGAATTTGGTATGGAGACGCTGTAGCTGTTTTCCAGAGACGTTGTAGCTTTCGAGAATAAAGCTAGATTGATACCAATACGAACAATTCTTATTACCACACGTGCGCCAATAATTTTGTGACCTAATTTAAGACACAAAATTGTTACATTTCGTTTTTTCATAACTATAAATGATATTGTTCTTTTTTTTTAAATAGTTTTATTAGTTGAAAGTCTAAATATTATGTTCTTTTATTAAAAAGTATCGAAAGTTCTTTTATTATCTTTTTGTTTTTCATATTTCCGTTAGTTCCCTGTATGTGCCAATAATTTTGTGACTGACTGTACATATGTGTGTACATGTGCATGCGTGTGTGTGTGTGTTGTGTGTAGGCACATACAATGTAATTATTAACGTCCGTATTGGAAAGTATCGAAAGTTTTTTTTATTGATACCTCGGGAACTAATAAATATTTCAAGCTAAGATTTTATATTTGTACTTCCGCTCCCTAACCCTCCCCACCCAACCCCCTTAAATGACATTGATGAACCACTGGTACATTTCGAAGATACAACCAAATTACATAGGTCTGAAATAATGAAATAATATTACCTAAAATAACAAAGATTTATTTGGCAAAAATATTTAAAAGTATATTTACAGTATGAGTAGTATAAGTTATTACAATTGCAATTCATTCCTTGCAACTGAAACATAATATTCCCAAGCATCTAAAAATATGTTTAATTTAAAATTTTGTTTTATCAATATCAAATAATTTTAGTTTTAAAAAATTAAATAAAGTTAATAGGTATTCGTTAGAAATTGTTAAAAATTGAACTTTCTACTTCTTATCAATCATTTTGTTGTCATTATTTCAAAGCAATTTCTAACATTTTTTTAATATCAACTATTTTTTCTCTTGGTTTTCCTAATTTTTTTCCATTTTCACATTCTACCTTGTCAATCTTTTTCCAATCATTATACGATACTACATATATTCCCTTTTGATTAAGCATTTTAGACAAATCTACAAAACCTGGTTTACTTTCTGTAACTAATAATTCTTTATTCATCAATGTACTAACTTGAAATGCATTTGTCATTGTTGATAATATAACACCTACAGGACCTGTTGCAACCCACCCTGCAGCATAAAGTTTATCTTTAACTTTGCCTGCTACATTTTTAACACGACCAATTTTGGTGTCAAATGGTATTGATGTATCTATCTGGACAGACTTATAACCAATACTACGAAATGCTAGACCACATGAAATTACTTCAAATGCTCCAGTAGGAACTGCGTGTTGTGTACGTATGTTATCACCTTCAAGTCTATTTATTGATAATTCAATACCATTTATGCTATCAGAACCAAGAAACTTCACAGGATTTCTTAAAAATATTGGATGTAATTCTTTTGTCACTGTTCGTGCATCCAAAGGTGTTTCTTCTAAATATTTTAGCATAAGCTCAGTTAATCTCTTTCGTGGCCTAGGTAAAGTATTAACTATTTGTTTTATATTTATAAAATCGTCTGCACGCCAGCAACTTCTACAGTTGTTTAGTTTTAATATTTCTCGCAATTCAGCTATAGTAAATGCAGCTTGTAATGGTCCCCTTCTTCCTACTAAGGATACTTTACGTACTTTACTTTGTGACAATTTTTCCAAAGCAAATGATGTTATATCAGTATTCTAATCAAATAAAATTCATAATAAGTGAAACATATGTTACAAAGTATATCTTATAAAAAGTTTAAAACATACCTTTAATTTATCTATTGGTGTCAATAAAATTCTTGCAATATCTATGGCAACATTACCTTGTCCTAATATGACCGCTTCTTCTACATCTAAATTAATATTTAAATTCTTATCTGCTGGTATTCCATTATACCAACCAACAAATCGTCGCCCTGATATTACATTATCTAAATTTTCTCCAGGTATATTAAATCTGTTATCTTCTTCTGCACCATATGACTAGAATATTGACATATGAAGTATGAAATTAATTACAGACTTGAAATTTTCATTATACATACCAATAAAACTGCATGATAAATTTCTTCCAATTCTTTTATAGTAACATCTTTTCCTACATTGACGTTTCCTACAAATCGAAAACGTGGATTTGATGCAATCTTTTCAAACGTATGAATAACATTTTTCACTTCTGGATGATCCGGAGCTACACCAAAACGTACCAAACCATAGGGTACTGGTAACTTTTCCAATATATCCACTTGTATATTACTGTTTGCCTATGTAAAAATGATTTTATTACAATATTATTATTATACATTATGTATTTTGTTCACCTTTAATAACTGTTGTGCAGCATAAAATCCTGCAGGTCCAGCACCAATAATACAAACTTTTGGTACAATATGATCAGTTGAAAATAAACGAATAAAACTACAGATATTACCAAATCTCATAGTAATAAATTGTATTAATCTAGAACAATACATTACAAATTAAAATTAATTTTGTGAATGTACTATAATTACAAAATTTTTTTTAAAAGAAGACAGCCAGGGTTTTTTTATTTCAAATTTGCTTATTGTTTTAAATAATGAATTTAAAAAATAAAATAGAAATGTATATGTAACATAATAATCTATTATATATGTACTTAATATTTATGAACATTTATTTATCTTAGACATCATTGTATAATTTAAATCAGGTCAAGATAATATCAATTACATTATATTGTGAATGTGAAAAACAAAGCATACACCATTTACAGATATACCATTAATGTTTATTATATTGAAAATTTGGTACAACTTTGGCTTTTTATAAATTGTCTCAGTTGCATGTATTAATTCTTTAATACGTGACTTTTTCTAATGTATGTAATGCATAATGAATATATGTTTTTATAATCCAATGATTAAATTCTTCTGCTGAGTAGCATAAATTACATCCTAGAAAAAGAAACGATGTGAAACATAATATTACAAATTTATAATTAAAATATATTAACTAATATTTTTTACCTTCATATAAAATTAATGGAGAAATTATTTCCAAAATAGCTTTTCCTTGTCTTTGAGCTTCAGAAGAAGCAACATTAATTTCATTTAAAAAGTTTAGTACTTTGAGATTATAATTATAATGGTGTAATGTAATTTTTAACCCTAAATCATTATGAACTGTAACTTTTAATGAATTAAAAGCACAGCTTATAATATAAAGCAGCCCAATACTATAATGAGTAAGTAATGAGTAACCAATAAGTGTTAATGTTGTTCCATTGTTAAGTTTTTGTAGAGCATCATAAATTTCTGTGATCATTTTGTGATTATCATAAGTATCTGTATATTTAAAAACTACAATTTTATGGTTTGGTTTATGAAGAACTTCAGTTTCTAATTCATGTATACTTTCTACTGAAGGAAATTCTATCTTATGATTAATTTTAATAAGCAGATCATCAACACTATTTTGTATTTTTAATGCATTTTTACTACAAAATTTCGAACTACAGATTGTATGAAATTTTTTCCCAAAACAAATTTGTAATTCTTTCGGCAACTTAGTGAACTTGTACTATAAAAAAATAAAAGTTTAATGTATACCATAATACTATTTTAATTTAAGTATACTATAGAAAAAAGATTTGAAGTATAGCTTACTTTTATAAATTCATTAGATAACAGATGAAGTTCAATTTTGTAAAAATCATTACAGAAGCTTTTCATTCTATCTAAAGGTGGTAAATATTGTTTCTCACAGCGTTCATTATATGATCCTTGTAATGATTTTTTATATGCATTAGTACTTATAGTTCTTCCTGACATTGTTACATTTCCTACAATTTCACCTGATTCTAGTTTCTTTACTTTATAATCTTTTATATATTTATCAGCAACCATACGTTGAATTTGTCTTATACCATATAACATTTTAGGGTTATCAGAGTTAAATGTAATAATATTATTCAGTATGACTAGACATTGTTGAGATTTAAAAAATTCACTGCACTCTATCATTTTCTTTATAAATGCATGTGGAATATCTTGTTTACAAAAGATTGCTTGCTTAGGACCATGTTCATAATGTTCTTTAAGCTTTTCTAAATAAGGTGAGATAAATGTTGGCCCCTTAAAGTTTGTACATACCACGTATGTTTCTGAATTTCCTTCTTTACTAGTTGCTGGTTTTATTATACTGACATTATGGAAACAACAAGACAATAGATAAATTAGACACACTGAATTACATTCAAAGGTAGTAAATATTTTTAATAAAAAGCTGCCTCCAGTAGCTAAAAGTTGTAATGCAGATACAGTTTCACAAAAATGCAAGTGTACTAAAACACTTTCTTGTTCTGCTGGAACATCGGTGCAGTCTATACTACCATCGGCAGTAATTAAAAATATATTTCGATGTAACTCTGACAATTTCATAAGTTCATTCAAATTTTTTAGATTCATAATATTTCCAGTATTATCTTCTCCAAAACACCAATGTTTCAATGTATGTCTTATAAATCTATCATCATCGATCATTACAGATAATGAATTACCTTCGTAATATGGATTTAATGTCATAGCAATCCAATCCCATTGAATGTCATGTGTATTTGTTTTTAACCAGTGATTTAAAGATGTAATAAATGCACCAGGTGCTTCACATAAATGAATAGATGTAAAGTGTTTACTAGTATTAGAAATATAATCCACTGGTATTAAAGGAAAAGATGCCACTATTTCATAAAATTTACACCATGCTTGAGTTAAAAGTTCTGGTTGAATATCATTTCTTAGACGTATCATAACATCTTTAGCACTATTCCTTAAGTTTGTATGTAGTTGCCATTCACGAAGATCATAGTTATTTAAACAGGTTTTTATACTATTTAACTCATCTTTTAACATTTGCAATTCATCGATTTTCCATAAATAATCTTTAAACATTGTTGTTGGTTCAGGTAATGAATAACATTCATTATTTACAATTAAAATACGCTTATTAAATAACTTATTTACATGCTCTTTTTGGCTTTGTATTTGACAATTCACAGAATCGTTATTTACAAATAGTATTTGCTGTTTTTCAAAATCATGTTCTTTTGCTTCCATTGTTTTGTTCAATCCCAGCTATATAAATGAATGAAGTATTCTATCAAACTTATTTATATTATTTTGCACAGTTTTTAATATAATTTTAAAATAAAAACTACAAATATAATAAAATATAAATTATACATTAATGTTTTTTTTTTTTATGATTTCCCCGGCTGACCACTTATTTCTTGGCAAATATATTTATTGCTAACCTTTTTCTAATATCAAAATAAGTATATTTTGATTTCCTATTTAGCAACAAAAATTCTGTTACTGATGTGTACAAATAATACTCCACAAATGTCATACACAATAAATACTGTTTCTATTATGTAACACAGTATACGAAATTAAAATTTAAAAAGGTTGGCTTACAAATATATTCAAAAGCAAATATAATTCTAATTTATGAACTATTTTAATCAAAACTTTAAGTAATATCTACAGTAAATGAAAAACATATATTGTATGACTGATAATTGTTCCAATGGCGCACCGCTGGTGCACCGTCTTTCTAAACACATTTGTATCGTCGGCAACGGAAACCTTATTGTAAATAAATCAAAACGTTATTGTGAACTAGACCTTAAGAAAATCTGAAGTTAGTCCCTGAAAAGATACTTTGAGCGGGATATTCAAACCAGAAGTTAGTCCTTTGTTATCGAATTGTAAATTATCAAAGACCACTGGCCATAAAGCTCAATAGGCGTAATTAGACATGGCCCAGTCGTGAAACACTCGGTTAAGCAAAATGAAACGCAAGTATATGACCAATCAGACTAATCGTTAATTAATGTTAAATATAAACTTAATTAACATTGGAATTGCCAACAGTTGTTTACCTTACAAATGAAGGGCTATATATACCGGTGGACCTTATATAATCTGGTTTTCTTTTCCCTTACATTCCGCTTCTTTGAGAAACAGATTACATAAACTCCAAGTTTTGTTCAAGTTCATTTAATTGTGTTTAATTAAAAGTTATTACAAAGTTCAATCAGTTTAATTTATCTGAAAGTTCTTAAAATCAGTTATAAATAATTTCGTACACGAACGAGCAGAGCGGTTCAGCGCTCCATGGACAGCAACCCACGTCTAGTTCCCTCAAAATAACTAGAAGATCTGCCAGAACCACATACAGCCCACTCTAGTAACCTCATTTTATTCAACCTCTCCTGCTACCAAATGCGTTGTCGTTATTGGCTATAGCCAGTGACAAAGGCGACGTAGTCTCTCAGTTAATACTAAACCTACTAACGATTTATATTTACTTATTTCTACCGTGACCGATCTTTGTACCTTTCTTTAGAAGGTACAGCCTGTTACAGTTGCGTTGGACACTCTGTATACATATGATTTTCTTTTACTGAGAATACAAAAAAAATTTTTTTTATTATGCTTTATTTTAAAAACTTAATTTTATTGTATAAACTGAGATGACACGGCTATTGGCAAACCACCCATTATAATAAACAAAGGTAACACGCCATAGTAATACCCTTAGAACGATGAGGAAATTGACAACAATAACAAAATTATCCTTTAAGACGACTTTACAATTAACTACACAACTCTTCCCTTCGGTAACTAATTATCCAACCTCTTTCTAACGTGTTCACTTAACCTCTTTGACTTCGTACCAATAATTTTGTCTATTTCATATTTCTGTTAACTTATACGTCCCTTCATTAATTTTAAAATGTTGCATTTTAATTCAAAGATGATTTTCTTTTGCTTCATGCTTATATTTTTCTTAAAATCACTGTAAATATTTCAAATATTATGTATCACAATACTAAACTAATCCCAGAGTCCACAAAATATATACCACATTTATAAATATTAATATACATCACTTTTACTTATCATAGTTATAATATTTATCTATTGCTTATACGTAATTAATAAAAAATTATGTATTTTAACATACTTTTCTATGAAAAAAAAGCGTTAATTACAATTTCAATTCCTCAAGCGGTGTTGCCACGTTGTTCAGCACGGTTAGTATATATTATATACTTGAGTAGTAGAGTAGGCAGTGGTTTTCCGTTGAACCTTGCCGCGAAACAGTGAAAAGTTAGGTTTTAACTGCGACATGGATTTCGTATATGCCAAATAAAATGTCTTCTTTCAGTCAACAATATAAAATGAAAACGATCGGGTTTGGAGATACAAACAAGGATCGGTTTATTCGCACCGAGAAACGTGAAGAAACTCGTAAAACCCAAAGAGCTGCGATGTTTAATAAAAATAGATTGATGTCAAATCCTGCGGAAAACACGCCACAGAAAAAAGGTTTGTACAAAATACTGTACTTTTTTTTTAGTACATTATCTCATTGATATACTATCACGTTGTCATTGGCAATTTAATTTTAGGAGTACAATTAGTTTCTGTAGCAAAAGATCCTATGACTAGACTTTTAAGATGGAAAGTGGAACGCGAGAAGCGCAAAAAGCTCGAAGAAGCTAAGAAAAAGCCACCCTTTGTAGTTGGAGTGGTCTGTCACAAATTGTATTCTCCAATTGGCAATGATGAAATTGTCGATTCAATTATGCCACATGAAAAGGTGTGGAATCTAACCACATCTTTGGCATCTTCTAAAAAGAGAATTACAAGAGCAACAGAGAAAAGATTAGTGGAGAAAGCTCTTACTAAGAAATTAAGAAGAGGTTCTCTTAAAAATCCAAGTGTTACAAGTAAAGAAGAAAAGTGTCAGAAAATAGATGAAAATTGTTTTGCTTCTGATAATTACAAATTTAAAGCTCCAGTTGGGTTGCTTCAAGTGCCTTTATTTTGCACAGAGAACACGCAAAGTGTGTCACCTGTTAAAATGGACAATCATATATATTCATCTTCAAGGGCAGATAAAGAAAGTGATGATGCAGAATTTCACATAAAACCAATCATTAACATGGAGAATAATGACAAGAAAAATGGTACTGATTATGCAGAAAATAGTTGTTCGATAGAAATTGCATTATGCAATGAAGAAGAAATATTTAATTCTTTTAATAATAATAGTAACAAGGATCAGATAAAATCTGATGATAATATAATACACAACAGTAAAGAAAACAGTAATGGAGAACAAAATGAGGGTACATACAATGGTGATAAGGAAGCAACTTCCTCCCCAAACAGTAATGTATTATTGCAATCTGATTCTCCAAATAAACTGCTTTCCTTCTCACCTTATGTAGTTTCTAGTCGTGGAAAAAAGAATGCTAGAAAAGAGCAGCAGTTGAAACGTGGTTTCAGTTTTAATCACTCGTCGAATGATGATGTTCCTACGAAAGATACTATCATGAAAAGTTTAAATATTTCAGTTGAAAAAGAGGAACGTACTGCGCAATATTTTCAATTTCTTCTAAACAGAGAAATAACCAGATTAATGGAATTATGTAAAAAATGGACAGAAATTAAAGCAGAGCGTGAAACTACGGAAGACGGACAATACGAAATAAATCAAGCTATTCGCCAGACGAATTTATTAATAGACAAAAAGTTCGAGAGATTTCGTGGATTAGTTGCTGATTGTGAGACAGGAAAAGGAGAGATGTTGGTTACCTGTAAAGATTTGCAAGGATTTTGGGATATGGTGTATACAGATGTAAAAAAGTGTGATTCACAATTTGAAAGATTAGAGGAACTTCGTTCGCAAGGCTGGAAAAGAGAGGAATTATCTTGTGACAAGTCCATTAATAAAAAGAGATCTATTCTAAAGTACAATGTTGCATCTACGAAAACAAGTTCTATCAGAGCTTTCTTAGCAGAAAAGAAACAGAAGATGGCACAAGAAATAAGAAACAATAGCAATACAAAAGAAATTGAAGTAACAAGCAATCGAATTCTGAGTAATAAATATGAGAAGAGTGGAAGCTCTAATATAAAATATAAAACAAGAAAGTCTATCTCTATGTCTAGCATTGCTAATGAAAAAGATTATGCATCTAACAAACGTGATAAAAGATTAAGTCTGTTGCAAAAGGTGCATTTGTCTGAAACGGTGAATAGGATAAAGAGTCCGTTAACCACGAGAAAAGTAAGCCAAATGTGTAGAACACCAGAGGTGCACTTGGATGACACGATATCTTACATTAATTCTGATCAAACACCAAGGAAAAGTATTTTGAAGTCGTCGAAGAATGCAAACGTAGCAGTATCTCGTGTGAAGTCAACAAATAAAGTTAATTTCGACGATCGTATAATTTTAAACGAGGTACCGATTTACGAAGAAACACAGGCAAAAATTGTCTTTGCTGCGTCATTATCGAGGATAGATAGTTTCAACTTCGACAATCCTGATGAAGTAACAATTCAGACAGAAAGAAAACTTGTGTTTGATGATAATAGCTTTTACGAACCAGAAGAGAATATCGAACCTTTTGAATCGAAAAATTCTACAATAAAAAATATTAATAAAATGCCGATTGCACAAGTACAACCTGTAACGCCATTATTAAACTCAGAATTGAATGAAAATTTTAGCACACCATCGCCAAGAAGAAGTTTAAGGAGACAAAATGCTTTCGATGAGAGTGACGAAATTCTGCATAAAACTTCACCATTGAAAGAATTTACGGACGATGCAAATTTAAATACGCTTAAAGCAAAATTACAAAAACATGTTTCAAGAAATGAGAAAGAAGAAATAAGCGAACATAATGAAAGCATAAGAGTTTTGAGAAATAGAACTGTTACAGCAGTTGGTACACCTATAGTTAAGAAAAGATCCTTGAAAGAAGTGTCAGCTGGTATTCAAGAATCGGAACATAAAGAAAATAAAACTCCTTCGAGAAGAAGAAAAAGTTGTTTTAAAGTCAACAGCAATGATGAGGAAAAGATTAATTTACACAGTTGGATTGATAACACGTCTTCAGCAGAAAGTAGTCCTAGAAGATCCACCAGAAATATCAAATATTTGAGTATGGATAATTGCTAAAAAATTGATATGTTGTTGCTTATTTTTTGATGCAATATTTGAATGCATATGTTTTGTTACAGAAAAAGAGTACAGTGGTTGTGAAACAGAGAAACCAGCATCCCCCAGCATTACTCCTCATATTAGAAAGAGCAGAGGACAATCTAACGATAGAAAAAGGAAGAGTGTAGTCACAGAAGATTTTGTTTCACGGGAAACACCTGAAAAACGTAATTATTTTCTTTACTTTTTCTTTATTTTAATTTCTATTACTCCAACAATGTTACCTGTAAATATATTTATAATTTGATTTCAGCTCCGCAACGAATTAGATCTCAAAATAAAAGGGGACAATCTCCGATCTAAAATTGAACAATAATAAAGTATGTACACGCGATTTTTAATAGTTATGACTTTTAATAAATTCAGCGTTTACTGCGTTTTCGTTGTTGAAAGAATTACTTTATTTATTGTAATTTACTATTTATTTATTTCACTTTGAACTAGGCTAAGCATGATTGAAATGTGGTACAAAATATTTTTAGTGGTAACGTTTGTATAAGAAAGGTTGAACAAGTATGGATGTTGTAAAATAATTTTACTGTTGTATGATATTGTACAATAACGATAATGTTTGTATTAATAAAATTTAATTAATTTGTGATACAAAACTACATATAATTGTTTATGAAAGTCTTCATTAAAACAGATACTAATTTCCTATAATAACATATTTGGTAATAATAACTATTTTATAAAAAAACGTTAATTACACTTAAAATTATATTTTGCATTACATAATATTCTATTAGACTTCCATATAATTCAAATGTAAAGTCCGAAGTGGAAAAGAAGTTATTTACATACATTATAAAATTAGAAATTTGTAAAAATTTCCATTGTTTCCTAATCAAATTCATTTATCTAACACACAATTGGTATAACATTTTCTGTCGTTTTCAACAATCTTCTTGCATCTCGTGTTAACAGCTATTTGTTAAAATATGTTAACAGTCATTTGTTAAAATATATGCTTGAAACCAAAATTATCAACATTGCCATTGTTAAAAAAAAATTTGTAAAGTAACACAACTCGATTTCGGAATCGACAACGGAAACTTTCTAAAGTATGTAATTTTATCTTATACTTGAGATTTAAATTCTGTTGAAAGATCCAGCTATTTCTCAACCCTAATTTTACTATATGATTATTTAAATAACTGGTAAGAATATACTCCCTCTGTCCCATAATAATAGTAGCAAGTGAATATTTAAACGGGAATTATTGACGAATGCAGCTGTAAGTACATCGTTGAATCTCTTTTGTAATTATAATAGAATATAGTATAATAGAGACCTACTCACCTATATTCGATTTACCCAGCCTGACTAGTATACATTGCAGTGCATAACTATAGTACCGCATAAATTTTTAGCTGTTCCAGAATTTAGATTGAAAATGCAAAAATATTAATTGTAAAAATTGAAAATGTATGAAAAATACCAACTTTAAATTAATTTTTTGTAAGGAAAATTAGGATAACGGTAATGAGCGGTCGACTCAGAAATAAATGTGGGCGGTTAAATAGAGTGAAAGCTACATTCTGGACTATACTTAGCGAGTGCTAATAGAATTCTGTCTCCTCTGAAAAAACCTAGTCAAGAGGACTCCCTTGACAATATGGCCTTAACCTTGAGGCAGAACCATCTCTAGGAAGGAGAAATGTAGCAAAAGACTGCACATGACCTACTCGAGCGTTCACTTTTTGGACTTTTCTAACAGTCAAGTTAACATTCATTATTGTATAAGAACACTTTTGGGGGCCACTGTAAATAAATTGAAATGTGTAATTGTATAATTTTACTTGCAGTATTAATATTTATTCAATAGTTTACAAAAGGCGTTACGCATTATATACAAAATTAAATAATACACTAAATTCTTTTATAAAATAGTATAAAGAAA
>CATORF010000023.1:1200000-1623000 GCA_951804975.1 Anthophora plumipes | reverse complement strand
AAGTATGCAGAATCATCGAGAACGCTCTTTTCGAGCTAGTTAATGCGAGAAACACGTTTTCTGGTGTTTTCACCACGCCACAGTGCGTTTGATATGCAGAACAGTAGATATCTTGGTTTTCGTGGGGTTTCAAGCTGAGATATGCATTTTCTGAGATAAGCTTGGTGAGACTTCTGTCCCAAGTATGCTGAATCATCTAGATCGCTCTTTTCGAGCTATTCAATGCGAGAAACACGTTATCTGGTGTTTTCACCACTCCTCAGTGCGTTTGATATGCAGAACCGGCGATATCTTGGTTTTCGTGGGGTTTCAAGCTGAGATATGCATTTTCTGCGATAATCTTGGTGAGACTTCAGTCAGAAGTATGCAGAATCATCTAGATCGCTCGTTTCGAGCTATCCAATGCGAAAAAACAAGATTTCTGGTGTTTTCAACATTCCACAGTGCGTTTGCTATGCAGAACCGGCGACATCTTGGATTTCTTCGGGTTTCAAGCTGAGATATGCATTTTCTACGATAATCTTGGTGAGTCTTCTGTCAGAAGTATGCAGAGTCATCTAGATCGCTCTTGTCGAGCTATTTAATGCGACAAACACGTTATCTGGTTGTTTTCACGACTCCACAGTGCGTTTGATATGCAGAACCGGCAACATCATGATTTTCGTGAGGTTTCAAGCTGAGATATGCATTTTCTGCGATAATCTTGGTGAGACTTCAGTCAGAAGTATGCAGAATCATCTAGATCGCTCGTTTCGAGCTATCTAATGCCAAAAAAACAAGATTTCTGGTGTTTTCAACATTCCACAGTGCGTTTGCTATGCAGAACCGGCGACATCTTGGATTTCTTCGGGTTTCAAGCTGAGATATACACTTTCTACGATCATCTTGGTGAGACTTCTGTCAGAAGTATGCAGAATCATCTAGATCGCTCTTTTCGAGCTATTTAATGCGAGAAACACGTTTTCTGGTGTATTCACCACTCCACAGTACGTTCGACATGCAGAACCTGAGATATCTTGGTTTCGGTCGGGTTTCAAGCAGAGATATGCATTTTCTACGATAATCTTGGTGAGACGTCTGTCAGAAGTATGCAGAATCATCGGGATCGCTCTTTTCGTGCTATTTAATGCGAGAAACACGTTATCTGGTGTTTTCACCACTCCACAGTGCGTTTGATATGCAGAACCGGCGACATCTTGGCTTTCTTCGGGTATCAAGCTGAGATATACATTTTCTACGATAATCTTGGTGAGACTTCAGTCAGAAGTATGCAGAATCATCGGGATCGCTCTTTTCGAGCTATTTAATGCGAGAAACACGTTATCTGGTGTTTTCACCACTCCACAGTGCGATTGATATGCAGAACCGGCGACATCTTGGCTTTCGTCGGCTATCAAACTGAGATATGCATTTTCTACCATAATCTTGGTGAGACTTCTGGCAGAAGTATGCAGAATCATCTAGATCGCTCTTTTCGAGCTATATAATGCGAGAAACACGTTGTCTGGTGTATTCACCACTCCACAGTACGTTTGACATGCAGAACCGGAGATATCTTGGTTTCGGTCGGGTTTCAAGCAGAGATATGCATTTTCTACGATAATCTTGGTGAAACGTCTGTCAGAAGTATGCAGAATCATCGGGATCGCTCTTTTCGAGCTATTTAATGCGAGAAAGACGTTAGCTGGTGGTTTTCACCATTCCACAGTGCGTTTGATATGCAGAACCGGCGACATCTTGATTCTCGTGAGGTTTCAAGCTGAGATATGCATTTTCTGCGATAATATTGGTGAGACTTCAGTCAGAAGTATGCAGAATCATCTAGATCGCTCTTTTCGAGCTATTTAATGCGAGAAACACGTTTTCTTGTGTTTTCACCACCCCACAGTGCGTTTGATATGCAAAACCGGCGATATCTTGGTTTTCGTCGGGTTTCAAGCTGAGATATGCATTTTCTGCGATAATCTTGGTGAGACTTCAGTCAGAAGTATGCAGAATCATCTAGATCGCTCTTTTCGAGCTATTTAATGCGAGAAACACGTTTTCTTGTGTTTTCACCACCCCACAGTGCGTTTGATATGCAAAACCGGCGATATCTTGGTTTTTGTCGGGTTTCAAGCTGAGATATGCATTTTCTGCGATAATCTTGGTGAGACTTCTGTCAGCAGTATGCAGAATCATCTAGATCGCTCTTTTCGAGCTATTCAATGCGAGAAACACGTTATCTGGTGTTTTCAACATTCCACAGTGCGTTTGATATGCAGAACCGGCGACATCTTGATTTTCGTGGTGTTTCCAGCTGAGATATGCATTTTCTGCGATAATCTTGGTGAGACTTCTGTCAGAAGTATGCAGAATCATCTAGATCGCTCTTTTCGAACTATTTAATGCGAGAAACACGTTTTCTGGTGTATTCACCACTCCACAGTACGTTCGACATGCAGAACCGGAGATATCTTGGTTTCGGTCGGGTTTCAAGCAGAGATATGCATTTTCTACGATAATCTTGGTGAGACGTCTGTCAGAAGTATGCAGAATCATCGGGATCGCTCTTTTCGAGCTATTTAATGCGAGAAACACGTTATCTGGTGTTTTCACCACTCCACAGTGCGTTTGATATGCAGAACCGGCGACATCTTGGATTTCTTCGGGTTTCAAGCTGAGATATACACTTTCTACGATCATCTTGGTGAGACTTCTGTCAGAAGTATGCAGAATCATCTAGATCGCTCGTTTCGAGCTATTTAATGCGAAAAAACAAGTTTTCTGTTGTTTTCAACATTCCACAGTGCGTTTGATATGCAGAACCGGCGATATCTTGATTTTCGTGGTGTTTCTAGCTGAGATATGCATTTCCTGCGATAAGCTTGGTGAGTCATCTGCCAGAAGTATGCAGAATCATCTAGATCGCTCGTTTCGAGCTATTTAATGCGAGAAACACGTTTTCTGGTGTTTTCACCACTCCACTGTGCGTGTGATATGTAGAGCCGCCGATAACTTGGTTTTCGTGGGGCTTCCAGCTGAAGTATGCGTTTTCTGCGATAATCTTTGTGTTTCATCTATGAGAAGTATGCAGAAACATCCAGAACGCTCTTTTCGAGCTAGTTAATGCGAGTAACACGTTTTCTGGTGTATTCACAACTCCACAGTGCGTTTGATATGCAGCACCGGCGACATCTTGGCTTTCGTCGGGTATCAAGCTGAGATATGCATTTTCAACGATAATCTTGGTGAGACTTCTGTCAGAAGTATGCAGAATCATCGGCATCGCTCTTTTCGAGCTATTTAATGCGAGAAACACGTTGTCTGGTTGTTTTCACGACTCCACAGTGCGTTTGATATGCAGAACCGGCGATATCTTGGTTATCGTGGGGTTTCCATCTGAGATATGCATTTTCTGCGATAATCTTGGTGAGTCTTCCGTCAGAAGTATTCAGAATCAACGAGATCCCTTTTTTCGAGCTATTTAATGCGAGAAACACGTTATCTGGTGTTTTCACCACTCCACAGTGCGTTTGATATGCAGAACCGGCGACATCTTGGATTTCGTCGGGTTTCAAGCTGAGATATGCATTTTCTACGATAAGCTTGGTGAGACTTCTGTCAGAAGTATGCAGAATCATCGAGATCGCTCTTCTCGAGCTATTTAATGCGAGAAACACGTTTTCTGGTGTATTCACCACTCCACAGTACGTTTGACATGCAGAACCGGCGAAATCTTGCTTTTCGTGGGTTTTCAAGCTGAGATATGCATTTTCTGCGATAATCTTGGTGAGACATCTGTCAGAAGTATGCAGAATTTTCGAGAACGCTCTTTTCGAGCTACATAATGCGAGAAACACGTTATCTGGCGTTTTCACCACTCCACAGTGCGTTTGATATGCAGAACCGGCGAAATCTTGCTTTTCGTGGGTTTTCAAGCTGAGATATGAATTTTCTGCGATAATCTTGGTGAGACTTCAGTCAGAAGTATGCAGAATCATCTAGATCGCTCTTCTCAAGCTATTTAATGCGAAAAAACAAGTTTTCTGGTGTTTTCAACATTCCACAGTGCGTTTTATATGCAGAACCGGCGATATCTTGATTTTCGTGGTGATTCCAGCTGAGATATGCATTTTCTGCGATAATCTTGGTGAGTCTTCCGTCAGAAGTATTCAGAATCAACGAGATCCCTTTTTTCGAGCTATTTAATGCGAGAAACACGTTATCTGGTGTTTTCCCCCACTCCACAGTGCGTTTGATATGCAGAACCGGCGACATCTTGGATTTCGTCGGGTTTCAAGCTGAGATATGCATTTTCTACGATAAGCTTGGTGAGACTTCTGTCAGAAGTATGCAGAATCATCGAGATCGCTCTTTTCGAGCTATTTAATGCGAGAAACACGTTTTCTGGTGTATTCACCACTCCACAGTACGTTTGACATGCAGAACCGGCGAAATCTTGCTTTTCGTGGGTTTTCAAGCTGAGATATGCATTTTCTGCGATAATCTTGGTGAGACTTCTGTCAGAAGTATGCAGAATCTTCGAGAACGCTCTTTTCGAGCTACATAATGCGAGAAACACGTTATCTGGCGTTTTCACCACTCCACAGTGCGTTTGATATGCAGAACCGGCGAAATCTTGCTTTTCGTGGGTTTTCAAGCTGAGATATGAATTTTCTGCGATAATCTTGGTGAGACTTCAGTCAGAAGTATGCAGAATCATCGAGATCGCTCTGTTCGAGCTATTTAATGTGAAAAAACAAGTTTTCTGGTGTTTTCAACATTGCACAGTGCGTTTTATATGCAGATCCGGCGATATCTTGGTTTCGGTCGGGTTTCAAGCTGAGATATGCATTTTCTACGATAATCTGGGTGAGACTTCTGTCAGAAGTATGCAGAAACTTCGAGAACGCTCTTTTCGAGCTACATAATGCGAGAAACACGTTATCTGGCGTTTTCACCACTCCACAGTGCGTTTGATATGCAGAACCGGCGACATCTTGGCTTTCGTCGGGTATCAAGCTGAGATATGCATTTTTAACGATAATCTTGGTGAGACTTCTGTCAGAAGTATGCAGAATCATCGGGATCGCTCTTTTCGAGCTATTTAATGCGTGCAACACGTTGTCTGGTTGTTTTCACGACTCCACAGTGCGTTTGATATGCAGAACCGGCGACATCTTGATTTTCGTGAGGTTACAAGCTGAGATATGGATTTTCTATGATAATCTTGGTGAGACTTCAGTCAGAAGTATGCAGAATCATCTAGATCGCTCTTTTCAAGCTATTTAAAGCGAAAAAACAAGTTTTCTGGTGTTTTCAACATTCCACAGTGCGTTTTATATGCAGAACCGGCGATTTCTTGATTTTCGTGGTATTTCCAGCTGAGATATGCATTTTCTGCGATAATCTTGGTGAGACTTCTGTCAGCAGTATGCAGAATCATCTAGATCGCTCTCTTCGAGCTATTTAATGCGAGAAACACGTTTTCTTGTGTTTTCACCACCCCACAGTGCGTTTGATATGCAAATCGGCGATATCTTGGTTTTCGTCGGGTTTCAAGCTGAGATATGCATTTTCTGCGATAATCTTGGTGAGACTTCTGTCAGAAGTATGCAGAATCATCGGGATCGCTCTTTTCGAGCTATTTAATGCGAGAAACACGTTATCTGGTGTTTTCACCACTCACAGTGCGATTGATATGCAGAACCGGCGACATCTTGGCTTTCGTCGGGTATCAAACTGAGATATGCATTTTCTACCATAATCTTGGTGAGACTTCTGGCAGAAGTATGCAGAATCATCTAGATCGCTCTTTTCGAGCTATTTAATGCGAGAAACACGTTGTCTGGTGTATTCACCACTCCACAGTACGTTTGACATGCAGAACCGGAGATATCTTGGTTTCGGTCGGGTTTCAAGCAGAGATATGCATTTTCTACGATAATCTTGGTGAGACGTCTGTCAGAAGTGTGCAGAATCATCGGGATCGCTCTTTTCGAGCTATTTAATGCGAGAAACACGTTTTCTTGTGTTTTCACCACACCACAGTCCGTTTGATGCGCAGAACCGGAGATAACTTGGTTTTCGTGAGGTTTCAAGCTGAGATATACACTTTCTACGATCATCTTGGTGAGACTTCTGTCAGAAGTATGCAGAATCATCTAGATCGCTCTTTTCGAGCTATTTAATGCGAGAAACACGTTTTCTGGAGTATTCACCACTCCACAGTACGTTCGACATGCAGAACCGGAGATATCTTGGTTTCGGTCGGGTTTCAAGCAGAGATATGCATTTTCTACGATAATCTTGGTGAGACGTCTGTCAGAAGTATGCAGAATCATCGGGATCGCTCTTTTCGTGCTATTTAATGCGAGAAACACGTTATCTGGTGTTTTCACCACTCCACAGTGCGTTTGATATGCAGAACCGGCGACATCTTGGCTTTCTTCGGGTATCAAGCTGAGATATACATTTTCTACGATAATCTTGGTGAGACTTCAGTCAGAAGTATGCAGAATCATCGGGATCGCTCTTTTCGAGCTATTTAATGCGAGAAACACGTTGTCTGGTGTATTCACCACTCCACAGTACGTTTGACATGCAGAACCGGAGATATCTTGGTTTCGGTCGGGTTTCAAGCAGAGATATGCATTTTCTACGATAATCTTGGTGAGACGTCTGTCAGAAGTGTGCAGAATCATCGGGATCGCTCTTTTCGAGCTATTTAATGCGAGAAACACGTTTTCTTGTGTTTTCACCACACCACAGTCCGTTTGATGCGCAGAACCGGAGATAACTTGGTTTTCGTGAGGTTTCAAGCTGAGATATGCATTTTCTGCGATTATCTTGGTGAGACTTCAGTCAGAAGTATGCAGAATCATCTAGATCGCTCGTTTCGAGCTATCTAATGCCAAAAAAACAAGATTTCTGGTGTTTTCAACATTCCACAGTGCGTTTGCTATGCAGAACCGGCGACATCTTGGATTTCTTCGGGTTTCAAGCTGAGATATACACTTTCTACGATCATCTTGGTGAGACTTCTGTCAGAAGTATGCAGAATCATCTAGATCGCTCTTTTCGAGCTATTTAATGCGAGAAACACGTTTTCTGGTGTATTCACCACTCCACAGTACGTTCGATATGCAGAACCGGCGACATCTTGGATTTCGTCGGGTTTCAAGCTGAGATATGCATTTTCTACGATAAGCTTGGTGAGACTTCTGTCAGAAGTATGCAGAATCATCGAGATCGCTCTTTTCGAGCTATTTAATGCGAGAAACACGTTTTCTGGTGTATTCACCACTCCACAGTACGTTTGACATGCAGAACCGGCGAAATCTTGCTTTTCGTGGGTTTTCAAGCTGAGATATGCATTTTCTGCGATAATCTTGGTGAGACTTCTGTCAGAAGTATGCAGAATCTTCGAGAACGCTCTTTTCGAGCTACATAATGCGAGAAACACGTTATCTGGCGTTTTCACCACTCCACAGTGCGTTTGATATGCAGAACCGGCGAAATCTTGCTTTTCGTGGGTTTTCAAGCTGAGATATGAATTTTCTGCGATAATCTTGGTGAGACTTCAGTCAGAAGTATGCAGAATCATCGAGATCGCTCTGTTCGAGCGATTTAATGTGAAAAAACAAGTTTTCTGGTGTTTTCAACATTGCACAGTGCGTTTTATATGCAGATCCGGCGATATCTTGGTTTCGGTCGGGTTTCAAGCTGAGATATGCATTTTCTACGATAATCTTGGTGAGACTTCTGTCAGAAGTATGCAGAAACTTCGAGAACGCTCTTTTCGAGCTACATAATGCGAGAAACACGTTATCTGGCGTTTTCACCACTCCACAGTGCGTTTGATATGCAGAACCGGCGACATCTTGGCTTTCGTCGGGTATCAAGCTGAGATATGCATTTTCTGCGATTATCTTGGTGAGACTTCAGTCAGAAGTATGCAGAATCATCTAGATCGCTCGTTTCGAGCTATCTAATGCCAAAAAAACAAGATTTCTGGTGTTTTCAACATTCCACAGTGCGTTTGCTATGCAGAACCGGCGACATCTTGGATTTCTTCGGGTTTCAAGCTGAGATATACACTTTCTACGATCATCTTGGTGAGACTTCTGTCAGAAGTATGCAGAATCATCTAGATCGCTCTTTTCGAGCTATTTAATGCGAGAAACACGTTTTCTGGTGTATTCACCACTCCACAGTACGTTCGATATGCAGAACCGGCGACATCTTGGATTTCGTCGGGTTTCAAGCTGAGATATGCATTTTCTACGATAAGCTTGGTGAGACTTCTGTCAGAAGTATGCAGAATCATCGAGATCGCTCTTTTCGAGCTATTTAATGCGAGAAACACGTTTTCTGGTGTATTCACCACTCCACAGTACGTTTGACATGCAGAACCGGCGAAATCTTGCTTTTCGTGGGTTTTCAAGCTGAGATATGCATTTTCTGCGATAATCTTGGTGAGACTTCTGTCAGAAGTATGCAGAATCTTCGAGAACGCTCTTTTCGAGCTACATAATGCGAGAAACACGTTATCTGGCGTTTTCACCACTCCACAGTGCGTTTGATATGCAGAACCGGCGAAATCTTGCTTTTCGTGGGTTTTCAAGCTGAGATATGAATTTTCTGCGATAATCTTGGTGAGACTTCAGTCAGAAGTATGCAGAATCATCGAGATCGCTCTGTTCGAGCGATTTAATGTGAAAAAACAAGTTTTCTGGTGTTTTCAACATTGCACAGTGCGTTTTATATGCAGATCCGGCGATATCTTGGTTTCGGTCGGGTTTCAAGCTGAGATATGCATTTTCTACGATAATCTTGGTGAGACTTCTGTCAGAAGTATGCAGAAACTTCGAGAACGCTCTTTTCGAGCTACATAATGCGAGAAACACGTTATCTGGCGTTTTCACCACTCCACAGTGCGTTTGATATGCAGAACCGGCGACATCTTGGCTTTCGTCGGGTATCAAGCTGAGATATGCATTTTTAACGATAATCTTGGTGAGACTTCTGTCAGAAGTATGCAGAATCATCGGGATCGCTCTTTTCGAGCTATTTAATGCGAGGAACACGTTGTCTGGTTGTTTTCACGACTCCACAGTGCGTTTGATATGCAGAACCGGCGACATCTTGATTTTCGTGAGGTTACAAGCTGAGATATGGATTTTCTATGATAATCTTGGTGAGACTTCAGTCAGAAGTATGCAGAATCATCTAGATCGCTCTTTTCAAGCTATTTAAAGCGAAAAAACAAGTTTTCTGGTGTTTTCAACATTCCACAGTGCGTTTTATATGCAGAACCGGCGATTTCTTGATTTTCGTGGTATTTCCAGCTGAGATATGCATTTTCTGCGATAATCTTGGTGAGACTTCTGTCAGCAGTATGCAGAATCATCTAGATCGCTCTCTTTGAGCTATTTAATGCGAGAAACACGTTTTCTTGTGTTTTCACCACCCCACAGTGCGTTTGATATGCAAAACCGGCGATATCTTGGTTTTCGTCGGGTTTCAAGCTGAGATATGCATTTTCTGCGATAATCTTGGTGAGACTTCTGTCAGAAGTATGCAGAATCATCGGGATCGCTCTTTTCGAGCTATTTAATGCGAGAAACACGTTATCTGGTGTTTTCACCACTCCACAGTGCGATTGATATGCAGAACCGGCGACATCTTGGCTTTCGTCGGGTATCAAACTGAGATATGCATTTTCTACCATAATCTTGGTGAGACTTCTGGCAGAAGTATGCAGAATCATCTAGATCGCTCTTTTCGAGCTATTTAATGCGAGAAACACGTTGTCTGGTGTATTCACCACTCCACAGTACGTTTGACATGCAGAACCGGAGATATCTTGGTTTCGGTCGGGTTTCAAGCAGAGATATGCATTTTCTACGATAATCTTGGTGAGACGTCTGTCAGAAGTGTGCAGAATCATCGGGATCGCTCTTTTCGTGCTATTTAATGCGAGAAACACGTTATCTGGTGATTTCACCACTCCACAGTGCGTTTGATATGCAGAACCGGCGACATCTTGATATTAGTGAGGTTTCAAGCTGAGATATGCATTTTCTACCATAATCTTGGTGAGACTTCTGGCACAAGTATGCAGAATCTTCTAGATGGCTCTTTTCGAGCTATTTAATGCGAGAAACACGTTTTCTGGTGTTTTCAACATTCCACAGTGCGTTTGCTATGCAGAACCGGCGACATCTTGGATTTCTTCGGGTTTCAAGCTGAGATATGCATTTTCTACGATAATCTTGGTGAGACGTCTGTCAGAAGTGTGCAGAATCATCGGGATCGCTCTTTTCGAGCTATTTAATGCGAGAAACACGTTTTCTTGTGTTTTCACCACACCACAGTCCGTTTGATGCGCAGAACCGGAGATAACTTGGTTTTCGTGAGGTTTCAAGCTGAGATATGCATTTTCTGCGATTATCTTGGTGAGACTTCAGTCAGAAGTATGCAGAATCATCTAGATCGCTCGTTTCGAGCTATCTAATGCGAAAAATCAAGATTTCTGGTGTTTTCAACAATCCACAGTGCGTTTGCTATGCAGAACCGGCGACATCTTGGATTTCTTCGGGTTTCAAGCTGAGATATGCATTTTCTACGATAATCTTGGTGAGTCTTCTGTCAGAAGTATGCAGAGTCATCTAGATCGCTCTTGTCGAGCTATTTAATGCGACAAACACGTTATCTGGTTGTTTTCACGACTCCACAGTGCGTTTGGTATGCAGAACCGGCAACATCTTGATTTTCGTGAGGTTTCAAGCTGAGATATGCATTTTCTGCGATAATCTTGGTGAGACTTCAGTCAGAAGTATGCAGAATCATCTAGATCGCTCGTTTCGAGCTATCTAATGCCAAAAAAACAAGATTTCTGGTGTTTTCTACATTCCACAGTGCGTTTGCTATGCAGAACCGGCGACATCTTGGCTTTCGTCGGGTATCAAGCTGAGATATGCATTTTTAACGATAATCTTGGTGAGACTTCTGTCAGAAGTATGCAGAATCATCGGGATCGCTCTTTTCGAGCTATTTAATGCGAGGAACACGTTGTCTGGTTGTTTTCACGACTCCACAGTGCGTTTGATATGCAGAACCGGCGACATCTTGATTTTCGTGAGGTTACAAGCTGAGATATGGATTTTCTATGATAATCTTGGTGAGACTTCAGTCAGAAGTATGCAGAATCATCTAGATCGCTCTTTTCAAGCTATTTAAAGCGAAAAAACAAGTTTTCTGGTGTTTTCAACATTCCACAGTGCGTTTTATATGCAGAACCGGCGATTTCTTGATTTTCGTGGTATTTCCAGCTGAGATATGCATTTTCTGCGATAATCTTGGTGAGACTTCTGTCAGCAGTATGCAGAATCATCTAGATCGCTCTCTTTGAGCTATTTAATGCGAGAAACACGTTTTCTTGTGTTTTCACCACCCCACAGTGCGTTTGATATGCAAAACCGGCGATATCTTGGTTTTCGTCGGGTTTCAAGCTGAGATATGCATTTTCTGCGATAATCTTGGTGAGACTTCTGTCAGAAGTATGCAGAATCATCGGGATCGCTCTTTTCGAGCTATTTAATGCGAGAAACACGTTATCTGGTGTTTTCACCACTCCACAGTGCGATTGATATGCAGAACCGGCGACATCTTGGCTTTCGTCGGGTATCAAACTGAGATATGCATTTTCTACCATAATCTTGGTGAGACTTCTGGCAGAAGTATGCAGAATCATCTAGATCGCTCTTTTCGAGCTATTTAATGCGAGAAACACGTTGTCTGGTGTATTCACCACTCCACAGTACGTTTGACATGCAGAACCGGAGATATCTTGGTTTCGGTCGGGTTTCAAGCAGAGATATGCATTTTCTACGATAATCTTGGTGAGACGTCTGTCAGAAGTGTGCAGAATCATCGGGATCGCTCTTTTCGTGCTATTTAATGCGAGAAACACGTTATCTGGTGATTTCACCACTCCACAGTGCGTTTGATATGCAGAACCGGCGACATCTTGATATTAGTGAGGTTTCAAGCTGAGATATGCATTTTCTACCATAATCTTGGTGAGACTTCTGGCACAAGTATGCAGAATCTTCTAGATGGCTCTTTTCGAGCTATTTAATGCGAGAAACACGTTTTCTGGTGTTTTCAACATTCCACAGTGCGTTTGCTATGCAGAACCGGCGACATCTTGGATTTCTTCGGGTTTCAAGCTGAGATATGCATTTTCTACGATAATCTTGGTGAGACGTCTGTCAGAAGTGTGCAGAATCATCGGGATCGCTCTTTTCGAGCTATTTAATGCGAGAAACACGTTTTCTTGTGTTTTCACCACACCACAGTCCGTTTGATGCGCAGAACCGGAGATAACTTGGTTTTCGTGAGGTTTCAAGCTGAGATATGCATTTTCTGCGATTATCTTGGTGAGACTTCAGTCAGAAGTATGCAGAATCATCTAGATCGCTCGTTTCGAGCTATCTAATGCGAAAAATCAAGATTTCTGGTGTTTTCAACAATCCACAGTGCGTTTGCTATGCAGAACCGGCGACATCTTGGATTTCTTCGGGTTTCAAGCTGAGATATGCATTTTCTACGATAATCTTGGTGAGTCTTCTGTCAGAAGTATGCAGAGTCATCTAGATCGCTCTTGTCGAGCTATTTAATGCGACAAACACGTTATCTGGTTGTTTTCACGACTCCACAGTGCGTTTGGTATGCAGAACCGGCAACATCTTGATTTTCGTGAGGTTTCAAGCTGAGATATGCATTTTCTGCGATAATCTTGGTGAGACTTCAGTCAGAAGTATGCAGAATCATCTAGATCGCTCGTTTCGAGCTATCTAATGCCAAAAAAACAAGATTTCTGGTGTTTTCAACATTCCACAGTGCGTTTGCTATGCAGAACCGGCGACATCTTGGATTTCTTCGGGTTTCAAGCTGAGATATACACTTTCTACGATCATCTTGGTGAGACTTCTGTCAGAAGTATGCAGAATCATCTAGATCGCTCTTTTCGAGCTATTTAATGCGAGAAACACGTTTTCTGGTGTATTCACCACTCCACAGTACGTTCGATATGCAGAACCGGCGACATCTTGGATTTCGTCGGGTTTCAAGCTGAGATATGCATTTTCTACGATAAGCTTGGTGAGACTTCTGTCAGAAGTATGCAGAATCATCGAGATCGCTCTTTTCGAGCTATTTAATGCGAGAAACACGTTTTCTGGTGTATTCACCACTCCACAGTACGTTTGACATGCAGAACCGGCGAAATCTTGCTTTTCGTGGGTTTTCAAGCTGAGATATGCATTTTCTGCGATAATCTTGGTGAGACTTCTGTCAGAAGTATGCAGAATCTTCGAGAACGCTCTTTTCGAGCTACATAATGCGAGAAACACGTTATCTGGCGTTTTCACCACTCCACAGTGCGTTTGATATGCAGAACCGGCGAAATCTTGCTTTTCGTGGGTTTTCAAGCTGAGATATGAATTTTCTGCGACAATCTTGGTGAGACTTCAGTCAGAAGTATGCAGAATCATCGAGATCGCTCTGTTCGAGCGATTTAATGTGAAAAAACAAGTTTTCTGGTGTTTTCAACATTGCACAGTGCGTTTTATATGCAGATCCGGCGATATCTTGGTTTCGGTCGGGTTTCAAGCTGAGATATGCATTTTCTACGATAATCTTGGTGAGACTTCTGTCAGAAGTATGCAGAAACTTCGAGAACGCTCTTTTCGAGCTACATAATGCGAGAAACACGTTATCTGGCGTTTTCACCACTCCACAGTGCGTTTGATATGCAGAACCGGCGACATCTTGGCTTTCGTCGGGTATCAAGCTGAGGTATGCATTTTTAACGATCATCTTGGTGAGACTTCTGTCAGAAGTATGCAGAATCATCGGGATCGCTCTTTTCGAGCTATTTAATGCGAGAAACACGTTTTCTGGTGTATTCACCACTCCACAGTACGGTCGATATGCAGAACCGGCGACATCTTGGATTTCTTCGGGTTTCAAGCTGAGATATGCATTTTCTACGATAATCTTGGTGAGTCTTCTGTCAGAAGTATGCAGAGTCATCTAGATCGCTCTTGTCGAGCTATTTAATGCGACAAACACGTTATCTGGTTGTTTTCACGACTCCACAGTGCGTTTGGTATGCAGAACCGGCAACATCTTGATTTTCGTGAGGTTTCAAGCTGAGATATGCATTTTCTGCGATAATCTTTGTGAGACTTCAGTCAGAAGTATGCAGAATCATCTAGATCGCTCGTTTCGAGCTATCTAATGCCAAAAAAACAAGATTTCTGGTGTTTTCAACATTCCACAGTGCGTTTGCTATGCAGAACCGGCGACATCTTGCATTTCTTCGGGTTTCAAGCTGAGATATACACTTTCTACGATCATCTTGGTGAGACTTCTGTCAGAAGTATGCAGAATCATCTAGATCGCTCTTTTCGAGCTATTTAATGCGAGAAACACGTTTTCTGGTGTATTCACCACTCCACAGTACGTTCGATATGCAGAACCGGCGACATCTTGGATTTCGTCGGGTTTCAAGCTGAGATATGCATTTTCTACGATAAGCTTGGTGAGACTTCTGTCAGAAGTATGCAGAATCATCGAGATCGCTCTTTTCGAGCTATTTAATGCGAGAAACACGTTTTCTGGTGTATTCACCACTCCGCAGTACGTTTGACATGCAGAACCGGCGAAATCTTGCTTTTCGTGGGTTTTCAAGCTGAGATATGCATTTTCTGCGATAATCTTGGTGAGACTTCTGTCAGAAGTATGCAGAATCTTCGAGAACGCTCTTTTCGAGCTACATAATGCGAGAAACACGTTATCTGGCGTTTTCACCACTCCACAGTGCGTTTGATATGCAGAACCGGCGAAATCTTGCTTTTCGTGGGTTTTCAAGCTGAGATATGAATTTTCTGCGATAATCTTGGTGAGACTTCAGTCAGAAGTATGCAGAATCATCGAGATCGCTCTGTTCGAGCGATTTAATGTGAAAAAACAAGTTTTCTGGTGTTTTCAACATTGCACAGTGCGTTTTATATGCAGATCCGGCGATATCTTGGTTTCGGTCGGGTTTCAAGCTGAGATATGCATTTTCTACGATAATCTTGGTGAGACTTCTGTCAGAAGTATGCAGAAACTTCGAGAACGCTCTTTTCGAGCTACATAATGCGAGAAACACGTTATCTGGCGTTTTCACCACTCCACAGTGCGTTTGATATGCAGAACCGGCGACATCTTGGCTTTCGTCGGGTATCAAGCTGAGATATGCATTTTTAACGATAATCTTGGTGAGACTTCTGTCAGAAGTATGCAGAATCATCGGGATCGCTCTTTTCGAGCTATTTAATGCGAGCAACACGTTGTCTGGTTGTTTTCACGACTCCACAGTGCGTTTGATATGCAGAACCGGCGACATCTTGATTTTCGTGAGGTTACAAGCTGAGATACGGATTTTCTATGATAATCTTGGTGAGACTTCAGTCAGAAGTATGCAGAATCATCTAGATCGCTCTTTTCAAGCTATTTAAAGCGAAAAAACAAGTTTTCTGGTGTTTTCAACATTCCACAGTGCGTTTTATATGCAGAACCGGCGATTTCTTGATTTTCGTGGTATTTCCAGCTGAGATATGCATTTTCTGCGATAATCTTGGTGAGACTTCTGTCAGCAGTATGCAGAATCATCTAGATCGCTCTCTTCGAGCTATTTAATGCGAGAAACACGTTTTCTTGTGTTTTCACCACCCCACAGTGCGTTTGATATGCAAAACCGGCGATATCTTGGTTTTCGTCGGGTATCAAACTGAGATATGCATTTTCTACCATAATCTTGGTGAGACTTCTGGCAGAAGTATGCAGAATCATCTAGATCGCTCTTTTCGAGCTATTTAATGCGAGAAACACGTTGTCTGGTGTATTCACCACTCCACAGTACGTTTGACATGCAGAACCGGAGATATCTTGGTTTCGGTCGGGTTTCAAGCAGAGATATGCATTTTCTACGATAATCTTGGTGAGACGTCTGTCAGAAGTGTGCAGAATCATCGGGATCGCTCTTTTCGTGCTATTTAATGCGAGAAACACGTTATCTGGTGATTTCACCACTCCACAGTGCGTTTGATATGCAGAACCGGCGACATCTTGATATTAGTGAGGTTTCAAGCTGAGATATGCATTTTCTACCATAATCTTGGTGAGACTTCTGGCACAAGTATGCAGAATCTTCTAGATGGCTCTTTTCGAGCTATTTAATGCGAGAAACACGTTTTCTGGTGTTTTCAACATTCCACAGTGCGTTTGCTATGCAGAACCGGCGACATCTTGGATTTCTTCGGGTTTCAAGCTGAGATATGCATTTTCTACGATAATCTTGGTGAGACGTCTGTCAGAAGTGTGCAGAATCATCGGGATCGCTCTTTTCGAGCTATTTAATGCGAGAAACACGTTTTCTTGTGTTTTCACCACACCACAGTCCGTTTGATGCGCAGAACCGGAGATAACTTGGTTTTCGTGAGGTTTCAAGCTGAGATATGCATTTTCTGCGATTATCTTGGTGAGACTTCAGTCAGAAGTATGCAGAATCATCTAGATCGCTCGTTTCGAGCTATCTAATGCGAAAAAACAAGATTTCTGGTGTTTTCTACATTCCACAGTGCGTTTGCTATGCAGAACCGGCGACATCTTGGATTTCTTCGGGTTTCAAGCTGAGATATACACTTTCTACGATCATCTTGGTGAGACTTCTGTCAGAAGTATGCAGAATCATCTAGATCGCTCTTTTCGAGCTATTTAATGCGAGAAACACGTTTTCTGGTGTATTCACCACTCCACAGTACGTTCGACATGCAGAACCGGAGATATCTTGGTTTCGGTCGGGTTTCAAGCAGAGATATGCATTTTCTACGATAATCTTGGTGAGACGTCTGTCAGAAGTATGCAGAATCATCGGGATCGCTCTTTTCGTGCTATTTAATGCGAGAAACACGTTATCTGGTGTTTTCACCACTCCACAGTGCGTTTGATATGCAGAACCGGCGACATCTTGGCTTTCTTCGGGTATCAAGCTGAGATATACATTTTCTACGATAATCTTGGTGAGACTTCAGTCAGAAGTATGCAGAATCATCGGGATCGCTCTTTTCGAGCTATTTAATGCGAGAAACACGTTGTCTGGTGTATTCACCACTCCACAGTACGTTTGACATGCAGAACCGGAGATATCTTGGTTTCGGTCGGGTTTCAAGCAGAGATATGCATTTTCTACGATAATCTTGGTGAGACGTCTGTCAGAAGTGTGCAGAATCATCGGGATCGCTCTTTTCGAGCTATTTAATGCGAGAAACACGTTTTCTTGTGTTTTCACCACACCACAGTCCGTTTGATGCGCAGAACCGGAGATAACTTGGTTTTCGTGAGGTTTCAAGCTGAGATATGCATTTTCTGCGATTATCTTGGTGAGACTTCAGTCAGAAGTATGCAGAATCATCTAGATCGCTCGTTTCGAGCTATCTAATGCGAAAAATCAAGATTTCTGGTGTTTTCAACATTCCACAGTGCGTTTGCTATGCAGAACCGGCGACATCTTAGATTTCTTCGGGTTTCAAGCTGAGATATGCATTTTCTACGATAATCTTGGTGAGTCTTCTGTCAGAAGTATGCAGAGTCATCTAAATCGCTCTTGTCGAGCTATTTAATGCGACAAACACGTTTTCTGGTGTATTCACCACTCCACAGTACGTTCGACATGCAGAACCGGGGATATCTTGGTTTCGGTCGGGTTTCAAGCAGAGATATGCATTTTCCACGATAATCTTGGTGAGACTTCAGTCAGAAGTATGCAGAATCATCGACATCGCTCTTTTCGAGCTATTTAATGTGAGAAACACGTTATCTGGTGTTTTGACAACTCCACAGTGCGTTTGATATGCAGAACCGGCGACATCTTGGCTTTCTTCGGGTATCAAGCTGAGATATACATTTTCTACGATAATCTTGGTGAGACTTCAGTCAGAAGTATGCAGAATCATCGGTATCGCTCTTTTCGAGCTATTTAATGCGAGAAACACGTTATCTGGTGTTTTCACCACTCCACAGTGCGATTGATATGCAGAACCGGCGACATCTTGGCTTTCGTCGGGTATCAAACTGAGATATGCATTTTCTACCATAATCTTGGTGAGACTTCTGGCAGAAGTATGCAGAATCATCTAGATCGCTCTTTTCGAGCTATTTAATGCGAGAAACACGTTGTCTGGTGTATTCACCACTCCACAGTACGTTTGACATGCAGAACCGGAGATATCTTGGTTTCGGTCGGGTTTCAAGCAGAGATATGCATTTTCTACGATAATATTGGTGAGACTTCAGTCAGAAGTATGCAGAATCATCTAGATCGCTCTTGTCGAGCTATTTAATGCGACAAACACGTTATCTGGTTGTTTTCACGACTGCACAGTGCGTATGGTATGCAGAACCGGCAACATCTTGATTTTCGTGAGGTTTCAAGCTGAGATATGCATTTTCTGCGATAATCTTGGTGAGACTTCAGTCAGAAGTATGCAGAATCACCTAGATCGCTCGTTTCGAGCTATCTAATGCCAAAAAAACAAGATTTCTGGTGTTTTCAACATTCCACAGTGCGTTTGCTATGCAGAACCGGCGACATCTTGGATTTCTTCGGGTTTCAAGCTGAGATATACACTTTCTACGATCATCTTGGTGAGACTTCTGTCAGAAGTATGCAGAATCATCTAGATCGCTCTTTTCGAGCTATTTAATGCGAGAAACACGTTTTCTGGTGTATTCACCACTCCACAGTACGTTCGACATGCAGAACCGGGGATATCTTGGTTTCGGTCGGGTTTCAAGCAGAGATATGCATTTTCTACGATAATCTTGGTGAGACGTCTGTCAGAAGTATGCAGAATCATCGGGATCGCTCTTTTCGTGCTATTTAATGCGAGAAACACGTTATCTGGTGTTTTCACCACTCCACAGTGCGTTCGATATGCAGAACCGGCGACATCTTGGCTTTCTTCGGGTATCAAGCTGAGATATACATTTTCTACGATAATCTTGGTGAGACTTCAGTCAGAAGTATGCAGAATCATCGGGATCGCTCTTTTCGAGCTATTTAATGCGAGAAACACGTTATCTGGTGTTTTCACCACTCCACAGTGCGATTGATATGCAGAACCGGCGACATCTTGGCTTTCGTCGGGTATCAAACTGAGATATGCATTTTCTACCATAATCTTGGTGAGACTTCTGGCAGAAGTATGCAGAATCATCTAGATCGCTCTTTTCGAGCTATTTAATGCGAGAAACACGTTGTCTGGTGTATTCACCACTCCACAGTACGTTTGACATGCAGAACCGGAGATATCTTGGTTTCGGTCGGGTTTCAAGCAGAGATATGCATTTTCTACGATAATCTTGGTGAGACGTCTGTCAGAAGTGTGCAGAATCATCGGGATCGCTCTTTTCGTGCTATTTAATGCGAGAAACACGTTATCTGGTGTTTTCACCACTCCACAGTGCGTTTGATATGCAGAACCGGCGACATCTTGATATTAGTGAGGTTTCAAGCTGAGATATGCATTTTCTACCATAATCTTGGTAAGACTTCTGGCACAAGTATGCAGAATCTTCTAGATGGCTCTTTTCGAGCTATTTAATGCGAGAAACACGTTGTCTGGTGTATTCACCACTCCACAGTACGTTTGACATGCAGAACCGGAGATATCTTGGTTTCGGTCGGGTTTCAAACTGAGATATGCATTTTCTGCGATAATCTTAGTGAGACTTCTATCAGAAGTATGCAGAATCATCGGGATCGCTCTTTTCGAGCTATTTAATGCGAGAAAGACGTTATCTGGTGGTTTTCACCATTCCACAGTGCGTTTGATATGCAGAAATGGCAAAATCTTGGTTTTCGTCGGTTTTCATCCTGAGGTATGCATTTTCTGCGACAATCTTGGTGCGACTTCTGTCAGAAGTATGCAGAATCATCGAGATCGCTCTTTTCGAGATATTTAATGCGAGAAACACGTTATCTGGTGAATTGACCACTCCACAGTGGGTTTGATATGCAAAACCGGCGATATCTTGGTTTTCGTCGGGTTTCAAGCGGAGATATGCATTTTCCACGATAATCTTGGTGAGACTTCTGTCAGAAGTATGCAGAATCATCGACATCGCTCTTTTCGAGCTATTTAATGTGAGAAACACGTTATCTGGTGTTTTGACAACTCCACAGTGCGTTTGATATGCAGAAATGGCAAAATCTTGGTTTTCGTCGGTTTTCATCCTGAGGTATGCATTTTCTGCGACAATCTTGGTGCGACTTCTGTCAGAAGTATGCAGAATCATCGAGATCGCTCTTTTCGAGATGTTTAATGCGGGAAACACGTTATCTGGTGTATTGACCACTCCACAGTGCGTTTGATATGCAGAACCAGCGATATCTTGGTTTTCGTGGGGTTTCCAGCTGAGATATGCATTTTCTGCGATAATCTTGGTGTTTCATCTATGAGAAGTATGCAGAAACATCGAGATCGCTCTTTTCGAGCTAGTTAATGCGAGAAACACGTTTTCTGGTGTTTTCACCACCCCACAGTGCGTTTGATATGCAGAACCGGCGACATCTTGGATTTCGTCGGGTTTCAAGTTGAGATATGCATTTTCTGCGATAATATTGGTGAGACTTCAGTCAGAAGTATGCAGAATCATCTAGATCGCTCGTTTCGAGCTATTTAATGCGAAAAAACAAGTTTTCTGTTGTTTTCAACATTCCACAGTGCGTTTGATATGCAGAACCGGCGACATCTTGATTTTCGTGGTGTTTCCAGCTGAGATATGCATTTTCTGCGATAATCTCGGTGAGTCTTCTCGCAGAAGTATGCAGAATCTTCGAGAACGCTCTTTTCGAGCTGCATAATGCGAGAAACACGTTGTCTGGTTGTTTTCACGACTCCACAGAGCGTTTTATATGCAGAACCGGCGACATCTTGGATTTCGTCGGGTTTCAAGCTGAGATATGCATTTTCTACGATAATCTTGGTGAGACTTCTGTCAGAAGTATGCAGAATCTTCGAGATCGCTCTTTTCGAGCTATTTAATGCGAGAAACACGTTTTCTGGTGTATTCACCACTCCACAGTACGTTTGACATGCAGAACCGGCGAAATCTTGCTTTTCGTGGGTTTTCAAGCTGAGATATGCATTTTCTGCGATAATCTTGGTGAGACTTCTGTCAGAAGTATGCAGAATCTTCGAGAACGCTCTTTTCGAGCTACATAATGCGAGAAACACGTTATCTGGTGTTTTCACCACTCCACGGTGCGTCTGATATGCAGAACCGGCAATATCTTGGTTATCGTGGGGTTTCCATCTGAGATATGCATTTTCTGCGATAATCTTGGTGAGTCTTCTTTCAGAAGTATGCGGAATCATCTAGATCGCTCTTTTCGAGCTATTTAATGCGAGAAACACGTTTTCTGGTGTATTCACCACTCCACAGTACATTTGACATGCAGAAACGGAGATATCTTGGTTTCGGTCGGGTTTCAAGCTGAGATATGCATTTTCTGCGATAATATTGGTGTGACTTCAGTCAGAAGTATGCAGAATCATCTAGATCGCCCTTTTCAAGCTATTTAATGCGAAAAAACAAGTTTTCTGGTATTTTCAACATTCCACAGTGCGTTTTATATGCAGAACCGGCGATATCTTGATTTTCGTGGTGATTCCAGCTGAGATATGCATTTTCTGCGATAATCTTGGTGAGTCTTCCGTCAGAAGTATTCAGAATCTTCGAGATCGCTCGTTTCGAGCTATTTAATGCGAGAAACACGTTTTCTGGTGTCTTCACCACTCCACTGTGAGTGTGATATGTAGAGCCGCCGATAACTTGGTTTTCGTGGGGTTTCCAGCTGAAATATGCGTTTTCTGCGATAATCTTTGTGTTTCATCTATGAGAAGTATGCAGAAACATCCAGAACGCTCTTTTCGAGCTAGTTAATGCGAGTAACACGTTTTCTGGTGTTTTCACAACTCCACAGTGCGTTTGATATGCAGAACCGGCGACATCTTGGCTTTCGTCGGGTATCAAGCTGAGATATGCATTTTCAACGATAATCTTGGTGAGACTTCTGTCAGAAGTATGCAGAATCATCGGCATCGCTCTTTTCGAGCTATTTAATGCGAGAAACACGTTGTCTGGTTGTTTTCACGACTCCACAGTGCGTTTGATATGCAGAACCGGCGATATCTTGATTTTCGTGAGGTTTCAAGCTGAGATTTGGTTTTTCTACGATAATCTTGGTGAGACTTCAGTCAGAAGTATGCAGAATCATCTAGATCGCTCTTTTCGAGCTATTTAATGCGAGAAACACGTTTTCTGGTGTATTCACCACTCCACAGTACGTTTGACATGCAGAACCGGCGAAATCTTGCTTTTCGTGGGTTTTCAAGCTGAGATATGCATTTTCTGCGATAATCTTGGTGAGACTTCTGTCAGAAGTATGCAGAATCTTCGAGAACGCTCTTTTCGAGCTACATAATGCGAGAAACACGTTATCTGGCGTTTTCACCACTCCACAGTGCGTTTGATATGCAGAACCGGCGGAATCTTGCTTTTCGTGGGTTTTCAAGCTGAGATATGAATTTTCTGCGATAATCTTGGTGAGACTTCAGTCAGAAGTATGCAGAATCATCTAGATCGCCCTTTTCAAGCTATTTAATGCGAAAAAACAAGTTTTCTGGTATTTTCAACATTCCACAGTGCGTTTTATATGCAGAACCGGCGATATCTTGATTTTCGTGGTGATTCCAGCTGAGATATGCATTTTCTGCGATAATCTTGGTGAGTCTTCCGTCAGAAGTATTCAGAATCAACGAGATCCCTTTTTTCGAGCTATTTAATGCGAGAAACACGTTATCTGGTGTTTTCACCACTCCACAGTGCGTTTGATATGCAGAACCGGCGACATCTTGGATTTCGTCGGGTTTCAAGCTGAGATATGCATTTTCTACGATAAGCTTGGTGAGACTTCTGTCAGAAGTATGCAGAATCATCGAGATCGCTCTTTTCGAGCTATTTAATGCGAGAAACACGTTTTCTGGTGTATTCACCACTCCACAGTACGTTTGACATGCAGAACCGGCGAAATCTTGCTTTTCGTGGGTTTTCAAGCTGAGATATGCATTTTCTGCGATAATCTTGGTGAGACTTCTGTCAGAAGTATGCAGAATCTTCGAGAACGCTCTTTTCGAGCTACATAATGCGAGAAACACGTTATCTGGCGTTTTCACCACTCCACAGTGCGTTTGATATGCAGAACCGGCGAAATCTTGCTTTTCGTGGGTTTTCAAGCTGAGATATGAATTTTCTGCGATAATCTTGGTGAGACTTCAGTCAGAAGTATGCAGAATCATCGAGATCGCTCTGTTCGAGCTATTTAATGTGAAAAAACAAGTTTTCTGGTGTTTTCAACATTGCACAGTGCGTTTTATATGCAGATCCGGCGATATGTTGGTTTCGGTCGGGTTTCAAGCTGAGATATGCATTTTCTACGATAATCTAGGTGAGACTTCTGTCAGAAGTATGCAGAATCTTCGAGAACGCTCTTCTCGAGCTACATAATGCGAGAAACACGTTATCTGGCGTTTTCACTACTCCACAGTGCGTTTGATATGCAGAACCGGCGACATCTTGGCTTTCGTCGGGTATCAAGCTGAGATATGCATTTTTAACGATAATCTTGGTGAGACTTCTGTCAGAAGTATGCAGAATCATCGGGATCGCTCTTTTCGAGCTATTTAATGCGAGCAACACGTTGTCTGGTTGTTTTCACGACTCCACAGTGCGTTTGATATGCAGAACCGGCGACATCTTGATTTTCGTGAGGTTACAAGCTGAGATATGGATTTTCTATGATAATCTTGGTGAGACTTCAGTCAGAAGTATGCAGAATCATCTAGATCGCTCTTTTCAAGCTATTTAAAGCGAAAAAACAAGTTTTCTGGTGTTTTCAACATTCCACAGTGCGTTTTATATGCAGAACCGGCGATTTCTTGATTTTCGTGGTATTTCCAGCTGAGATATGCATTTTCTGCGATGATCTTGTTGAGTCTTCTGTCAGAAGTATGCAGAATCATCGAGATCCCTTTTTTCGAGCTATATAATGCGAGAAACACGTTATCTGGTGTTTTCACCACTCCACATTGCGTTTGATATGCAGAACCGGCGACATCTTGGATTTCGTCGGGTTTCAAGCTGAGATATGCATTTTCTACGATAAGCTTGGTGAGACTTCTGTCAGAAGTATGCAGAATCATCGAGATCGCTCTTTTCGAGCTATTTAATGCGAGAAACACGTTTTCTGGTGTATTCACCACTCCACAGTACGTTTGACATGCAGAACCGGCGAAATCTTGCTTTTCGTGGGTTTTCAAGCTGAGATATGCATTTTCTGCGATAATCTTGGTGAGACTTCTGTCAGAAGTATGCAGAATCTTCGAGAACGCTCTTTTCGAGCTATTTAATGTGAAAAAACAAGTTTTCTGGTGTTTTCAACATTCCACAGTGCGTTTTATATGCAGAACCGGCGATTTCTTGATTTTCGTGGTATTTCCAGCTGAGATATGCATTTTCTGCGATGATCTTGTTGAGTCTTCTGTCAGAAGTATGCAGAATCATCGAGATCCCTTTTTTCGAGCTATATAATGCGAGAAACACGTTATCTGGTGTTTTCACCACTCCACATTGCGTTTGATATGCAGAACCGGCGACATCTTGGATTTCGTCGGGTTTCAAGCTGAGATATGCATTTTCTACGATAAGCTTGGTGAGACTTCTGTCAGAAGTATGCAGAATCATCGAGATCGCTCTTTTCGAGCTATTTAATGCGAGAAACACGTTTTCTGGTGTATTCACCACTCCACAGTACGTTTGACATGCAGAACCGGCGAAATCTTGCTTTTCGTGGGTTTTCAAGCTGAGATATGCATTTTCTGCGATAATCTTGGTGAGACTTCTGTCAGAAGTATGCAGAATCTTCGAGAACGCTCTTTTCGAGCTATTTAATGTGAAAAAACAAGTTTTCTGGTGTTTTCAACATTCCACAGTGCGTTTTATATGCAGAACCGGCGATTTCTTGATTTTCGTGGTATTTCCAGCTGAGATATGCATTTTCTGCGATGATCTTGTTGAGTCTTCTGTCAGAAGTATGCAGAATCATCGAGATCCCTTTTTTCGAGCTATATAATGCGAGAAACACGTTATCTGGTGTTTTCACCACTCCACATTGCGTTTGATATGCAGAACCGGCGACATCTTGGATTTCGTCGGGTTTCAAGCTGAGATATGCATTTTCTACGATAATCTTGGTGAGTCTTCTGTCAGAAGTATGCAGAGTCATCTAAATCGCTCTTGTCGAGCTATTTAATGCGACAAACACGTTTTCTGGTGTATTCACCACTCCACAGTACGTTCGACATGCAGAACCGGGGATATCTTGGTTTCGGTCGGGTTTCAAGCAGAGATATGCATTTTCCACGATAATCTTGGTGAGACTTCAGTCAGAAGTATGCAGAATCATCGACATCGCTCTTTTCGAGCTATTTAATGTGAGAAACACGTTATCTGGTGTTTTGACAACTCCACAGTGCGTTTGATATGCAGAACCGGCGACATCTTGGCTTTCTTCGGGTATCAAGCTGAGATATACATTTTCTACGATAATCTTGGTGAGACTTCAGTCAGAAGTATGCAGAATCATCGGGATCGCTCTTTTCGAGCTATTTAATGCGAGAAACACGTTATCTGGTGTTTTCACCACTCCACAGTGCGATTGATATGCAGAACCGGCGACATCTTGGCTTTCGTCGGGTATCAAACTGAGATATGCATTTTCTACCATAATCTTGGTGAGACTTCTGGCAGAAGTATGCAGAATCATCTAGATCGCTCTTTTCGAGCTATTTAATGCGAGAAACACGTTGTCTGGTGTATTCACCACTCCACAGTACGTTTGACATGCAGAACCGGAGATATCTTGGTTTCGGTCGGGTTTCAAGCAGAGATATGCATTTTCTACGATAATATTGGTGAGACTTCAGTCAGAAGTATGCAGAATCATCTAGATCGCTCTTGTCGAGCTATTTAATGCGACAAACACGTTATCTGGTTGTTTTCACGACTGCACAGTGCGTATGGTATGCAGAACCGGCAACATCTTGATTTTCGTGAGGTTTCAAGCTGAGATATGCATTTTCTGCGATAATCTTGGTGAGACTTCAGTCAGAAGTATGCAGAATCACCTAGATCGCTCGTTTCGAGCTATCTAATGCCAAAAAAACAAGATTTCTGGTGTTTTCAACATTCCACAGTGCGTTTGCTATGCAGAACCGGCGACATCTTGGATTTCTTCGGGTTTCAAGCTGAGATATACACTTTCTACGATCATCTTGGTGAGACTTCTGTCAGAAGTATGCAGAATCATCTAGATCGCTCTTTTCGAGCTATTTAATGCGAGAAACACGTTTTCTGGTGTATTCACCACTCCACAGTACGTTCGACATGCAGAACCGGGGATATCTTGGTTTCGGTCGGGTTTCAAGCAGAGATATGCATTTTCTACGATAATCTTGGTGAGACGTCTGTCAGAAGTATGCAGAATCATCGGGATCGCTCTTTTCGTGCTATTTAATGCGAGAAACACGTTATCTGGTGTTTTCACCACTCCACAGTGCGTTCGATATGCAGAACCGGCGACATCTTGGCTTTCTTCGGGTATCAAGCTGAGATATACATTTTCTACGATAATCTTGGTGAGACTTCAGTCAGAAGTATGCAGAATCATCGGGATCGCTCTTTTCGAGCTATTTAATGCGAGAAACACGTTATCTGGTGTTTTCACCACTCCACAGTGCGATTGATATGCAGAACCGGCGACATCTTGGCTTTCGTCGGGTATCAAACTGAGATATGCATTTTCTACCATAATCTTGGTGAGACTTCTGGCAGAAGTATGCAGAATCATCTAGATCGCTCTTTTCGAGCTATTTAATGCGAGAAACACGTTGTCTGGTGTATTCACCACTCCACAGTACGTTTGACATGCAGAACCGGAGATATCTTGGTTTCGGTCGGGTTTCAAGCAGAGATATGCATTTTCTACGATAATCTTGGTGAGACGTCTGTCAGAAGTGTGCAGAATCATCGGGATCGCTCTTTTCGTGCTATTTAATGCGAGAAACACGTTATCTGGTGTTTTCACCACTCCACAGTGCGTTTGATATGCAGAACCGGCGACATCTTGATATTAGTGAGGTTTCAAGCTGAGATATGCATTTTCTACCATAATCTTGGTAAGACTTCTGGCACAAGTATGCAGAATCTTCTAGATGGCTCTTTTCGAGCTATTTAATGCGAGAAACACGTTGTCTGGTGTATTCACCACTCCACAGTACGTTTGACATGCAGAACCGGAGATATCTTGGTTTCGGTCGGGTTTCAAACTGAGATATGCATTTTCTGCGATAATCTTAGTGAGACTTCTATCAGAAGTATGCAGAATCATCGGGATCGCTCTTTTCGAGCTATTTAATGCGAGAAAGACGTTATCTGGTGGTTTTCACCATTCCACAGTGCGTTTGATATGCAGAAATGGCAAAATCTTGGTTTTCGTCGGTTTTCATCCTGAGGTATGCATTTTCTGCGACAATCTTGGTGCGACTTCTGTCAGAAGTATGCAGAATCATCGAGATCGCTCTTTTCGAGATATTTAATGCGAGAAACACGTTATCTGGTGAATTGACCACTCCACAGTGGGTTTGATATGCAAAACCGGCGATATCTTGGTTTTCGTCGGGTTTCAAGCGGAGATATGCATTTTCCACGATAATCTTGGTGAGACTTCTGTCAGAAGTATGCAGAATCATCGACATCGCTCTTTTCGAGCTATTTAATGTGAGAAACACGTTATCTGGTGTTTTGACAACTCCACAGTGCGTTTGATATGCAGAAATGGCAAAATCTTGGTTTTCGTCGGTTTTCATCCTGAGGTATGCATTTTCTGCGACAATCTTGGTGCGACTTCTGTCAGAAGTATGCAGAATCATCGAGATCGCTCTTTTCGAGATGTTTAATGCGGGAAACACGTTATCTGGTGTATTGACCACTCCACAGTGCGTTTGATATGCAGAACCAGCGATATCTTGGTTTTCGTGGGGTTTCCAGCTGAGATATGCATTTTCTGCGATAATCTTGGTGTTTCATCTATGAGAAGTATGCAGAAACATCGAGATCGCTCTTTTCGAGCTAGTTAATGCGAGAAACACGTTTTCTGGTGTTTTCACCACCCCACAGTGCGTTTGATATGCAGAACCGGCGACATCTTGGATTTCGTCGGGTTTCAAGTTGAGATATGCATTTTCTGCGATAATATTGGTGAGACTTCAGTCAGAAGTATGCAGAATCATCTAGATCGCTCGTTTCGAGCTATTTAATGCGAAAAAACAAGTTTTCTGTTGTTTTCAACATTCCACAGTGCGTTTGATATGCAGAACCGGCGACATCTTGATTTTCGTGGTGTTTCCAGCTGAGATATGCATTTTCTGCGATAATCTCGGTGAGTCTTCTCGCAGAAGTATGCAGAATCTTCGAGAACGCTCTTTTCGAGCTGCATAATGCGAGAAACACGTTGTCTGGTTGTTTTCACGACTCCACAGAGCGTTTTATATGCAGAACCGGCGACATCTTGGATTTCGTCGGGTTTCAAGCTGAGATATGCATTTTCTACGATAATCTTGGTGAGACTTCTGTCAGAAGTATGCAGAATCTTCGAGATCGCTCTTTTCGAGCTATTTAATGCGAGAAACACGTTTTCTGGTGTATTCACCACTCCACAGTACGTTTGACATGCAGAACCGGCGAAATCTTGCTTTTCGTGGGTTTTCAAGCTGAGATATGCATTTTCTGCGATAATCTTGGTGAGACTTCTGTCAGAAGTATGCAGAATCTTCGAGAACGCTCTTTTCGAGCTACATAATGCGAGAAACACGTTATCTGGTGTTTTCACCACTCCACGGTGCGTCTGATATGCAGAACCGGCAATATCTTGGTTATCGTGGGGTTTCCATCTGAGATATGCATTTTCTGCGATAATCTTGGTGAGTCTTCTTTCAGAAGTATGCGGAATCATCTAGATCGCTCTTTTCGAGCTATTTAATGCGAGAAACACGTTTTCTGGTGTATTCACCACTCCACAGTACATTTGACATGCAGAAACGGAGATATCTTGGTTTCGGTCGGGTTTCAAGCTGAGATATGCATTTTCTGCGATAATATTGGTGTGACTTCAGTCAGAAGTATGCAGAATCATCTAGATCGCCCTTTTCAAGCTATTTAATGCGAAAAAACAAGTTTTCTGGTATTTTCAACATTCCACAGTGCGTTTTATATGCAGAACCGGCGATATCTTGATTTTCGTGGTGATTCCAGCTGAGATATGCATTTTCTGCGATAATCTTGGTGAGTCTTCCGTCAGAAGTATTCAGAATCTTCGAGATCGCTCGTTTCGAGCTATTTAATGCGAGAAACACGTTTTCTGGTGTCTTCACCACTCCACTGTGAGTGTGATATGTAGAGCCGCCGATAACTTGGTTTTCGTGGGGTTTCCAGCTGAAATATGCGTTTTCTGCGATAATCTTTGTGTTTCATCTATGAGAAGTATGCAGAAACATCCAGAACGCTCTTTTCGAGCTAGTTAATGCGAGTAACACGTTTTCTGGTGTTTTCACAACTCCACAGTGCGTTTGATATGCAGAACCGGCGACATCTTGGCTTTCGTCGGGTATCAAGCTGAGATATGCATTTTCAACGATAATCTTGGTGAGACTTCTGTCAGAAGTATGCAGAATCATCGGCATCGCTCTTTTCGAGCTATTTAATGCGAGAAACACGTTGTCTGGTTGTTTTCACGACTCCACAGTGCGTTTGATATGCAGAACCGGCGATATCTTGATTTTCGTGAGGTTTCAAGCTGAGATTTGGTTTTTCTACGATAATCTTGGTGAGACTTCAGTCAGAAGTATGCAGAATCATCTAGATCGCTCTTTTCAAGCTATTTAATGCGAAAAAATAAGTTTTCTGGTGTTTTCAACATTCCACAGTGCGTTTTATATGCAGAACCGGCGATATCTTGATTTTCGTGGTGATTCCAGCTGAGATATGCATTTTCTGCGATAATCTTGGTGAGTCTTCCGTCAGAAGTATTCAGAATCAACGAGATCCCTTTTTTCGAGCTATTTAATGCGAGAAACACGTTATCTGGTGTTTTCACCACTCCACAGTGCGTTTGATATGCATAACCGGCGACATCTTGGATTTCGTCGGGTTTCAAGCTGAGATATGCATTTTCTACGATAAGCTTGGTGAGACTTCTGTCAGAAGTATGCAGAATCTTCGAGATCGCTCTTTTCGAGCTATTTAATGCGAGAAACACGTTTTCTGGTGTATTCACCACTCCACAGTACGTTTGACATGCAGAACCGGCGAAATCTTGCTTTTCGTGGGTTTTCAAGCTGAGATATGCATTTTCTGCGATAATCTTGGTGAGACTTCTGTCAGAAGTATGCAGAATCTTCGAGAACGCTCTTTTCGAGCTACATAATGCGAGAAACACGTTATCTGGCGTTTTCACCACTCCACAGTGCGTTTGATATGCAGAACCGGCGGAATCTTGCTTTTCGTGGGTTTTCAAGCTGAGATATGAATTTTCTGCGATAATCTTGGTGAGACTTCAGTCAGAAGTATGCAGAATCATCTAGATCGCCCTTTTCAAGCTATTTAATGCGAAAAAACAAGTTTTCTGGTATTTTCAACATTCCACAGTGCGTTTTATATGCAGAACCGGCGATATCTTGATTTTCGTGGTGATTCCAGCTGAGATATGCATTTTCTGCGATAATCTTGGTGAGTCTTCCGTCAGAAGTATTCAGAATCAACGAGATCCCTTTTTTCGAGCTATTTAATGCGAGAAACACGTTATCTGGTGTTTTCACCACTCCACAGTGCGTTTGATATGCAGAACCGGCGACATCTTGGATTTCGTCGGGTTTCAAGCTGAGATATGCATTTTCTACGATAAGCTTGGTGAGACTTCTGTCAGAAGTATGCAGAATCATCGAGATCGCTCTTTTCGAGCTATTTAATGCGAGAAACACGTTTTCTGGTGTATTCACCACTCCACAGTACGTTTGACATGCAGAACCGGCGAAATCTTGCTTTTCGTGGGTTTTCAAGCTGAGATATGCATTTTCTGCGATAATCTTGGTGAGACTTCTGTCAGAAGTATGCAGAATCTTCGAGAACGCTCTTTTCGAGCTACATAATGCGAGAAACACGTTATCTGGCGTTTTCACCACTCCACAGTGCGTTTGATATGCAGAACCGGCGAAATCTTGCTTTTCGTGGGTTTTCAAGCTGAGATATGAATTTTCTGCGATAATCTTGGTGAGACTTCAGTCAGAAGTATGCAGAATCATCGAGATCGCTCTGTTCGAGCTATTTAATGTGAAAAAACAAGTTTTCTGGTGTTTTCAACATTGCACAGTGCGTTTTATATGCAGATCCGGCGATATGTTGGTTTCGGTCGGGTTTCAAGCTGAGATATGCATTTTCTACGATAATCTAGGTGAGACTTCTGTCAGAAGTATGCAGAATCTTCGAGAACGCTCTTCTCGAGCTACATAATGCGAGAAACACGTTATCTGGCGTTTTCACCACTCCACAGTGCGTTTGATATGCAGAACCGGCGACATCTTGGCTTTCGTCGGGTATCAAGCTGAGATATGCATTTTTAACGATAATCTTGGTGAGACTTCTGTCAGAAGTATGCAGAATCATCGGGATCGCTCTTTTCGAGCTATTTAATGCGAGCAACACGTTGTCTGGTTGTTTTCACGACTCCACAGTGCGTTTGATATGCAGAACCGGCGACTTCTTGATTTTCGTGAGGTTACAAGCTGAGATATGGATTTTCTATGATAATCTTGGTGAGACTTCAGTCAGAAGTATGCAGAATCATCTAGATCGCTCTTTTCAAGCTATTTAAAGCGAAAAAACAAGTTTTCTGGTGTTTTCAACATTCCACAGTGCGTTTTATATGCAGAACCGGCGATTTCTTGATTTTCGTGGTATTTCCAGCTGAGATATGCATTTTCTGCGATGATCTTGTTGAGTCTTCTGTCAGAAGTATGCAGAATCATCGAGCTCCCTTTTTTCGAGCTATATAATGCGAGAAACACGTTATCTGGTGTTTTCACCACTCCACATTGCGTTTGATATGCAGAACCGGCGACATCTTGGATTTCGTCGGGTTTCAAGCTGAGATATGCATTTTCTACGATAAGCTTGGTGAGACTTCTGTCAGAAGTATGCAGAATCATCGAGATCGCTCTTTTCGAGCTATTTAATGCGAGAAACACGTTTTCTGGTGTATTCACCACTCCACAGTACGTTTGACATGCAGAACCGGCGAAATCTTGCTTTTCGTGGGTTTTCAAGCTGAGATATGCATTTTCTGCGATAATCTTGGTGAGACTTCTGTCAGAAGTATGCAGAATCTTCGAGAACGCTCTTTTCGAGCTATTTAATGTGAAAAAACAAGTTTTCTGGTGTTTTCAACATTCCACAGTGCGTTTTATATGCAGAACCGGCGATTTCTTGATTTTCGTGGTATTTCCAGCTGAGATATGCATTTTCTGCGATGATCTTGTTGAGTCTTCTGTCAGAAGTATGCAGAATCATCGAGATCCCTTTTTTCGAGCTATATAATGCGAGAAACACGTTATCTGGTGTTTTCACCACTCCACATTGCGTTTGATATGCAGAACCGGCGACATCTTGGATTTCGTCGGGTTTCAAGCTGAGATATGCATTTTCTACGATAAGCTTGGTGAGACTTCTGTCAGAAGTATGCAGAATCATCGAGATCGCTCTTTTCGAGCTATTTAATGCGAGAAACACGTTTTCTGGTGTATTCACCACTCCACAGTACGTTTGACATGCAGAACCGCCGATAACTTGGTTTTCGTGGGGTTTCCAGCTGAAACATGCGTTTTCTGCGATAATCTTTGTGTTTCATCTATGAGAAGTATGCAGAAACATCCAGAACGCTCTTTTCGAGCTAGTTAATGCGAGTAACACGTTTTCTGGTGTTTTCACAACTCCACAGTGCGTTTGATATGCAGAACCGGCGACATCTTGGCTTTCGTCGGGTATCAAGCTGAGATATGCATTTTCAACGATAATCTTGGTGAGACTTCTGTCAGAAGTATGCAGAATCATCGGCATCGCTCTTTTCGAGCTATTTAATGCGAGAAACACGTTGTCTGGTTGTTTTCACGACTCCACAGTGCGTTTGATATGCAGAACCGGCGATATCTTGATTTTCGTGAGGTTTCAAGCTGAGATTTGGTTTTTCTACGATAATCTTGGTGAGACTTCAGTCAGAAGTATGCAGAATCATCTAGATCGCTCTTTTCAAGCTATTTAATGCGAAAAAATAAGTTTTCTGGTGTTTTCAACATTCCACAGTGCGTTTTATATGCAGAACCGGCGATATCTTGATTTTCGTGGTGATTCCAGCTGAGATATGCATTTTCTGCGATAATCTTGGTGAGTCTTCCGTCAGAAGTATTCAGAATCAACGAGATCCCTTTTTTCGAGCTATTTAATGCGAGAAACACGTTATCTGGTGTTTTCACCACTCCACAGTGCGTTTGATATGCATAACCGGCGACATCTTGGATTTCGTCGGGTTTCAAGCTGAGATATGCATTTTCTACGATAAGCTTGGTGAGACTTCTGTCAGAAGTATGCAGAATCTTCGAGATCGCTCTTTTCGAGCTATTTAATGCGAGAAACACGTTTTCTGGTGTATTCACCACTCCACAGTACGTTTGACATGCAGAACCGGCGAAATCTTGCTTTTCGTGGGTTTTCAAGCTGAGATATGCATTTTCTGCGATAATCTTGGTGAGACTTCTGTCAGAAGTATGCAGAATCTTCGAGAACGCTCTTTTCGAGCTACATAATGCGAGAAACACGTTATCTGGCGTTTTCACCACTCCACAGTGCGTTTGATATGCAGAACCGGCGGAATCTTGCTTTTCGTGGGTTTTCAAGCTGAGATATGAATTTTCTGCGATAATCTTGGTGAGACTTCAGTCAGAAGTATGCAGAATCATCTAGATCGCCCTTTTCAAGCTATTTAATGCGAAAAAACAAGTTTTCTGGTATTTTCAACATTCCACAGTGCGTTTTATATGCAGAACCGGCGATATCTTGATTTTCGTGGTGATTCCAGCTGAGATATGCATTTTCTGCGATAATCTTGGCGAGTCTTCCGTCAGAAGTATTCAGAATCAACGAGATCCCTTTTTTCGAGCTATTTAATGCGAGAAACACGTTATCTGGTGTTTTCACCACTCCACAGTGCGTTTGATATGCAGAACCGGCGACATCTTGGATTTCGTCGGGTTTCAAGCTGAGATATGCATTTTCTACGATAAGCTTGGTGAGACTTCTGTCAGAAGTATGCAGAATCATCGAGATCGCTCTTTTCGAGCTATTTAATGCGAGAAACACGTTTTCTGGTGTATTCACCACTCCACAGTACGTTTGACATGCAGAACCGGCGAAATCTTGCTTTTCGTGGGTTTTCAAGCTGAGATATGCATTTTCTGCGATAATCTTGGTGAGACTTCTGTCAGAAGTATGCAGAATCTTCGAGAACGCTCTTTTCGAGCTACATAATGCGAGAAACACGTTATCTGGCGTTTTCACCACTCCACAGTGCGTTTGATATGCAGAACCGGCGAAATCTTGCTTTTCGTGGGTTTTCAAGCTGAGATATGAATTTTCTGCGATAATCTTGGTGAGACTTCAGTCAGAAGTATGCAGAATCATCGAGATCGCTCTGTTCGAGCTATTTAATGTGAAAAAACAAGTTTTCTGGTGTTTTCAACATTGCACAGTGCGTTTTATATGCAGATCCGGCGAAATGTTGGTTTCGGTCGGGTTTCAAGCTGAGATATGCATTTTCTACGATAATCTAGGTGAGACTTCTGTCAGAAGTATGCAGAATCTTCGAGAACGCTCTTCTCGAGCTACATAATGCGAGAAACACGTTATCTGGCGTTTTCACCACTCCACAGTGCGTTTGATATGCAGAACCGGCGACATCTTGGCTTTCGTCGGGTATCAAGCTGAGATATGCATTTTTAACGATAATCTTGGTGAGACTTCTGTCAGAAGTATGCAGAATCATCGGGATCGCTCTTTTCGAGCTATTTAATGCGAGCAACACGTTGTCTGGTTGTTTTCACGACTCCACAGTGCGTTTGATATGCCGAACCGGCGACATCTTGATTTTCGTGAGGTTACAAGCTGAGATATGGATTTTCTATGATAATCTTGGTGAGACTTCAGTCAGAAGTATGCAGAATCATCTAGATCGCTCTTTTCAAGCTATTTAAAGCGAAAAAACAAGTTTTCTGGTGTTTTCAACATTCCACAGTGCGTTTTATATGCAGAACCGGCGATTTCTTGATTTTCGTGGTATTTCCAGCTGAGATATGCATTTTCTGCGATGATCTTGTTGAGTCTTCTGTCAGAAGTATGCAGAATCATCGAGATCCCTTTTTTCGAGCTATATAATGCGAGAAACACGTTATCTGGTGTTTTCACCACTCCACATTGCGTTTGATATGCAGAACCGGCGACATCTTGGATTTCGTCGGGTTTCAAGCTGAGATATGCATTTTCTACGATAAGCTTGGTGAGACTTCTGTCAGAAGTATGCAGAATCATCGAGATCGCTCTTTTCGAGCTATTTAATGCGAGAAACACGTTTTCTGGTGTATTCACCACTCCACAGTACGTTTGACATGCAGAACCGGCGAAATCTTGCTTTTCGTGGGTTTTCAAGCTGAGATATGCATTTTCTGCGATAATCTTGGTGAGACTTCTGTCAGAAGTATGCAGAATCTTCGAGAACGCTCTTTTCGAGCTATTTAATGTGAAAAAACAAGTTTTCTGGTGTTTTCAACATTCCACAGTGCGTTTTATATGCAGAACCGGCGATTTCTTGATTTTCGTGGTATTTCCAGCTGAGATATGCATTTTCTGCGATGATCTTGTTGAGTCTTCTGTCAGAAGTATGCAGAATCATCGAGATCCCTTTTTTCGAGCTATATAATGCGAGAAACACGTTATCTGGTGTTTTCACCACTCCACATTGCGTTTGATATGCAGAACCGGCGACATCTTGGATTTCGTCGGGTTTCAAGCTGAGATATGCATTTTCTACGATAAGCTTGGTGAGACTTCTGTCAGAAGTATGCAGAATCATCGAGATCGCTCTTTTCGAGCTATTTAATGCGAGAAACACGTTTTCTGGTGTATTCACCACTCCACAGTACGTTTGACATGCAGAACCGCCGATAACTTGGTTTTCGTGGGGTTTCCAGCTGAAACATGCGTTTTCTGCGATAATCTTTGTGTTTCATCTATGAGAAGTATGCAGAAACATCCAGAACGCTCTTTTCGAGCTAGTTAATGCGAGTAACACGTTTTCTGGTGTTTTCACAACTCCACAGTGCGTTTGATATGCAGAACCGGCGACATCTTGGCTTTCGTCGGGTATCAAGCTGAGATATGCATTTTCAACGATAATCTTGGTGAGACTTCTGTCAGAAGTATGCAGAATCATCGGCATCGCTCTTTTCGAGCTATTTAATGCGAGAAACACGTTGTCTGGTTGTTTTCACGACTCCACAGTGCGTTTGATATGCAGAACCGGCGATATCTTGATTTTCGTGAGGTTTCAAGCTGAGATTTGGTTTTTCTACGATAATCTTGGTGAGACTTCAGTCAGAAGTATGCAGAATCATCTAGATCGCTCTTTTCAAGCTATTTAATGCGAAAAAACAAGTTTTCTGGTGTTTTCAACATTCCACAGTGCGTTTTATATGCAGAACCGGCGATATCTTGATTTTCGTGGTGATTCCAGCTGAGATATGCATTTTCTGCGATAATCTTGGTGAGTCTTCCGTCAGAAGTATTCAGAATCAACGAGATCCCTTTTTTCGAGCTATTTAATGCGAGAAACACGTTATCTGGTGTTTTCACCACTCCACAGTGCGTTTGATATGCATAACCGGCGACATCTTGGATTTCGTCGGGTTTCAAGCTGAGATATGCATTTTCTACGATAAGCTTGGTGAGACTTCTGTCAGAAGTATGCAGAATCATCGAGATCGCTCTTTTCGAGCTATTTAATGCGAGAAACACGTTTTCTGGTGTATTCACCACTCCACAGTACGTTTGACATGCAGAACCGGCGAAATCTTGCTTTTCGTGGGTTTTCAAGCTGAGATATGCATTTTCTGCGATAATCTTGGTGAGACTTCTGTCAGAAGTATGCAGAATCTTCGAGAACGCTCTTTTCGAGCTACATAATGCGAGAAACACGTTATCTGGCGTTTTCACCACTCCACAGTGCGTTTGATATGCAGAACCGGCGAAATCTTGCTTTTCGTGGGTTTTCAAGCTGAGATATGAATTTTCTGCGATAATCTTGGTGAGACTTCAGTCAGAAGTATGCAGAATCATCTAGATCGCTCTTTTCAAGCTATTTAATGCGAAAAAACAAGTTTTCTGGTGTTTTCAACATTCCACAGTGCGTTTTATATGCAGAACCGGCGATATCTTGATTTTCGTGGTGATTCCAGCTGAGATATGCATTTTCTGCGATAATCTTGGTGAGTCTTCCGTCAGAAGTATTCAGAATCAACGAGATCCCTTTTTTCGAGCTATTTAATGCGAGAAACACGTTATCTGGTGTTTTCACCACTCCACAGTGCGTTTGATATGCAGAACCGGCGACATCTTGGATTTCGTCGGGTTTCAAGCTGAGATATGCATTTTCTACGATAAGCTTGGTGAGACTTCTGTCAGAAGTATGCAGAATCATCGAGATCGCTCTTTTCGAGCTGTTTAATGCGAGAAACACGTTTTCTGGTGTATTCACCACTCCACAGTACGTTTGACATGCAGAACCGGCGAAATCTTGCTTTTCGTGGGTTTTCAAGCTGAGATATGCATTTTCTGCGATAATCTTGGTGAGACTTCTGTCAGAAGTATGCAGAATCTTCGAGAACGCTCTTTTCGAGCTACATAATGCGAGAAACACGTTATCTGGCGTTTTCACCACTCCACAGTGCGTTTGATATGCAGAACCGGCGAAATCTTGCTTTTCGTGGGTTTTCAAGCTGAGATATGAATTTTCTGCGATAATCTTGGTGAGACTTCAGTCAGAAGTATGCAGAATCATCGAGATCGCTCTGTTCGAGCTATTTAATGTGAAAAAACAAGTTTTCTGGTGTTTTCAACATTGCACAGTGCGTTTTATATGCAGATCCGGCGATATCTTGGTTTCGGTCGGGTTTCAAGCTGAGATATGCATTTTCTACGATAATCTAGGTGAGACTTCTGTCAGAAGTATGCAGAATCTTCGAGAACGCTCTTCTCGAGCTACATAATGCGAGAAACACGTTATCTGGCGTTTTCACCACTCCACAGTGCGTTTGATATGCAGAACCGGCGACATCTTGGCTTTCGTCGGGTATCAAGCTGAGATATGCATTTTTAACGATAATCTTGGTGAGACTTCTGTCAGAAGTATGCAGAATCATCGGGATCGCTCTTTTCGAGCTATTTAATGCGAGCAACACGTTGTCTGGTTGTTTTCACGACTCCACAGTGCGTTTGATATGCAGAACCGGCGACATCTTGATTTTCGTGAGGTTACAAGCTGAGATATGGATTTTCTATGATAATCTTGGTGAGACTTCAGTCAGAAGTATGCAGAATCATCTAGATCGCTCTTTTCAAGCTATTTAAAGCGAAAAAACAAGTTTTCTGGTGTTTTCAACATTCCACAGTGCGTTTTATATGCAGAACCGGCGATTTCTTGATTTTCGTGGTATTTCCAGCTGAGATATGCATTTTCTGCGATGATCTTGTTGAGTCTTCTGTCAGAAGTATGCAGAATCATCGAGATCCCTTTTTTCGAGCTATATAATGCGAGAAACACGTTATCTGGTGTTTTCACCACTCCACACTGCGTTTGATATGCAGAACCGGCGACATCTTGGATTTCGTCGGGTTTCAAGCTGAGATATGCATTTTCTACGATAAGCTTGGTGAGACTTCTGTCAGAAGTATGCAGAATCATCGAGATCGCTCTTTTCGAGCTATTTAATGCGAGAAACACGTTTTCTGGTGTATTCACCACTCCACAGTACGTTTGACATGCAGAACCGGCGAAATCTTGCTTTTCGTGGGTTTTCAAGCTGAGATATGCATTTTCTGCGATAATCTTGGTGAGACTTCTGTCAGAAGTATGCAGAATCTTCGAGAACGCTCTTTTCGAGCTATTTAATGTGAAAAAACAAGTTTTCTGGTGTTTCCAACATTCCACAGTGCGTTTTATATGCAGAACCGGCGATATCTTGGTTTCGGTCGGGTTTCAAGCTGAGATATGCATTTTCTACGATAATCTTGGTGAGACTTCTGTCATAAGTATGCAGAATCTTCGTGAACGGTCTTTTCGAGCTACATAATGCGAGAAACACGTTATCTGGCGTTTTCACCACTCCTCAGTGCGTTTGATATGCAGAACCAGCGACATCTTGGCTTTCGTCTGGAATCAAGCTGAGATATGCATTTTTAACGATAATCTTGGTGAGACTTCTGTCAGAAGTATGCAGAATCATCGGGATCGCTCTTTTCGTGCAATTTAATGCGAGAAACACGTTATCTGGTGTTTTCACCACTCCACAGTGCGTTTGACACGCAGAACCGGAGATATCTTGGTTTCGGTCGGGTTTCAAGCAGAGATATGCATTTTCTACGATAATCTTGGTGAGACGTCTGTCAGAAGTGTGCAGAATCATCGGGATCGCTCTTTTCGTGCAATTTAATGCGAGAAACACGTTATCTGGTGTTTTCACCACTCCACAGTGCGTTTGATTTGCAGAACCGGCGACATCTTGATATTAGTGAGGTTTCAAGCTGAGATATGCATTTTCTACCATAATCTTGGTGAGACTTCTGGCACAAGTATGCAGAATCTTCTAGATGGCTCTTTTCGAGCTATTTAATGCGAGAAACACGTTGTCTGGTGTATTCACCACTCCACAGTACGTTTGACATGCAGAACCGGAGATATCTTGGTTTCGGTCGGGTTTCAAACTGAGATATGCATTTTCTGCGATAATCTTAGTGAGACTTCTATCAGAAGTATGCAGAATCATCGGGATCGCTCTTTTCGAGCTATTTAATGCGAGAAAGACGTTATCTGGTGGTTTTCACCATTCCACAGTGCGTTTGATATGCAGAACCGGCGACATCTTGATTCTCGTGAGGTTTCAAGCTGAGATATGCATTTTCTGCGATAATATTGGTGAGACTTCAGTCAGAAGTATGCAGAATCATCTAGATCGCTCTTTTCGAGCTATTTAATGCGAGAAACACGTTTTCTGGTGTTTTCACCACCCCACCGTGCGTTTGATATGCAAATCCGGCGATATCTTGGTTTTCGTCGGGTTTCAAGCTGAGATATGCATTTTCTGCGATAATCTTGGTGAGACTTCTGTCAGCAGTATGCAGAATCATCCAGATCGCTCTTTTCGAGCTATTTAATGCGAAAAAACAAGTTTTCTGGTGTTTTCAACATTCCGCAGTGCGTTTGATATGCAGAACCGGCGACATCTTGATTTTCGTGGTGTGTCCAGCTGAGATATGCATTTTCTGCGATAATCTTGGTGAGTCTTCTGTCAGCAGGATGCAGAATCATCGACATCGCTCTTTTCGAGCTATTTAATGTGAGAAACACGTTATCTGGTGTTTTGACAACTCCACAGTCCGTTTGATATGCAGAAATGGCAAAATCTTGGTTTTCGTCGGTTTTCATCCTGAGGTATGCATTTTCTGCGACAATCTTGGTGCGACTTCTGTCAGAAGTATGCAGAATCATCGAGATCGCTCTTTTCGAGATATTTAATGCGAGAAACACGTTATCTGGTGTATTGACCACTCCACAGTGGGTTTGATATGCAAAACCGGCGATATCTTGGTTTTCGTCGGGTTTCAAGCTGAGATATGCATTTTCCACGATAATCTTGGTGAGACTTCAGTCAGAAGTATGCAGAATCATCTAGATCGCTCGTTTCGAGCTGTTTAATGCGAAAAAACAAGTTTTCTGGTGTTTTCAACATTCCACAGTGCGTTTGATATGCAGAACCAGCGATATCTTGGTTTTCGTGGGGTTTCCAGCTGAGATATGCATTTTCTGCGATAATCTTGGTGTTTCATCTATGAGAAGTATGCAGCAACATCGAGATCGCTCTTTTCGAGCTAGTTAATGCGAGAAACACGTTTTCTGGTGTTTTCACCACCCCACAGTGCGTTTGATATGCAGAACCGGCGACATCTTGGATTTCGTCGGGTTTCAAGTTGAGATATGCATTTTCTGCGATAATATTGGTGAGACTTCAGTCAGAAGTATGCAGAATCATCTAGATCGCTCGTTTCGAGCTATTTAATGCGAAAAAACAAGTTTTCTGTTGTTTTCAACATTCCACAGTGCGTTTGATATGCAGAACCGGCGACATCTTGATTTTCGTGGTGTTTCCAGCTGAGATATGCATTTTCTGCGATAATCTCGGTGAGTCTTCTCTCAGAAGTATGCAGAATCTTCGAGAACGCTCTTTTCGAGCTGCATAATGCGAGAAACACGTTGTCTGGTTGTTTTCACGACTCCACAGAGCGTTTTATATGCAGAACCGGCGACATCTTGGATTTCGTCGGGTTTCAAGCTGAGATATGCATTTTCTACGATAATCTTGGTGAGACTTCTGTCAGAAGTATGCAGAGTATTCGAGATCGCTCTTTTCGAGCTATTTAATTCGAGAAACACGTTTTCTGGTGTATTCACCACTCCACAGTACGTTTGACATACAGAACCGGCGAAATCTTGCTTTTCGTGGGTTTTCAAGCTGAGATATGCATTTTCTGCGATAATCTTGGTGAGACTTCTGTCAGAAGTATGCAGAATCTTCGAGAACGCTCTTTTCGAGCTACATAATGCGAGAAACAGGTTATCTGGTGTTTTCACCACTCCACGGTGCGTCTGATATGCAGAACCGGCAATATCTTGGTTATCGTGGGGTTTCCATCTGAGATATGCATTTTCTGCGATAATCTTGGTGAGTCTTCTTTCAGAAGTATGCGGAATCATCTAGATCGCTCTTTTCGAGCTATTTAATGCGAGAAACACGTTTTCTGGTGTATTCACCACTCCACAGTACATTTGACATGCAGAAACGGAGATATCTTGGTTTCGGTCGGGTTTCCAGCTGAAATATGCGTTTTCTGCGATAATCTTTGTGTTTCATCTATGAGAAGTATGCAGAAACATCCAGAACGCTCTTTTCGAGCTAGTTAATGCGAGTAACACGTTTTCTGGTGTTTTCACAACTCCACAGTGTGTTTGATATGCAGAACCGGCGACATCTTGGCTTTCGTCGGGTATCAAGCTGAGATATGCATTTTCAACGATAATCTTGGTGAGACTTCTGTCAGAAGTATGCAGAATCATCTAGATCGCTCTTTTCGAGCTATTTAATGCGAAAAAACAAGTTTTCTGGTGTTTTCAACATTCCACAGTGCGTTTTATATGCAGAACCGGCGATATCTTGATTTTCGTGGTGATTCCAGATGAGATATGCATTTTCTGCGATAATCTTGGTGAGTCTTCCGTCAGAAGTATTCAGAATCAACGAGATCCCTTTTTTCGAGCTATTTAATGCGAGAAACACGTTATCTGGTGTTTTCACCACTCCACAGTGCGTTTGATATGCAGAACCGGCGACATCTTGGATTTCGTCGGGTTTCAAGCTGAGATATGCATTTTCTACAATAAGCTTGGTGAGACTTCTGTCAGAAGTATGCAGAATCATCGAGATCGCTCTTTTCGAGCTATTTAATGCGAGAAACACGTTTTCTGGTGTATTCACCACTCCACAGTACGTTTGACATGCAGAACCGGCGAAATCTTGCTTTTCGTGGGTTTTCAAGCTGAGATATGCATTTTCTGCGATAATCTTGGTGAGACTTCTGTCAGAAGTATGCAGAATCTTCGAGAACGCTCTTTTCGAGCTACATAATGCGAGAAACACGTTATCTGGCGTTTTCACCACTCCACAGTGCGTTTGATATGCTGAACCGGCGAAATCTTGCTTTTCGTGGGTTTTCAAGCTGAGATATGAATTTTCTGCGATAATCATGGTGAGACTTCAGTCAGAAGTATGCAGAATCATCGAGATCGCTCTGTTCGAGCTATTTAATGTGAAAAAACAAGTTTTCTGGTGTTTTCAACATTCCACAGTGCGTTTTATATGCAGATCCGGCGATATCTTGGTTTCGGTAGGGTTTCAAGCTGAGATATGCATTTTCTACGATAATCTTGGTGAGACTTCTGTCAGAAGTATGCAGAATCTTCGAGAACGCTCTTTTCGAGCTACATAATGCGAGAAACACGTTATCCGGCGTTTTCACCACTCCACAGTGCGTTTGATATGCAGAACCGGCGACATCTTGGCTTTCGTCGGGTATCAAGCTGAGATATGGATTTTCTATGATAATCTTGGTGAGACTTCAGTCAGAAGTATGCAGAATCATCTAGATCGCTCTTTTCAAGCTATTTAAAGCGAAAAAACAAGTTTTCTGGTGTTTTCAACATTCCACAGTGCGTTTTACATGCAGAACCGGCGATTTCTTGATTTTCGTGGTATTTCCAGCTGAGATATGCATTTTCTGCGATGATCTTGTTGAGTCTTCTGTCAGAAGTATGCAGAATCATCGAGATCCCTTTTTTCGAGCTATATAATGCGAGAAACACGTTATCTGGTGTTTTCACCACTCCACATTGCGTTTGATATGCAGAACCGGCGACATCTTGGATTTCGTCGGGTTTCAAGCTGAGATATGCATTTTCTACGATAAGCTTGGTGAGACTTCTGTCAGAAGTATGCAGAATCATCGAGATCGCTCTGTTCGAGCTATTTAATGTGAAAAAACAAGTTTTCTGGTGTTTTCAACATTCCACAGTGCGTTTTATATGCAGATCCGGCGATATCTTGGTTTCGGTCGGGTTTCAAGCTGAGATATGCATTTTCTACGATAATCTTGGTGAGACTTCTGTCAGAAGTATGCAGAATCTTCGAGAACGCTCTTTTCGAGCTACACAATGCGAGAAACACGTTATCTGGCGTTTTCACCACTCCACAGTGCGTTTGATATGCAGAACCGGCGACATCTTGGCTTTCGTCGGGTATCAAGCTGAGATATGCATATTTAACGATAATCTTGGTGAGACTTCTGTCAGAAGTATGCAGAATCATCGGGATCGCTCTGTTCGAGCTATTTAATGCGAGCAACACGTTGTCTGGTTGTTTTCACGACTCCACAGTGCGTTTGATATGCAGAACCGGCGACATCTTGATTTTCGTGAGGTTACAAGCTGAGATATGGATTTTCTATGATAATCTTGGTGAGACTTCAGCCAGAAGTATGCAGAATCATCTAGATCGCTCTTTTCAAGCTATTTAAAGCGAAAAAACAAGCTTTCTGGTGTTTTCAACATTCCACAGTGCGTTTTATATGCAGAACCGGCGATTTCTTGATTTTCGTGGTATTTCCAGCTGAGATATGCATTTTCTGCGATGATCTTGTTGAGACTTCTGTCAGAAGGATGCAGAATCTTCGAGAACGCTCTTTTCGAGCTATTTAATGCGAGACACATGTTTTCTGGTGTATTCACCACTCCACAGTACGTTTGACATGCAGAACCGGCGAAATCATGCTTTTCGTGGGTTTTCAAGCTGAGATATGCATTTTCTGCGATAATCTTGGTGAGACTTCTGTCAGAAGGATGCAGAATCTTCGAGAACGCTCTTTTCGAGCTATTTAATGTGAAGAAACAAGTTTTCTGGTGTTTTCAACATTCCACAGTGCGTTTTATATGCAGAACCGGCGATATCTTGGTTTCGGTCGGGTTTCAAGCTGAGATATGCATTTTCTACGATAATCTTGGTGAGACTTCTGTCAGAAGTATGCAGAATCTTCGAGAACGCTCTTTTCGAGCTACATAATGCGAGAAACACGTTATCTGGCGTTTTCACCACTCCTCAGTGCGTTTGATATGCAGAACCGGCGACATCTTGGCTTTCGTCTGGTATCAAGCTGAGATATGCATTTTTAACGATAATCTTGGTGAGACTTCTGTCAGAAGTATGCAGAATCATCGGGATCGCTCTTTTCGAGCTATTTAATGCGAGAAACACGTTGTCTGGTTGTTTTCACGACTCCACAGTGCGTTTGATATGCAGAACCGACGACATCTTGGCTTTCGTCGGGTTTCAAGCTGAGATATGCGTTTTCAACGATAATCTTGGTGAGACTTCTGTCAGAAGTATGCAGAATCTTCGAGATCGCTCTTTTCGAGCTACTTAATGCGAGAAACACGATTTCGGGGTTTTCACCACTCCACAGTGCGTTTGATATGCAGAACCGGCGACATCTTGGATTTCGTCGGGGTTCAAAATGAGATATGCATTTTCTACGATAATCTTGGTGAGTCTTCTGTCAGAAGTATGCAGAATCATCGGGATCGCTCTTTTCGAGCTATTTAATGCGAAAAAACAAGTTTTCTTGTGTTTTCAACATTCCACAGTGCGTTTTATATGCAGAACCGGCGACATCTTGGATTTCGGCGGGTTTCAAGCTGAGATATGCATTTTCTACGATAATCTTGGTGAGTCTTCTGTCAGAAGTATGCAGAATCTTCGAGATCGCTCTTTTCGAGCTATTTAATGCGAAAAAACAATTTTTCTGGTGTTTTCAACATTCCACAGTGCGTTTTATATGCAGAACCGGCGAGATCTTGGATTTCGTTGGGTTACAAAGCTGAGATATGCATTTTCTACGATAATCTTGGTGAGTCTTCTGTCAGAAGTATGCAGAATCTTCGAGATCGCTCTTTTCGAGCTATTTAATGCGAAAAAACAAGTTTTCTGGTGTTTTCAACATTCCGCAGTGCGTTTGATATGCAGAACCGGCGACATCTTGATTTTCGTGGTGTGTCCAGCTGAGATATGCATTTTCTGCGATAATCTTGGTGAGTCTTCTGTCAGCAGGATGCAGAATCAACGACATCGCTCTTTTCGAGCTATTTAATGTGAGAAACACGTTATCTGGTGTTTTGACAACTCCACAGTGCGTTTGATATGCAGAACCGGCGACATCTAGGATTTCGTCGGGTTTCAAGCTGAGATATGCATTTTCTACGATAATCTTGGTGAGACTTCTGTCAGAAGTATGCAGAATCTTCGAGAACGCTCTTTTCGAGCTACATAATGCGAGAAACACGTTATCTGGCGTTTTCACCACTCCTCAGTGCGTTTGATATGCAGAACCGGCGACATCTTGGCTTTCGTCTGGTATCAAGCTGAGATATGCATTTTTAACGATAATCTTGGTGAGACTTCTGTCAGAAGTATGCAGAATCATCGGGATCGCTCTTTTCGAGCTATTTAATGCGAGAAACACGTTGTCTGGTTGTTTTCACGACTCCACTGTGCGTTTGATATGCAGAACCGGCGACATCTTGGAATTCGTCGGGTTTCAAGCTGAGATATGCATTTTCTGCGATAATCTTGGTGAGACTTCAGTCAGAAGTATGCAGAATCATCGGGATCGCTCTTTTCGAGCTATTTAATGCGAAAAAACAAGTTTTCTTGTGTTTTCAACATTCCACAGTGCGTTTTATATGCAGAACCGGCGACATCTTGATTTTCGTGGTGTGTCCAGCTGAGATATGCATTTTCTGCGATAATCTTGGTGAGTCTTCTGTCAGCAGGATGCAGAATCATCGACATCGCTCTTTTCGAGCTATTTAATGTGAGAAACACGTTATCTGGTGTTTTGACAACTCCACAGTGCGTTTGATATGCAGAACCGGCGACATCTTGGCTTTCGTCTGGTATCAAGCTGAGATATGCATTTTTAACGATAATCTTGGTGAGACTTCTGTCAGAAGTATGCAGAATCTTCGAGAACGCTCTTTTCGAGCTACATAATGCGAGAAACACGTTATCTGGCGTTTTCACCACTCCTCAGTGCGTTTGATATGCAGAACCGGCGACATCTTGGCTTTCGTCTGGTATCAAGCTGAGATATGCATTTTTAACGATAATCTTGGTGAGACTTCTGTCAGAAGTATGCAGAATCATCGGGATCGCTCTTTTCGAGCTATTTAATGCGAGAAACACGTTGTCTGGTTGTTTTCACGACTCCACAGTGCGTTTGATATGCAGAACCGGCGACATCTTGGAATTCGTCGGGTTTCAAGCTGAGATATGCATTTTCTGCGATAATCTTGGTGAGACTTCAGTCAGAAGTATGCAGAATCATCGGGATCGCTCTTTTCGAGCTATTTAATGCGAAAAAACAAGTTTTCTTGTGTTTTCAACATTCCACAGTGCGTTTTATATGCAGAACCGGCGACATCTTGGATTTCGTCGGGTTTCAAGCTGAGATATGCATTTTCTACGATAATCTTGGTGAGTCTTCTGTCAGAAGTATGCAGAATCATCTAGATCGCTCGTTTCGAGCTATTAAATTCGAAAAAACAAGTTTTCTGCTGTTTTCAACATTCCACAGTGCGTTTGATATGCAGAACCGGCGACATCTTGATTTTGGTGGTGTTTCCAGCTGAAATATGCATTTTCTGCGATAATCTCGGTGAGTCTTCTCTCAGAAGTATGCAGAATCTTCGAGAACGCTCTTTTCGAGCTGCATAATGCGAGAAACACGTTGTCTGGTTGTTTTCACGACTCCACAGAGCGTTTTATATGCAGAACCGGCGACATCTAGGATTTCGTCGGGTTTCAAGCTGAGATATGCATTTTCTACGATAATCTTGGTGAGACTTCTGTCAGAAGTATGCAGAATCTTCGAGATCGCTCTTTTCGAGCTATTTAATGCGAGAAACACGTTTTCTGGTGTATTCACCACTCCACAGTACGTTTGACATGCAGAACCGGCGAAATCTTGCTTTTCGTGGGTTTTCAAGCTGAGATATGCATTTTCTGCGATAATCTTGGTGAGACTTCTGTCAGAAGTATGCAGAATCTTCGAGAACGCTCTTTTCGAGCTACATAATGCGAGAAACACGTTATCTGGTGTTTTCACCACTCCACGGTGCGTCTGATATGCAGAACCGGCAATATCTTGGTTATCGTGGGGTTTCCATCTGAGATATGCATTTTCTGCGATAATCTTGGTGAGTCTTCTTTCAGAAGTATGCGGAATCATCTAGATCGCTCTTTTCGAGCTATTTAATGCGAGAAACACGTTTTCTGGTGTATTCACCACTCCACAGTACATTTGACATGCAGAAACGGAGATATCTTGGTTTCGGTCGGGTTTCAAGCTGAGATATGCATTTTCTGCGATAATATTGGTGTGACTTCTGTCAGAAGTATGCAGAATCTTCGAGAACGCTCTTTTCGAGCTACATAATGCGAGAAACACGTTATCTGGCGTTTTCACCACTCCACAGTGCGTTTGATATGCAGAACCGGCGACATCTTGGATTTCGTCGGGTTTCAAGCTGAGATATGCATTTTCTACGATAAGCTTGGTGAGACTTCTGTCAGAAGTATGCAGAATCATCGAGATCGCTCTTTTCGAGCTATTTAATGCGAGAAACACGTTTTCTGGTGTATTCACCACTCCACAGTACGTTTGACATGCAGAACCGGCGAAATCTTGCTTTTCGTGGGTTTTCAAGCTGAGATATGCATTTTCTGCGATAATCTTGGTGAGACTTCTGTCAGAAGGATGCAGAATCTTCGAGAACGCTCTTTTCGAGCTATTTAATGTGAAAAAACAAGTTTTCTGGTGTTTTCAACATTCCACAGTGCGTTTTATATGCAGAACCGGCGATATCTTGGTTTCGTTCGGGTTTCAAGCTGAGATATGCATTTTCTACGATAATCTTGGTGAGACTTCTGTCAGAAGTATGCAGAATCTTCGAGAACGCTCTTTTCGAGCTACATAATGCGAGAAACACGTTATCTGGCGTTTTCTCCACTCCTCAGTGCGTTTGATATGCAGAACCGACGACATCTTGGCTTTCGTCTGGTATCAAGCTGAGATATGTATTTTTAACGATAATCTTGGTGAGACTTCTGTCAGAAGTATGCAGAATCATCGGGATCGCTCTTTTCGAGCTATTTAATGCGAAAAAACAAGTTTTCTGGTGTTTGGCCACTCCACAGTGCGTTTGATATGTAGAGCCGCCGATAACTTGGTCTTCGCGGGGTTTCCAGCTGAAATATGCATTCTCTGCGATGATCTTGGTGTGTCATCTATGAGAAGTATGCAGAATCATCGAGATCGCTCAATTCGAGCTATTTAATGCGAGAAACACGTTATCTGGTGTTTTTATCACTCCACAGGGCGTTTGATATGCAGAACCGGCGATATCTTGGTTTTCGTGGGGTTTCCAGCTGAGATATGCATTTTCTGCGATAATCTTGGTGAGACTTCAGTCAGAAGTATGCAGAATCATCGGGATCGCTCTTTTCGAGCTATTTAATGCGAAAAAACAAGTTTTCTTGTGTTTTCAACATTCCACAGTGCGTTTTATATGCAGAACCGGCGACATCTTGGATTTCGGCGGGTTTCAAGCTGAGATATGCATTTTCTACGATAATCTTGGTGAGTCTTCTGTCAGAAGTATGCAGAATCTTCGAGATCGCTCTTTTCGAGCTATTTAATGCGAAAAAACAAGTTTTCTGGTGTTTTCAACATTCCACAGTGCGTTTTATATGTAGAACCGGCGAGATCTTGGATTTCGTCGGGTTTCAAGCTGAGATATGCATTTTCTACGATAATCTTGGTGAGACTTCCGTCAGAAGTATGCAGACTCTTCGTGATCGCTCTTTTCGAGCTATTTAATGCGACAAACACGTTATCTGGTTGTTTTCACCACTCCACAGTACGTTTGATATGCAGAACCGACGACATCTTGGCTTTCGTCGGGTATCAAGCTGAGATATGCATTTTCTGCGATAATCTTGGTGTTTCATCTATGAGAAGTATGCAGAATCATCGAGAACTCTCTTTTCGAGCTAGTTATGGCGAGAAGCACGTTTTCTGGTGTTTTCACCACTCCACAGTGCGTCTGATATGCAGAACCGTCGACATCTTGGATTTCGTCGGGTTTCAAGCTGAGATATGCGTTTTCAACGATAATCTTGGTGAGACTACTGTCAGAAGTATGCAGAATCTTCGAGATCGCTCTTTTCGAGCTACTTAATACGAGAAACACGATTTCGGGGGTTTTCATCACTCCACAGTGCGTTTGATATGCAGACCCGGCGACATCTTGGATTTCGTCGGGGTTCAAACTGAGATATGCATTTTCTACGATAATCTTGGTGTGACTTCTGTCAGAAGTGTGCAGAATCATCTAGATCGCTCATTTCGAGCTATTTAATGCGAAAAAACAAGTTTTCTGGTGTTTTGACCACTCCACAGTGCATTTGATATGTAGAGCCCCCGATAACTTGGTTTTCGTGGGGTTTCCAGCTGAAATATGCATTTTCTGCGATAATCTTGGTGAGTCTTCTGTCAGAAGTATGCAGAATCATCGAGATCGCTCTATTTGAGCTATTTAATGCGAGAAACACGTTATCTGGTGTTTTCATCACTCCACAGGGCGTTTGATATGCAGAACCGGCGATATCTTGGTTTTCGTGGGGTTTCCAGCTGAAATATGCATTCTCTGCGATGATCTTGGTGTGTCATCTATGAGAAGTATGCAGAATCATCGAGAACGCTCTTTTCGAGTTAGTTAATGCGAGAAACACGTTTTCTGGTGTTTGCAACATTCCACAGTGCGTCTGATATGCAGAACCGACGATATCGTGGTTTGTCGTGGTGTTTCCAGCTGAGATATGCATTTTCTGCGATAATATTGGTGAGACTTCAGTTAGAAGTATGCAGAATCATCTTGATCGTTCGTTTCGAGCTATTTAATGCGAAAAAACAAGTTTTCTGGTGTTTGGCCACTCCACAGTGCGTTTGATATGTAGAGCCGCCGATAACTTGGTCTTCGCGGGGTTTCCAGCTGAAATATGCATTCTCTGCGATGATCTTGGTGTGTCATCTATGAGAAGTATGCAGAATCATCGAGATCGCTCAATTCGAGCTATTTAATGCGAGAAACACGTTATCTGGTGTTTTTATCACTCCACAGGGCGTTTGATATGCAGAACCGGCGATATCTTGGTTTTCGTGGGGTTTCCAGCTGAGATATGCATTTTCTGCGATAATCTTGGTGAGACTTCTGTCCGAAGTATGCAGAATCATCGAGATCGCTCTTTTCGAGCTATTTAATGCGAGAAACACGCTATCTGGTGTATTGACCACTCCACAGTGCGTTTGATATGCAGAACCGGCGACATCTTGGATTTCGTCGGGGTTCAAACTGAGATATGCATTTTCTACGATAATCTTGGTGAGACTTCTGTCAGAAGTATGCAGAATCATCGAGATCGCTCTATTCAAGCTATTTAATGCGAGAAACACGTTTTCTGGTGTATTCACCACTCCACAGTACGTTTGACATGCAGAACCGGCGAAATCTTGCTTTTCGTGGGTTTTCAAGCTGAGATATGCATTTTCTGCGATAATCTTGGTGAGACTTCTGTCAGAAGTATGCAGAATCTTCGAGAACGCTCTTTTCGAGCTACATAATGCGAGAAACACGTTATCTGGTGTTTTTATCACTCCACAGGGCGTTTGATATGCAGAACCGGCGATATCTTGGTTTTCGTGGGGTTTCCAGCTGAGATATGCATTTTCTGCGATAATCTTGGTGAGAATTCTGTCCGAAGTATGCAGAATCATCGAGATCGCTCTTTTCGAGCTATTTAATGCGAGAAACACGCTATCTGGTGTATTGACCACTCCACAGTGCGTTTGATATGCAGAACCGGCGACATCTTGGCTTTCGTCGGGTATCAAGCTGAGATATGCATTTTTAACGATAATCTTGGTGAGACTTCTGTCAGAAGTATGCAGAATCATCGGGATCGCTCTTTTCGAGCTATTTAATGCGAGAAACACGTTGTCTGGTTGTTTTCACGACTCCACAGTGCGTTTGATATGCAGAACCGGCGACATCTTGGATTTCGTCGGGGTTCAAACTGAGATATGGATTTTCTATTATAATCTTGGTGAGACTTCAGTCAGAAGTATGCAGAATTATCTAGATCGCTCTTTTCAAGCTATTTAATGCGAAAAAACAAGTTTTCTGGTGTTTTCAACATTCCACAGTGCGTTTTATATGCAGAACCGGCGATATCTTGATTTTCGTGGTGTTTCCAGCTGAGATATGCATTTTCTGCGATGATCTTGTTGAGTCTTCTGTCAGAAGTATGCAGAATCATCGAGATCCCTTTTTTCGAGCTATTTAATGCGAGAAACACGTTATCTGGTGTTTTCACCACTCCACATTGCGTTTGATATGCAGAACCGGCGACATCTTGGATTTCGTCGGGTTTCAAGCTGAGATATGCATTTTCTACGATAATCTTGGTGAGACTTCTGTCAGAAGTATGCAGAATCATCGAGATCGCTCTTTTCGAGCTATTTAATGCGAGAAACACGTTTTCTGGTGTATTCACCACTCCACAGTACGATTGACATGCAGAACCGGCGAAATCTTGCTTTTCGTGGGTTTTCAAGTTGAGATTTGCATTTTCTGCGATAATCTTGGTGAGACTTCTGTCAGAAGTATGCAGAATCTTCGAGAACGCTCTTTTCGAGCTACATAATGCGAGAAACACGTTATCTGGTGTTTTCACCACTCCACAGTGCGTTTGATATGCAGAACCAGCGACATCTTGGCTTTCGTCGGGTATCAAGCTGAAATATGCATTTTCAACGATAATCTTGGTGAGACTTCTGTCAGAAGTATGCAGAATCATCGGGATCGCTCTTCTCGAGCTATATAATGCGAGAAACACGTTGTCTGGTAGTTTTCACGACTCCACAGTGCGTTTGATATGCAGAACCGGCGACATCTGGATTTTCGTGATGTTTCAAGCTGAGATATGGATTTTCTGCGATAATCTTTGTGACACTTCAGTCAGAAGTATGCAGAATCATCTAGATCGCTCTTTTCAAGCTATTTAATGCGAAAAAACAAGTTTTCTGGTGTTTTCAACATTCCACAGTGCGTTTGATATGCAGAACCGGCGACATCTTGGATTTCGTCGGGTTTTAAGCTTAGATATGCATTTTCTACGATAATCTTGGTGAGACTTCTGTCAGAAGTATGCAGAATCTTCGAGATCGCTCTTTTCGAGCTATTTAATGCGAGAAACACGATATCTGGTGTTTTCACCACTCCACAGTGCGTTTGATATGCAGAACCGGCGATATCTTGATTTTCGTCGGGTTTCAAGCTGAGATATGCATTTTCTGCGATAATATTGGTGAGACTTCAGTCAGAAGTATGCAGAATCATCTAGATCGCTCGTTTCGAGCTATTTAATGCGAAAAAACAAGTTTTCTGCTGTTTTCAACATTCCACAGTGCGTTTGATATGCAGAACCGGCGACATCTTGATTTTCGTGGTGTTTCCAGCTGAGATATGCATTTTCTGCGATAATCTCGGTGAGTCTTCTCTCAGAAGTAAGCAGAATCTTCGAGAACGCTCTTTTCGAGCTGCATAATGCGAGAAACACGTTGTCTGGTTGTTTTCACGACTCCACAGAGCGTTTTATATGCAGAACCGGCGACATCTAGGATTTCGTCGGGTTTCAAGCTGAGATATGCATTTTCTACGATAATCTTGGTGAGACTTCTGTCAGAAGTATGCAGAATCTTCGAGATCGCTCTTTTCGAGCTATTTAATGCGAGAAACACGTTTTCTGGTGTATTCACCACTCCACAGTACATTTGACATGCAGAACCGGCAATATCTTGGTTATCGTGGGGTTTCCATCTGAGATATGCATTTTCTGCGATAATCTTGGTGAGTCTTCTTTCAGAAGTATGCGGAATCATCTAGATCGCTCTTTTCGAGCTATTTAATGCGAGAAACACGTTTTCTGGTGTATTCACCACTCCACAGTACATTTGACATGCAGAAACGGAGATATCTTGGTTTCGGTCGGGTTTCAAGCTGAGATATGCATTTTCTGCGATAATATTGGTGTGACTTCTGTCAGAAGTATGCAGAATCTTCGAGAACGCTCTTTTCGAGCTACATAATGCGAGAAACACGTTATCTGGCGTTTTCACCACTCCACAGTGCGTTTGATATGCAGAACCGGCGACATCTTGGATTTCGTCGGGTTTCAAGCTGAGATATGCATTTTCTACGATAAGCTTGGTGAGACTTCTGTCAGAAGTATGCAGAATCATCGAGATCGCTCTTTTCGAGCTATTTAATGCGAGAAACACGTTTTCTGGTGTATTCACCACTCCACAGTACGTTTGACATGCAGAACCGGCGATATCTTGGTTTCGGTCGGGTTTCAAGCTGAGATATGCATTTTCTACGATAATCTTGGTGAGACTTCTGTCAGAAGTATGCAGAATCTTCGAGAACGCTCTTTTCGAGCTACATAATGCGAGAAACACGTTATCTGGCGTTTTCTCCACTCCTCAGTGCGTTTGATATTCAGAACCGACGACATCTTGGCTTTCGTCTGGTATCAAGCTGAGATATGTATTTTTAACGATAATCTTGGTGAGACTTCTGTCAGAAGTATGCAGAATCATCGGGATCGCTCTTTTCGAGCTATTTAATGCGAGAAACACGTTGTCTGGTTGTTTTCACGACTCCACAGTGCGTTTGATATGCAGAACCGACGACATCTTGGCTTTCGTCGGGTTTCAAGCTGAGATATGCGTTTTCAACGATAATCTTGGTGAGACTTCTGTCAGAAGTATGCAGAATCTTCGAGATCGCTCTTTTCGAGCTACTTAATGCGAGAAACACGATTTCGGGGGTTTTCACCACTCCACAGTGCGTTTGATATGCAGAACCGGCGACATCTTGGAATTCGTCGGGTTTCAAGCTGAGATATGCATTTTCTGCGATAATCTTGGTGAGACTTCAGTCAGAAGTATGCAGAATCATCGGGATCGCTCTTTTCGAGCTATTTAATGCGAAAAAACAAGTTTTCTTGTGTTTTCACCACTCCACAGTGCGTTTGATATGCAGAACCGGCGACATCTTGATATTAGTGAGGTTTCAAGCTGAGATATGCATTTTCTACCATAATCTTGGTGAGTCTTCTGTCAGATGTATGCAGAATCATCGAGATCCCTTTTTTCGAGCTATTTAATGCGAGAAACACGTTATCTGGTGTTTTCAACATTCCACAGTGCGTTTGATATGCAGAACCGGCGACATCTTGGAATTCGTCGGGTTTCAAGCTGAGATATGCATTTTCTGCGATAATATTGGTGTGACTTCTGTCCGAAGTATGCAGAATCATCGATATCGCTGTTTTCGAGCTATTTAATGCGAGAAACACGTTATCTGGTGTTTTGACCACTCCACAGTGCGTTTGATATGCAGAAATGGCGAAATCTTGGTTTTCGTCGGTTTTCATCCTGAGATATGTATTTTTAACGATAATCTTGGTGAGACTTCTGTCAGAAGTATGCAGAATCATCTAGATCGCTCTTTTCGAGCTATTTAATGCGAGAAACACGTTGTCTGGTTGTTTTCACGACTCCACAGTGCGTTTGATATGCAGAACCGACGACATCTTGGCTTTCGTCGGGTTTCAAGCTGAGATATGCGTTTTCAACGATAATCTTGGTGAGACTTCTGTCAGAAGTATGCAGAATCTTCGAGATCGCTCTTTTCGAGCTACTTAATGCGAGAAACACGATTTCGGGGGTTTTCACCACTCCACAGTGCGTTTGATATGCAGAACCGGCGACATCTTGGAATTCGTCGGGTTTCAAGCTGAGATATGCATTTTCTGCGATAATCTTGGTGAGACTTCAGTCAGAAGTATGCAGAATCATCGGGATCGCTCTTTTCGAGCTATTTAATGCGAAAAAACAAGTTTTCTTGTGTTTTCAACATTCCACAGTGCGTTTTATATGCAGAACCGGCGACATCTTAGATTTCGGCGGGTTTCAAGCTGAGATATGCATTTTCTACGATAATCTTGGTGAGTCTTCTGTCAGAAGTATGCAGAATCTTCGAGATCGCTCTTTTCGAGCTATTTAATGCGAAAAAACAAGTTTTCTGGTGTTTTCAACATTCCACAGTGCGTTTTATATGCAGAACCGGCGAGATCTTGGATTTCGTCGGGTTTCAAGCTGAGATATGCATTTTCTACGATAATCTTGGTGAGACTTCCGTCAGAAGTATGCAGACGCTTCGTGATCGCTCTTTTCGAGCTATTTAATGCGACAAACACGTTATCTGGTTGTTTTCACCACTCCACAGTACGTTTGATATGCAGAACCGACGACATCTTGGCTTTCGTCGGGTATCAAGCTGAGATATGCATTTTCTGCGATAATCTTGGTGTTTCATCTATGAGAAGTATGCAGAATCATCGAGAACTCTCTTTTCGAGCTAGTTATGGCGAGAAGCACGTTTTCTGGTGTTTTCACCACTCCACAGTGCGTCTGATATGCAGAACCGTCGACATCTTGGATTTCGTCGGGTTTCAAGCTGAGATATGCGTTTTCAACGATAATCTTGGTGAGACTTCTGTCAGAAGTATGCAGAATCTTCCAGATCGCTCTTTTCGAGCTACTTAATACGAGAAACACGATTTCGGGGGTTTTCATCACTCCACAGTGCGTTTGATATGCAGACCCGGCGACATCTTGGATTTCGTCGGGGTTCAAACTGAGATATGCATTTTCTACGATAATCTTGGTGTGACTTCTGTCAGAAGTGTGCAGAATCATCTAGATCGCTCATTTCGAGCTATTTAATGCGAAAAAACAAGTTTTCTGGTGTTTTGACCACTCCACAGTGCATTTGATATGTAGAGCCCCCGATAACTTGGTTTTCGTGGGGTTTCCAGCTGAAATATGCATTTTCTGCGATAATCTTGGTGAGTCTTCTGTCAGAAGTATGCAGAATCATCGAGATCGCTCTATTTGAGCTATTTAATGCGAGAAACACGTTATCTGGTGTTTTCATCACTCCACAGGGCGTTTGATATGCAGAACCGGCGATATCTTGGTTTTCGTGGGGTTTCCAGCTGAAATATGCATTCTCTGCGATGATCTTGGTGTGTCATCTATGAGAAGTATGCAAAATCATCGAGAACGCTCTTTTCGAGTTAGTTAATGCGAGAAACACGTTTTCTGGTGTTTTCAACATTCCACAGTGCGTCTGATATGCAGAACCGACGATATCGTGGTTTGTCGTGGTGTTTCCAGCTGAGATATGCATTTTCTGCGATAATATTGGTGAGACTTCAGTCAGAAGTATGCAGAATCATCTTGATCGTTCGTTTCGAGCTATTTAATGCGAAAAAACAAGTTTTCTGGTGTTTGGCCACTCCACAGTGCGTTTGATATGTAGAGCCGCCGATAACTTGGTCTTCGCGGGGTTTCCAGCTGAAATATGCATTCTCTGCGATGATCTTGGTGTGTCATCTATGAGAAGTATGCAGAATCATCGAGAACGCACTTTTCGAGTTAGTTAATGCGAGAAACACGTTTTCTGGTGTTTTCAACATTCCACAGTGCGTCTGATATGCAGAACCGACGATATCGTGGTTTGTCGTGGTGTTTCCAGCTGAGATATGCATTTTCTGCGATAATATTGGTGAGACTTCAGTCAGAAGTATGCAGAATCATCTTGATCGTTCGTTTCGAGCTATTTAATGCGAAAAAACAAGTTTTCTGGTGTTTGGCCACTCCACAGTGCGTTTGATATGTAGAGCCGCCGACAACTTGGTTTTCGTGGGGTTTCCAGCTGAAATATTCATTTTCTGCGATAATCCTTGTGAGTCTTCTGTCAGAAGTATGCAGAATCATCGAGATCGCTCAATTCGAGCTATTTAATGCGAGAAACACGTTATCTGGTGTTTTTATCACTCCACAGGGCGTTTGATATGCAGAACCGGCGATATCTTGGTTTTCGTGGGGTTTCCAGCTGAGATATGCATTTTCTGCGATAATCTTGGTGAGACTTCTGTCCGAAGTATGCAGAATCATCGAGATCGCTCTTTTCGAGCTATTTAATGCGAGAAACACGCTATCTGGTGTATTGACCACTCCACAGTGCGTTTGATATGCAGAACCGGCGACATCTTGGATTTCGTCGGGGTTCAAACTGAGATATGCATTTTCTACGATAATCTTGGTGAGACTTCTGTCAGAAGTATGCAGAATCATCGAGATCGCTCTATTCAAGCTATTTAATGCGAGAAACACGTTTTCTGGTGTATTCACCACTCCACAGTACGTTTGACATGCAGAACCGGCGAAATCTTGCTTTTCGTGGGTTTTCAAGCTGAGATATGCATTTTCTGCGATAATCTTGGTGAGACTTCTGTCAGTAGTATGCAGAATCTTCGAGAACGCTCTTTTCGAGCTATTTAATGTGAAAAAACAAGTTTTCTGGTGTTTTCAACATTCCACAGTGCGTTTTATATGCAGAACCGGCGATATCTTGGTTTCGGTCGGGTTTCAAGCTGAGATATGCATTTTCTACGATAATCTTGGTGAGACTTCTGTCAGAAGTATGCAGAATCTTCGAGAACGCTCTTTTCGAGCTACATAATGCGAGAAACACGTTATCTGGCGTTTTCACCACTCCTCAGTGCGTTTGATATGCAGAACCGGCGACATCTTGGCTTTCGTCGGGTATCAAGCTGAGATATGCATTTTTAACGATAATCTTGGTGAGACTTCTGTCAGAAGTATGCAGAAACATCGGGATCGCTCTTTTCGAGCTATTTAATGCGAGAAACACGTTGTCTGGTTGTTTTCACGACTCCACAGTGCGTTTGATATGCAGAACCGGCGACATCTTGGATTTCGTCGGGGTTCAAACTGAGATATGGATTTTCTATTATAATCTTGGTGAGACTTCAGTCAGAAGTATGCAGAATTATCTAGATCGCTCTTTTCAAGCTATTTAATGCGAAAAAACAAGTTTTCTGGTGTTTTCAACATTCCACAGTGCGTTTTATATGCAGAACCGGCGATATCTTGATTTTCGTGGTGTTTCCAGCTGAGATATGCATTTTCTGCGATGATCTTGTTGAGTCTTCTGTCAGAAGTATGCAGAATCATCGAGATCCCTTTTTTCGAGCTATTTAATGCGAGAAACACGTTATCTGGTGTTTTCACCACTCCACATTGCGTTTGATATGCAGAACCGGCGACATCTTGGATTTCGTCGGGTTTCAAGCTGAGATATGCATTTTCTACGATAATCTTGGTGAGACTTCTGTCAGAAGTATGCAGAATCATCGAGATCGCTCTTTTCGAGCTATTTAATGCGAGAAACACGTTTTCTGGTGTATTCACCACTCCACAGTACGATTGACATGCAGAACCGGCGAAATCTTGCTTTTCGTGGGTTTTCAAGTTGAGATTTGCATTTTCTGCGATAATCTTGGTGAGACTTCTGTCAGAAGTATGCAGAATCTTCGAGAACGCTCTTTTCGAGCTACATAATGCGAGAAACACGTTATCTGGTGTTTTCACCACTCCACAGTGCGTTTGATATGCAGAACCAGCGACATCTTGGCTTTCGTCGGGTATCAAGCTGAAATATGCATTTTCAACGATAATCTTGGTGAGACTTCTGTCAGAAGTATGCAGAATCATCGGGATCGCTCTTCTCGAGCTATATAATGCGAGAAACACGTTGTCTGGTAGTTTTCACGACTCCACAGTGCGTTTGATATGCAGAACCGGCGACATCTGGATTTTCGTGATGTTTCAAGCTGAGATATGGATTTTCTGCGATAATCTTTGTGACACTTCAGTCAGAAGTATGCAGAATCATCTAGATCGCTCTTTTCAAGCTATTTAATGCGAAAAAACAAGTTTTCTGGTGTTTTCAACATTCCACAGTGCGTTTGATATGCAGAACCGGCGACATCTTGGATTTCGTCGGGTTTTAAGCTTAGATATGCATTTTCTACGATAATCTTGGTGAGACTTCTGTCAGAAGTATGCAGAATCTTCGAGATCGCTCTTTTCGAGCTATTTAATGCGAGAAACACGATATCTGGTGTTTTCACCACTCCACAGTGCGTTTGATATGCAGAACCGGCGATATCTTGATTTTCGTCGGGTTTCAAGCTGAGATATGCATTTTCTGCGATAATATTGGTGAGACTTCAGTGAGAAGTATGCAGAATCATCTAGATCGCTCGTTTCGAGCTATTTAATGCGAAAAAACAAGTTTTCTGCTGTTTTCAACATTCCACAGTGCGTTTGATATGCAGAACCGGCGACATCTTGATTTTCGTGGTGTTTCCAGCTGAGATATGCATTTTCTGCGATAATCTCGGTGAGTCTTCTCTCAGAAGTATGCAGAATCTTCGAGAACGCTCTTTTCGAGCTGCATAATGCGAGAAACACGTTGTCTGGTTGTTTTCACGACTCCACAGAGCGTTTTATATGCAGAACCGGCGACATCTAGGATTTCGTCGGGTTTCAAGCTGAGATATGCATTTTCTACGATAATCTTGGTGAGACTTCTGTCAGAAGTATGCAGAATCTTCGAGATCGCTCTTTTCGAGCTATTTAATGCGAGAAACACGTTTTCTGGTGTATTCACCACTCCACAGTACATTTGACATGCAGAACCGGCAATATCTTGGTTATCGTGGGGTTTCCATCTGAGATATGCATTTTCTGCGATAATCTTGGTGAGTCTTCTTTCAGAAGTATGCGGAATCATCTAGATCGCTCTTTTCGAGCTATTTAATGCGAGAAACACGTTTTCTGGTGTATTCACCACTCCACAGTACATTTGACATGCAGAAACGGAGATATCTTGGTTTCGGTCGGGTTTCAAGCTGAGATATGCATTTTCTGCGATAATATTGGTGTGACTTCTGTCAGAAGTATGCAGAATCTTCGAGAACGCTCTTTTCGAGCTACATAATGCGAGAAACACGTTATCTGGCGTTTTCACCACTCCACAGTGCGTTTGATATGCAGAACCGGCGACATCTTGGATTTCGTCGGGTTTCAAGCTGAGATATGCATTTTCTACGATAAGCTTGGTGAGACTTCTGTCAGAAGTATGCAGAATCATCGAGATCGCTCTTTTCGAGCTATTTAATGCGAGAAACACGTTTTCTGGTGTATTCACCACTCCACAGTACGTTTGACATGCAGAACCGGCGATATCTTGGTTTCGGTCGGGTTTCAAGCTGAGATATGCATTTTCTACGATAATCTTGGTGAGACTTCTGTCAGAAGTATGCAGAATCTTCGAGAACGCTCTTTTCGAGCTACATAATGCGAGAAACACGTTATCTGGCGTTTTCTCCACTCCTCAGTGCGTTTGATATGCAGAACCGACGACATCTTGGCTTTCGTCTGGTATCAAGCTGAGATATGTATTTTTAACGATAATCTTGGTGAGACTTCTGTCAGAAGTATGCAGAATCATCGGGATCGCTCTTTTCGAGCTATTTAATGCGAGAAACACGTTGTCTGGTTGTTTTCACGACTCCACAGTGCGTTTGATATGCAGAACCGACGACATCTTGGCTTTCGTCGGGTTTCAAGCTGAGATATGCGTTTTCAACGATAATCTTGGTGAGACTTCTGTCAGAAGTATGCAGCATCTTCGAGATCGCTCTTTTCGAGCTACTTAATGCGAGAAACACGATTTCGGGGGTTTTCACCACTCCACAGTGCGTTTGATATGCAGAACCGGCGACATCTTGGAATTCGTCGGGTTTCAAGCTGAGATATGCATTTTCTGCGATAATCTTGGTGAGACTTCAGTCAGAAGTATGCAGAATCATCGGGATCGCTCTTTTCGAGCTATTTAATGCGAAAAAACAAGTTTTCTTGTGTTTTCAACATTCCACAGTGCGTTTTATATGCAGAACCGGCGACATCTTGGATTTCGGCGGGTTTCAAGCTGAGATATGCATTTTCTACGATAATCTTGGTGAGTCTTCAGTCAGAAGTATGCAGAATCTTCGAGATCGCTCTTTTCGAGCTATTTAATGCGAAAAAACAAGTTTTCTGGTGTTTTCAACATTCCACAGTGCGTTTTATATGCAGAACCGGCGAGATCTTGGATTTCGTCGGGTTTCAAGCTGAGATATGCATTTTCTACGATAATCTTGGTGAGACTTCCGTCAGAAGTATGCAGACGCTTCGTGATCGCTCTTTTCGAGCTATTTAATGCGACAAACACGTTATCTGGTTGTTTTCACCACTCCACAGTACGTTTGATATGCAGAACCGACGACATCTTGGCTTTCGTCGGGTATCAAGCTGAGATATGCATTTTCTGCGATAATCTTGGTGTTTCATCTATGAGAAGTATGCAGAATCATCGAGAACTCTCTTTTCGAGCTAGTTATGGCGAGAAGCACGTTTTCTGGTGTTTTCACCACTCCACAGTGCGTCTGATATGCAGAACCGTCGACATCTTGGATTTCGTCGGGTTTCAAGCTGAGATATGCGTTTTCAACGATAATCTTGGTGAGACTTCTGTCAGAAGTATGCAGAATCTTCGAGATCGCTCTTTTCGAGCTACTTAATACGAGAAACACGATTTCGGCGGTTTTCATCACTCCACAGTGCGTTTGATATGCAGACCCGGCGACATCTTGGATTTCGTCGGGGTTCAAACTGAGATATGCATTTTCTACGATAATCTTGGTGAGTCTTCTGTCAGAAGTGTGCAGAATCATCTAGATCGCTCATTTCGAGCTATTTAATGCGAAAAAACAAGTTTTCTGGTGTTTTGACCACTCCACAGTGCATTTGATATGTAGAGCCCCCGATAACTTGGTTTTCGTGGGGTTTCCAGCTGAAATATGCATTTTCTGCGATAATCTTGGTGAGTCTTCTGTCAGAAGTATGCAGAATCATCGAGATCGCTCTATTTGAGCTATTTAATGCGAGAAACACGTTATCTGGTGTTTTCATCACTCCACAGGGCGTTTGATATGCAGAACCGGCGATATCTTGGTTTTCGTGGGGTTTCCAGCTGAAATATGCATTCTCTGCGATGATCTTGGTGTGTCATCTATGAGAAGTATGCAAAATCATCGAGAACGCTCTTTTCGAGTTAGTTAATGCGAGAAACACGTTTTCTGGTGTTTTCAACATTCCACAGTGCGTCTGATATGCAGAACCGACGATATCGTGGTTTGTCGTGGTGTTTCCAGCTGAGATATGCATTTTCTGCGATAATATTGGTGAGACTTCAGTCAGAAGTATGCAGAATCATCTTGATCGTTCGTTTCGAGCTATTTAATGCGAAAAAACAAGTTTTCTGGTGTTTGGCCACTCCACAGTGCGTTTGATATGTAGAGCCGCCGATAACTTGGTCTTCGCGGGGTTTCCAGCTGAAATATGCATTCTCTGCGATGATCTTGGTGTGTCATCTATGAGAAGTATGCAGAATCATCGAGAACGCACTTTTCGAGTTAGTTAATGCGAGAAACACGTTTTCTGGTGTTTTCAACATTCCACAGTGCGTCTGATATGCAGAACCGACGATATCGTGGTTTGTCGTGGTGTTTCCAGCTGAGATATGCATTTTCTGCGATAATATTGGTGAGACTTCAGTCAGAAGTATGCAGAATCATCTTGATCGTTCGTTTCGAGCTATTTAATGCGAAAAAACAAGTTTTCTGGTGTTTGGCCACTCCACAGTGCGTTTGATATGTAGAGCCGCCGACAACTTGGTTTTCGTGGGGTTTCCAGCTGAAATATTCATTTTCTGCGATAATCCTTGTGAGTCTTCTGTCAGAAGTATGCAGAATCATCGAGATCCCTCAATTCGAGCTATTTAATGCGAGAAACACGTTATCTGGTGTTTTTATCACTCCACAGGGCGTTTGATATGCAGAACCGGCGATATCTTGGTTTTCGTGGGGTTTCCAGCTGAGATATGCATTTTCTGCGATAATCTTGGTGAGACTTCTGTCCGAAGTATGCAGAATCATCGAGATCGCTCTTTTCGAGCTATTTAATGCGAGAAACACGCTATCTGGTGTATTGACCACTCCACAGTGCGTTTGATATGCAGAACCGGCGACATCTTGGATTTCGTCGGGGTTCAAACTGAGATATGCATTTTCTACGATAATCTTGGTGAGACTTCCGTCAGAAGTATGCAGAATCATCGAGATCGCTCTATTCAAGCTATTTAATGCGAGAAACACGTTTTCTGGTGTATTCACCACTCCACAGTACGTTTGACATGCAGAACCGGCGAAATCTTGCTTTTCGTGGGTTTTCAAGCTGAGATATGCATTTTCTGCGATAATCTTGGTGAGACTTCTGTCAGTAGTATGCAGAATCTTCGAGAACGCTCTTTTCGAGCTATTTAATGTGAAAAAACAAGTTTTCTGGTGTTTTCAACATTCCACAGTGCGTTTTATATGCAGAACCGGCGATATCTTGGTTTCGGTCGGGTTTCAAGCTGAGATATGCATTTTCTACGATAATCTTGGTGAGACTTCTGTCAGAAGTATGCAGAATCTTCGAGAACGCTCTTTTCGAGCTACATAATGCGAGAAACACGTTATCTGGCGTTTTCACCACTCCTCAGTGCGTTTGATATGCAGAACCGGCGACATCTTGGCTTTCGTCGGGTATCAAGCTGAGATATGCATTTTTAACGATAATCTTGGTGAGACTTCTGTCAGAAGTATGCAGAATCATCGGGATCGCTCTTTTCGAGCTATTTAATGCGAGAAACACGTTGTCTGGTTGTTTTCACGACTCCACAGTGCGTTTGATATGCAGAACCGGCGACATCTTGGATTTCGTCGGGGTTCAAACTGAGATATGGATTTTCTATTATAATCTTGGTGAGACTTCAGTCAGAAGTATGCAGAATTATCTAGATCGCTCTTTTCAAGCTATTTAATGCGAAAAAACAAGTTTTCTGGTGTTTTCAACATTCCACAGTGCGTTTTATATGCAGAACCGGCGATATCTTGATTTTCGTGGTGTTTCCAGCTGAGATATGCATTTTCTGCGATGATCTTGTTGAGACTTCTGTCAGAAGTATGCAGAATCATCGGGATCGCTCTTTTCGAGCTATTTAATGCGAGAAACAAGTTATCTGGTGTTTTCACCACTCCACAGTGCGTTTGATATGCAGAACCGACGACATCTTGGCTTTCGTCGGGTTTCAAGCTGAGATATGCGTTTTCAACGATAATCTTGGTGAGACTTCTGTCAGAAGTATGCAGAATCTTCGAGATCGCTCTTTTCGAGCTACTTAATGCGAGAAACACGATTTCGGGGGTTTTCACCACTCCACAGTGCGTTTGATATGCAGAACCGGCGACATCTTGGATTTCGTCGGGGTTCAAACTGAGATATGCATTTTCTACGATAATCTTGGTGAGACTTCTGTCAGAAGTATGCAGAATCTTCGAGAACGCTCTTTTCGAGCTGCTTAATGCGAGAAACACGTTTTCTGGTGTTTTCACCACTCCACAGTACGTTTGATGTGCAGAACCGGAGATAACTTGGTGTTCGTGAGGTTTCAAGCTGAGATATGCATTTTCTGCGATAATATTGGTGAGACTTCAGTCATAAGTATGCAGAATCATCTAGATCTCTCGTTTCGAGCTATATAATGCGAAAAAACAAGATTTCTGGTGTTTTCAACATTCCACAGTGCGTTTGATATGCAGAACCGGCGACATCTTGGAATTCGTCGGGTTTCAAGCTGAGATATGCATTTTCTGCGATAATCTTGGTGAGACTTCAGTCAGAAGTATGCAGAATCATCGGGATCGCTCTTTTCGAGCTATTTAATGCGAAAAAACAAGTTTTCTTGTGTTTTCAACATTCCACAGTGCGTTTTATATGCAGAACCGGCGACATCTTGGATTTCGGCGGGTTTCAAGCTGAGATATGCATTTTCTACGATAATCTTGCTGAGACTTCTGTCAGAAGTATGCAGAATCTTCGAGATCGCTCTTTTCGAGCTATTCAATGCGAGTAACACGTTTTCTGGTGTTTTCACATCTCCACAGTGCGTTTGATATGCAGAAATGGCAAAATCTAGGTTTTCGTCGGTTTTCATCCTGAGGTATGCATTTTCTGCGATAATCTTGGTGCGACTTCTCTCAGAAGTATGCTGAATCATCGAGATCGCTCTTTTCGAGCTATTTAATGCGAGAAACACGTTATCTGGTGTATTGACCACTCAACAGTGCGTTTGTAATGCAAAACCGGCGATATCTTGGATTTCGTCGGGTTTCAAGCTGAGATATGCATTTTCAACGATAATCTTGGTGAGACTTCAGTCAGAAGTATGCAGAATCATCTAGATCGCTCTTTTCGAGCGATTTAATGCCAGAATCACGTTTTCTGGTGAATTCACCACTCCACAGTACGTTTGACATGCAGAAACGGAGATATCTTGGTTTCGGTCGGGTTTCAAGCTGAAATATGCATTTTCTGCGATAATATTGGTGAAACTTCAGTCAGAAGTATGCAGAATGATCTAGATCGCTCTTTTCGAGCTATTTAATGCGAGAAACACGTTTTCTGGTGTTTTCACAACCCCACAGTGCGTTTGATATACAGAACCGGCGACATCTTGATTTTCGTGAGGTTTCAAGCTGAGATATGCATTTTCTGCGATAATATTGGTGTGACTTCTGTCCGAAGTATGCAGAATCATCGATATCGCTGTTTTCGAGCTATTTAATGCGAGAAACACGTTATCTGGTGTTTTGACCACTCCACAGTGCGTTTGATATGCAGAAATGGCGAAATCTTGGTTTTCGTCGGTTTTCATCCTGAGGTATGCATTTTCTGCGATAATCTTGGTGCGACTTCTGTCAGAAGTATGCAGAATCATCTAGATCGCTCGGCTCGAGCTATTTAATGCGAGAAAACAAGTTTTCTGGTGTTTTCAACATTCCACAGAGCGTTTGATATGCAGAACCAGCGATATCTTGGTTTTCGTGGGTTTTCCAGCTAAGATATGCATTTTCAGCGATAATCTTGGTGTTTCATCTATGAGAAGTATGCAGAAACATCGAGATCGCTCTTTTCAAGCTAGTTAATGCGAGAAACACGTTTTCTGGTGTTTTCACCACCCCACAGTGCGTTTGATATGCAGAACCGGCGACATCTTGGATTTCGTCGGGTTTCAAGTTGAGATATGCATTTTCTGCGATAATATTGGTGCGACTTCTGTCAGAAGTATGCTGAATCATCGAGATCGCTCTTTTCGAGCTATTTAATGCGAGAAACACGTTATCTGGTGTATTGACCACTCAACAGTGCGTTTGATATGCAAAACCGGCGATATCTTGGATTTCGTCGGGTTTCAAGCTGAGATATGCATTTTCAACGATAATCTTGGAGAGACTTCAGTCAGAAGTATGCAGGATCATCTAGATTGCTCGTTTCGAGCTATTTAATGCGAGAAACAGGTTATCTGGTTGTTTTCACCACCCCACAGTGCGTTTGATATGCAAAACCGGCGATATCTTGGTTTTCGTCGGGTTTCAAGCTGAGATATTTATTTTCTGCGATAATCTTGGTGAGTCTTCTGTCAGCAGTATGCAGAATCATCTAGATCGCTCTTTTCGAGCTATTTAATGCGAGAAACACGTTTTCTGGTGTTTTCACAACCCCACAGTGCGTTTGATATACACAACCGGCGACATCTTGATTTTCGTGAGGTTTCAAGCAGAGATATGCATTTTCTGCGTTAATATTGGTGTGACTTCTGTCCGAAGTATGCAGAATCATCGATATCGCTGTTTTCGAGCTATTTAATGCGAGAAACACGTTATCTGGTGTTTTGACCACTCCACAGTGCGTTTGATATGCAGAAATGGCGAAATCTTGGTTTTCGTCGGTTTTCATCCTGAGGTATGCATTTTCTGCGATAATCTTGGTGCGACTTCTGTCAGAAGTATGCAGAATCATCTAGATCGCTTGGCTCGAGCTATTTAATGCGAAATAACAACTTTTCTGGTGTTTTCAACATTCCACAGTGCGTTTGATATGCAGAACCAGCGATATCTTGGTTTTCGTGGGTTTTCCAGCTGAGATATGCATTTTCTGCGATAATCTTGGTGTTTCATCTATGAGAAGTATGCAGAAACATCGGGATCGCTCTTTTCGAGCTAGTTAATGCGAGAAACACGTTTTCTGGTGTTTTCACCACCCCACAGTGCGTTTGATATGCAGAACCGGCGACATCTTGGATTTCGTCGGGTTTCAAGTTGAGATATGCATTTTCTGCGATAATATTGGTGAGACTTCAGTCAGTAGTATGCCGAATCATCTAGATCGCTCGTTTCGAGCTATTTAATGCGAGAAACTCGTTATCTGGTTGTTTTCACCACTCCACTGTGCGTTTGATATGCAGGACCGGCGAAATCTTGATTTTCGTGATATTTCTAGCTGAGATATGCATTTTCTGCGATAATATTGGTGAGACTTCAGTCAGAAGTATGCAGAATCATCTAGATCGCTCGTTTCGAGCTATTTAATGCGAGAAACACGTTTTCTGGTGTATTCACCACTCCACAGTACGTTCGACATGCAGAACCGGAGATATCTTGGTTTCGGTCGGGTTTCAAGCAGAGATATGCATTTTCTACGATAATCTTGGTGAGACGTCTGTCAGAAGTATGCAGAATCATCGGGATCGCTCGTTTCGAGCTATATAATGCGAAAAAACAAGATTTCTGGTGTTTTCAACATTCCACAGTGCGTTTGATATGCAGAACCGGCGACATCTAGGAATTCGTCGGGTTTCAAGCTGAGATATGCATTTTCTGCGATAATCTTGGTGAGACTTCAGTCAGAAGTATGCAGAATCATCGAGATCGCTCTTTTCGAGCTATTTAATACGAAAAAACAAGTTTTCTGGTGTTTTCACCACTCCACAGTAGGTTTGACCTGCAGAACCGGAGATATCTTGGTTTCGGACGGGTTTCAAGCAGAGATATGCATTTTCTACGATAATCTTGGTGAGACTTCTCTCAGAAGTTTGCAGAATCGTCGGGATCGCTCTTTTCGAGCTATTTAATGCGAGAAACACGCTTTCTGGTGTATTCACCACTCCACAGTACGTTCGACATGCAGAACCGGAGATATCTTGGTTTCGGTCGGGTTTCAAGCAGAGATATGCATTTTCTACGATAATCTTTGTGAGACGTCTGTCAGAAGTATGCAGAATCATCGGGATCGCTCTTTTCGAGCTATTTAATGCGAGAAACACGTTATCTGGTGTTTTCACCACTCCACAGTGCGTTTGATATGCAGAACCGGCGATATCTTGGCTTTCTTCGGGTATCAAGCTGAGATATACATTTTCTACGATAATCTTGGTGAGACTTCAGTCAGAGGTATGCAGAATCATCGGGATCGCTCTATTCGAGCTATTTAATGCGAGAAACACGTTATCTGGTGTTTTCACCACTCCACAGTGCGATTGATATGCAGAACAGGCGACATCTTGGCTTTCGTCGGGTATCAAACTGAGATATGCATTTTCTACCATAATCTTGGTGAGACTTCTGGCAGAAGTATGCAGAATCATCTAGATCGCTCTTTTCGAGCTATTTAATGCGAGAAACACGTTGTCTGGTGTATTCACCACTCCACAGTACGTTTGACATGCAGAACCGGAGATATCTTGGTTTCGGTCCGGTTTCAAGCAGAGATATGCATTTTCTACGATAATCATTGTGAGACGTCTGTCAGAAGTGTGAAGAATCATCGGGATCGCTCTTTTCGTGCTATTTAATGCGAGAAACACGTTATCTGGTGTTTTCACCACTCCACAGTGCGTTTGATATGCAGAACCGGCGACATCTTGATATTAGTGAGGTTTCTAGCTGAGATATGCATTTTCTACCATAATCTTGGTGAGGCTTCTGTCAGATGTATGCAGAATCATCGAGATCCCTTTTTTCGAGCTATTTAATGCGAGAAACACGTTATCTGGTGTTTTCAACATTCCACAGTGCGTTTGATATGCAGAACCGGCGACATCTTGGAATTCGTCGGGTTTCAAGCTGAGATATGCATTTTCTGCGATAATATTGGTGTGACTTCTGTCCGAAGTATGCAGAATCATCGATATCGCTGTTTTCGAGCTATTTAATGCGAGAAACACGTTATCTGGTGTTTTGACCACTCCACAGTGCGTTTGATATGCAGAAATGGCGAAATCTTGGTTTTCGTCGGTTTTCATCCTGAGGTATGCATTTTCTGCGGTAATCTTGGTGCGACTTCTGTCAGAAGTATGCAGAATCATCTAGATCGCTTGGCTCGAGCTATTTAATGCGAAATAACAACTTTTCTGGTGTTTTCAACATTCCACAGTGCGTTTGATATGCAGAACCAGCGATATCTTGGTTTTCGTGGGTTTTCCAGCTGAGATATGCATTTTCTGCGATAATCTTGGTGTTTCATCTATGAGAAGTATGCAGAAACATCGGGATCGCTCTTTTCGAGCTAGTTAATGCGAGAAACACGTTTTCTGGTGTTTTCACCACCCCACAGTGCGTTTGATATGCAGAACCGGCGACATCTTGGATTTCGTCGGGTTTCAAGTTGAGATATGCATTTTCTGCGATAATATTGGTGAGACTTCAGTCAGAAGTATGCCGAATCATCTAGATCGCTCGTTTCGAGCTATTTAATGCGAGAAACTCGTTATCTGGTTGTTTTCACCACTCCACTGTGCGTTTGATATGCAGGACCGGCGAAATCTTGATTTTCGTGATATTTCTAGCTGAGATATGCATTTTCTGCGATAATATTGGTGAGACTTCAGTCAGAAGTATGCAGAATCATCTAGATCGCTCGTTTCGAGCTATTTAATGCGAGAAACACGTTTTCTGGTGTATTCACCACTCCACAGTACGTTCGACATGCAGAACCGGAGATATCTTGGTTTCGGTCGGGTTTCAAGCAGAGATATGCATTTTCTACGATAATCTTGGTGAGACGTCTGTCAGAAGTATGCAGAATCATCGGGATCGCTCGTTTCGAGCTATATAATGCGAAAAAACAAGATTTCTGGTGTTTTCAACATTCCACAGTGCGTTTGATATGCAGAACCGGCGACATCTTGGAATTCGTCGGGTTTCAAGCTGAGATATGCATTTTCTGCGATAATCTTGGTGAGACTTCAGTCAGAAGTATGCAGAATCATCGAGATCGCTCTTTTCGAGCTATTTAATACGAAAAAACAAGTTTTCTGGTGTTTTCACCACTCCACAGTAGGTTTGATCTGCAGAACCGGAGATATCTTGGTTTCGGTCGGGTTTCAAGCAGAGATATGCATTTTCTACGATAATCTTGGTGAGACTTCTCTCAGAAGTTTGCAGAATCGTCGGGATCGCTCTTTTCGAGCTATTTAATGCGAGAAACACGCTTTCTGGTGTATTCACCACTCCACAGTACGTTCGACATGCAGAACCGGAGATATCTTGGTTTCGGTCGGGTTTCAAGCAGAGATATGCATTTTCTACGATAATCTTTGTGAGACGTCTGTCAGAAGTATGCAGAATCATCGGGATCGCTCTTTTCGAGCTATTTAATGCGAGAAACACGTTATCTGGTGTTTTCACCACTCCACAGTGCGTTTGATATGCAGAACCGGCGATATCTTGGCTTTCTTCGGGTATCAAGCTGAGATATACATTTTCTACGATAATCTTGGTGAGACTTCAGTCAGAAGTATGCAGAATCATCGGGATCGCTCTATTCGAGCTATTTAATGCGAGAAACACGTTATCTGGTGTTTTCACCACTCCACAGTGCGATTGATATGCAGAACAGGCGACATCTTGGCTTTCGTCGGGTATCAAACTGAGATATGCATTTTCTACCATAATCTTGGTGAGACTTCTGGCAGAAGTATGCAGAATCATCTAGATCGCTCTTTTCGAGCTATTTAATGCGAGAAACACGTTGTCTGGTGTATTCACCACTCCACAGTACGTTTGACATGCAGAACCGGAGATATCTTGGTTTCGGTCGGGTTTCAAGCAGAGATATGCATTTTCTACGATAATCATTGTGAGACGTCTGTCAGAAGTGTGAAGAATCATCGGGATCGCTCTTTTCGTGCTATTTAATGCGAGAAACACGTTATCTGGTGTTTTCACCACTCCACAGTGCGTTTGATATGCAGAACCGGCGACATCTTGATATTAGTGAGGTTTCAAGCTGAGATATGCATTTTCTACCATAATCTTGGTGAGTCTTCTGTCAGATGTATGCAGAATCATCGAGATCCCTTTTTTCGAGCTATTTAATGCGAGAAACACGTTATCTGGTGTTTTCACCACTCCACAGTCCGTTTGATATGCAGAACCGGTGACATCTTGGATTTCGTCGGGTTTCAAGCGGAGATATGCATTTTCTACGATAATCTTGGTGAGACTTCTGTCAGAAGTATGCAGAATCTTCGAGATCGCTCTTTTCGATCTACTTATTGCGAGAAACACGATATCTGGTGTATTCACCACTCCACAGTGCGTTTGATATGCAGAACCGGCGACATCTTGATTTTCGTGAGGTTTCAAGCTGAGATATGGATTTTCTATGATAATCTTGGTGAGACTTCTGTCAGAAGTATGCAGAATCATCTAGATCGCCCTCTTCAAGCTATTTAATGCGAAAAAACAAGTTTTCTGGTGTTTTCAACATTCCACAGTGCGTTTTATATGCAGAACCGGCGATATCTTGATTTTCGTTGTGTTTCCAGCTGAGATATGCGTTTTCTGCGATAATCTTGGTGAGTCTTCTGTCAGAAGTATGCATAATCATCGAGATCCCTCTTTGCGAGCTATTTAATGCGAGATACACGATATCTGGTGTTTTCACCACTCCACAGTGCGTTTGATATGCAGAACCGGCGACATCTTGGATTTAGTCTGGTTTCAAGCTGATATATGCATTTTCTACGATAATCTTGGTGAGACTTCTGTCAGAAGTATGCAGAATCTTCGAGATCGCTCTTTTCGAGCTACTTAATGCGAGAAACACGATTTCGGGTGTTTTCACCACTCCACAGTGCGTTTGATATGCAGAACCGGCGACATCTTGGATTTCGTCGTGGTACAAACTGAGATATGCATTTTCTGCGATAATCCTGGTGAGTCTTCTGTCAGAAGTATGCAGAATCTTCGAGATCGCTCTTTTCGAGCTATTTAATGCGAGAAACACGTTTTCTGGTGTATTCACCACTCCACAGTATGTTTGACATGCAGAACCGGCGAAATCTTGCTTTTCGTGGGTTTTCCAGCTGAGATATGCATTTGCTGCGATAATCTTGGTGAGACTTCTGTCAGAAGTATGCAGAATCTTCGAGAACGCTATTTTCGAGCTACATAATGCGAGAAACACGTTATCTGGTTTTTTCACCACTCCACGGTGCGTCTGATATGCAGAACCGGCAATATCTTGGTTATCGTGGGGTTTCCAGCTGAGATATGCATTTTCTGCGATAATCTTGGTGAGTCTTCTGTCAGAAGTATGCGGATTCATCTAGATCGCTCTTTTCGAGTTATTTAATGCGAGAAACACGTTTTCTGGTGTATTCACCACTCCACAGTACATTTGACATGCAGAAACGGAGATATCTTGGTTTCGGTCGGGTTTCAAGCTGAGATATGCATTTTCTGCGATAATATTGGTGTGACTTCAGTCACAAGTATGCAGAATCATCTAGATTGCTCTTTTCGAGCTATTTAATGTGAAAAAACAAGTTTTCTGGCGTTTTCAACATTCCACAGTGCGTTTGATATGCAGAACCGGCGATATCTTGATTTTCGTGGTGTTTCTAGCTGAGATATGCATTTCCTGCGATAAGCTTGGTGAGTCTTCTGCCAGAAGTATGCAGAATCATCTAGATCGCTCGTTTCGAGCTATTTAATGCGAGAAACACGTTTTCTGGTGTTTTCACCACTCCACAGTGCGTGTGATATGTAGAGCCGCCGATATCTTGATTTTCGTGAGGTTTCAAGCTGAGATTTGGCTTTTCTACGATAATCTTGGTGAGACTTCAGTCAGAAGTATGCAGAATCATCTAGATCGCTCTTTTCAAGCTATTTAATGCGAAAAAACAAGTTTTCTGGTGTTTTCAACATTCCACAGTGCGTTTTATATGCAGAACCGGCGATATCTTGATTTTCGTGGTGTTTCCAGCTGAGATATGCATTTTCTGCGATAATCTTGGTGAGTCTTCCGTCAGAAGTATTCAGAATCAACGAGATCCCTTTTTTCGAGCTATTTAATGCGAGAAACACGTTATCTGGTGTTTTGACAACTCCACAGTGCGTTTGATATGCAGAAATGGCAAAATCTAGGTTTTCGTCGGTTTTCATCCTGAGGTATGCATTTTCTGCGATAATCTTGGTGCGACTTCTGTCAGAAGTATGCTGAATCATCGAGATCGCTCTTTTCGAGCTATTTAATGTGAGAAACACGTTATCTGGTGTTTTGACAACTCCACAGTGCGTTTGATATGCAGAAATGGCAAAATCTTGGTTTTCGTCGGTTTTCATCCTGAGGTATGCATTTTCTGCGATAATCTTGGTGCGACTTCTCTCAGAAGTATGCTGAATCGTCGAGATCGCTCTTTTCGAGCTATTTAATGCGAGAAACACGTTATCTGGTGTATTGACCACTCAACAGTGCGTTTGATATGCAAAACCGGCGATATCTTGGATTTCGTCGGGTTTCAAGCTGAGATATGCATTTTCAACGATAATCTTGGTGAGACTTCAGTCAGAAGTATGCAGAATCATCTAGATCGCTCTTTTCGAGCGATTTAATGCCAGAATCACGTTTTCTGGTGTATTCACCACTCCACAGTACGTTTGACATGCAGAAACGGAGATATCTTGGTTTCGGTCGGGTTTCAAGCTGAAATATGCATTTTCTGCGATAATATTGGTGAAACTTCAGTCAGAAGTATGCAGAATGATCTAGATCGCTCTTTTCGAGCTATTTAATGCGAGAAACACGTTTTCTGGTGTTTTCACAACCCCACAGTGCGTTTGATATACAGAACCGGCGACATCTTGATTTTCGTGAGGTTTCAAGCTGAGATATGCATTTTCTGCGACAATATTGGTGTGACTTCTGTCCGAAGTATGCAGAATCATCGATATCGCTGTTTTCGAGCTATTTAATGCGAGAAACACGTTATCTGGTGTTTTGACCACTCCACAGTGCGTTTGATATGCAGAAATGGCGAAATCTTGGTTTTCGTCGGTTTTCATCCTGAGGTATGCATTTTCTGCGATAATCTTGGTGCGACTTCTGTCAGAAGTATGCAGAATCATCTAGATCGCTCGGCTCGAGCTATTTAATGCGAAAAAACAAGTTTTCTGGTGTTTTCAACATTCCACAGTGCGTTTGATATGCAGAACCAGCGATATCTTGGTTTTCGTGGGTTTTCCAGCTGAGATATGCATTTTCTGCGATAATCTTGGTGTTTCATCTATGAGAAGTATGCAGAAACATCGAGATCGCTCTTTTCGAGCTAGTTAATGCGACAAACACGTTTTCTGGTGTTTTCACCACCCCACAGTGCGTTTGATATGCAGAACCGGCGACATCTTGGATTTCGTCGGGTTTCAAGTTGAGATATGCATTTTCTGCGATAATATTGGTGATACTTCAGTCAGAAGTATGCAGAATCATCTAGATCGCTCGTTTCGAGCTATTTAATGCGAAAAAAACAAGTTTTCTGGTGTTTTCAACATTCCACAGTGCGTTTGATATACAGAACCGGCGACATCTTGATTTTCGTGGTGTTTCCAGCTGAGATATGCATTTTCTGCGATAATCTTGGTGTTTCATCTATGAGAAGTATGCAGAATCATCGATATCGCTCTTTTCGAGCTATTTAATGTGAGAAACACGTTATCTGGTGTTTTGACAACTCCACAGTGCGTCTGATATGCAGAAATGGCAAAATCTTGGTTTTCGTCGGTTTTCATCCTGAGGTATGCATTTTCTGCGATAATATTGGTGCGACTTCTGTCAGAAGTATGCTGAATCATCGAGATCGCTCTTTTCGAGCTATTTAATGCGAGAAACACGTTATCTGGTGTATTGACCACTCAACAGTGCGTTTGATATGCAAAACCGGCGATATCTTGGATTTCGTCGGGTTTCAAGCTGAGATATGCATTTTCAACGATGATCTTGGTGAGACTTCAGTCAGAAGTATGCAGAATCATCTAGATTGCTCGTTTCGAGCTATTTAATGCGAGAAACTGGTTATCTGGTTGTTTTCACCACCCCACAGTGCGTTTGATGTGCAAAACCGGCGATATCTTGGTTTTCGTCGGGTTTCAAGCTGAGATATGCATTTTTTGCGATAATCTTTGTGAGTCTTCTGTCAGCAGTATGCAGAATCATCTAGATCGCTCTTTTCGAGCTATTTAATGCGAGAAACACGTTTTCTGGTGTTTTCACAACCCCACAGTGCGTTTGATATACAGAACCGGCGACATCTTGATTTTCGTGAGGTTTCAAGCAGAGATATGCATTTTCTTGCGATAATATTGATGTGACTTCTGTCCGAAGTATGCAGAATCATCGATATCGCTGTTTTCGAGCTATTTAATGCGAGAAACACGTTATCTGGTGTTTTGACCACTCCACAGTGCGTTTGATATGCAGAAATGGCGAAATCTTGCTTTTCGTGGGTTTTCAAGCTGAGATATGCATTTGCTGCGATAATCTTGGTGAGTCTTCTGTCAGAAGTATGCAGAATCTTCGAGAACGCTCTTTTCGAGCTGCATAATGCGAGAAACACGTTGTCTGGTTGTTTTCACGACTCCACAGTGCGTTTTATATGCAGAACCGGCGACATCTTGGATTTCGTCGGGTTTCATGCTGGGATATGCATTTTCTACGATAATCTTGGTGAGAGTTCTGTCAGAAGTATGCAGAATCATCTAGATTGCTCTTTTCGAGCTATTTAATGCGATTAACACGTTATCTGGTGTTTTCACCACTCCACAGTGCGTTTGATATGCAGAAATGGCGAAATCTTGGTTTTCGTCCGTTTTCATCCTGAGGTATGCATTTTCTGCGATAATCTTGGTGCGACTTCTGTCAGAAGTATGCAGCATCATCGAGATCGCTCTTTTCGAGATATTTAATGCGAGAAACACGATATCTGGTGTATTGACCACTCCACAGTGGGTTTGATATGCAGAACCGGCGACATCTTGATTTTCGTGAGGTTTCAAGCTGAGATATGCATTTTCTGCGATAATCTTGGTGAGTCTTCTGTCAGAAGTATGCAGAATCACTTAGATCGCTCTTTTCGAGCTATTTAATGCGAGAAACCTGTTTTCTGGTGTATCCACCACTCCACAGCACGTTTGACATGCAGTCCCGTAGATTTCTTGGTTTCGGTCGGGTTTCAAGCTGAGATATGCATTTTCTGCGATAATCTTGGTGTTTCATCTATGAGAAGTATGGAGAATCGTCGAGAACGCTCTTTTCGAGATACTTAATGCGAGAAACACGTTTTCTGGTTTTTTCACCACTCCACAGTGCGTCTGAAATGCAGAACCGGCGATATCTTGGCTTTCGTCGGGTATCAAGCTGAGACATGCATTTTCTGCGATTATCTTGGTGATTCTTCTGTCAGAAGTATGCAGAATCATCGAGAACGCTCCTTTCGAGCAAGATAATTCGAGAAACACGTTTTCGTGTGTTTTCACCACTCCACAGTGCGTCTGATATGCAGAACCGGCGATATCTTGGTTTTCGTGGGTTTTCCAGCTGAGATGTGCATTTTCTGCGATAATCTTGGTGAGTCTTCCGTCAGAAGTATGCAGAATTATCGAGAACGCTCTTTTCGAGCTACTTAATGCGAGAAACACGTTTTCTGGTTATTTCACCACTCCACAGTGCGTCTGAAATGCAGAACCGACGATATCTTGGTTTTCGTGGGGTTTGCAGCTGAGATATGCATTTTCTGCGATAATCATGGTGAGTCTTCTGTCAGAAGTATGCAGAATCATCGAGATCGCTCTTTTCGAGCTATTTAATGCAAGAAACACGTTTTCTTGTGTTTTCACCACCCCACAGTGCGTTTGATATACAGAACCGGAGATATCTCGGTTTCTGTCGGGTTTCAAGCTGAGATAAGCATTTTCTGCGATAATCTTGGTGAGACTCCAGTCAGAAGTATGCAGAATAATCGAGATCGCTCTTTTCGAGCTATTTAATGCGCGAAACACGTTTTCTGGTGTATTCACCAATCCACAGAACGTTTGACATGCAGAAACGGAGATATCTTGGTTTTCGTGGGGTTTCCAGCTGAAATATGCATTTTCTGCGATAATCTTGGTGTTTCATCTATGAGAAGTATGCAGAATCATCGAGAACGCTCTTTTCGAGCTACTTAATGCGAGAAACACGTTTTCTGGTTTTTTCGCCACTCCACAGTGCGTCTGAAATGCAGAACCGGCGATATCTTGGCTTCGGTCGGGTTTCAAGCTGAGATATGCATTTTCTGTGGCAATCTTGGTGAGACTTCTGTCCGAAGTATGCAGAATCATCGAGATCGCTCTTTTCGAGCTATTTAATGCGGGAAACACGTTATCTGGTGTATTGACTACTCCACAGCGCGTTTGATATGTAGAGCCGCCGATAACATGGTTTTCGTGGGGTTTCCAGCTGATATATGCATTTTCTGCGATAATCTTGGTGTTTCATCTATGAGAAGTATGCAGAATCATCGAGAACGCTCTTTTCGAGATACTTAATGCGAGAAACACGTTTTCTGGTTTTTTCACCACTCCACAGTGCGTCTGAAATGCAGAACCGGCGATATCTTGGCTTTCGTCGGGTATCAAGCTGAGACATGCATTTTCTGCGATAATCTTGGTGATTCTTCTGTCAGAAGTATGCAGAATCATCGAGAACGCTCTTTTCCAGCTAGTTAATGCGAGAAACACGTTTTCTCTTGTTTTCACCACCCCACAGTGCGTTTGATATGCAAAACCGGCGATATCTTGGTTTTCGTCGGGTTTCAAGCTGAGATATGCATTTTCTGCGATAATCTTGGTGAGACTTCAGTCAGAAGTATGCAGAATCATCTAGATCGCTCTTTTCGAGCTATTTAATGCGAGAAACACGTTTTCTTGTGTTTTCACCACCCCACAGTGCGTTTGATATGCAAAACCGGCGATATCTTGGTTTTCGTCGGGTTTCAAGCTGAGATATGCATTTTCTGCGATAATCTTGGTGAGACTTCTGTCAGCAGTATGCAGAATCATCTAGATCGCTCTTTTCGAGCTATTTAATGCGAAAAAACAAGTTTTCTGGTGTTTTCAACATTCCGCAGTGCGTTTGATATGCAGAACCGCCGACATCTTGATTTTCGTGGTGTGTCCAGCTGAGATATGCATTTTCTGCGATAATCTTGGTGAGTCTTCTGTCAGCAGGATGCAGAATCATCGATGTCGCTCTTTTCGAGCTATTTAATGTGAGAAACACGTTATCTGGTGTTTTGACAACTCCACAGTGCGTTTGATATGCAGAAATGGCAAAATCTTGGTTTTCGTCGGTTTTCATCCTGAGGTATGCATTTTCTGCGACAATCTTGGTGCGACTTCTGTCAGAAGTATGCAGAATCATCGAGATCGCTCTTTTCGAGATATTTAATGCGAGAAACACGTTATCTGGTGTATTGACCACTCCACAGTGGGTTTGATATGCCAAACCGGCGATATCTTGGTTTTCGTCGGGTTTCAAGCTGTGATATGCATTTTCAACGATAATCTTGGTGAGACTTCAGTCAGAAGTATGCAGAATCATCTAGATCGCTCGTTTCGAGCTGTTTAATACGAAAAAACAAGTTTTCTGGTGTTTTCAACATTACACAGTGCGTTTGATATGCAGCACCAGCGATATCTTGGTTTTGGTGGGGTTTCCAGCTGAGATATGCATTTTCTGCGATAATCTTGGTGTTTCATCTATGAGAAGTATGCAGAAACATCGAGATCGCTCTTTTCGAGCTAGTTAATGCGAGAAACACGTTCTCTGGTATTTTCACCACCCCACAGTGCGTTTGATATGCAGAACCGGCGACATCTTGGATTTCGTCGGGTTTCAAGTTGAGATATACATTTTCTGCGATAATATTGGTGAGACTTCAGTCAGAAGTATGCAGAATCATCTAGATCGCTCGTTTCGAGCTATTTAATGCGAAAAAACAAGTTTTCTGTTGTTTTCAACATTCCACAGTGCATTTGATATGCAGAACCGGCGACATCTTGATTTTCGTGGTGTTTCCAGCTGAGATATGCATTTTCTGCGATAATCTTGGTGAGACTTCTGTCAGAAGTATGCAGAATCATCTAGATCGCTCTTTTCGAGCTATTTAATGCGAGAAACACATTTTCTGGTGTATTCACCACTCCACAGTACGTTCGACATGCAGAACCGGAGATATCTTGGTTTCGGTCGGGTTTCAAGCAGAGATATGCATTTTCTACGATAATCTTGGTGAGACGTCTGTCAGAAGTATGCAGAATCATCGGGATCGCTCTTTTCGAGCTATTTAATGCGAGAAACACGTTATCTGGTGTTTTCACCACTCCACAGTGCGTTTGATATGCAGAACCGGCGACATCTTGGCTTTCTTCGGGTATCAAGCTGAGATATACATTTTCTACGATAATGTTGGTGAGACTTCAGTCAGAAGTATGCAGAATCATCGGGATCGCTCTTTTCGAGCTATTTAATGCGAGAAACGCGTTTTCTGGTGTATTCACCACTCCACAGTACGCTTGACATGCAGAACCGGAGATATCTTGGTTTCGGTCGGGTTTCAAGCTGAGATATGCATTTTCTGCGATAATCTTGGTGAGACTTCTGTCAGAAGTATACAGAATCATCTAGATCGCTCTTCTCAAGCTATTTAATGCGAGAAACACGTTATCTGGTGTTTTCACCACTCCACAGTGCGTTTGATATGCAGAACCGGCGACATCTTGATATTAGTGAGGTTTCAAGCTGAGATATGCATTTTCTGCAATAATCTTGGTGAGACTTCAGTCAGAAGTATGCAGAATCATCTAGATAGCTCTTTTCGAGCTATTTAATGCGAGAAACGCATTTTCTGGTGTATTCACCACTCCACAGTACGTTTCACATGCAGAACCGGAGATATCTTGGTTTCGGTCGTTTTTCAAGCTGAGATATGCTTTTTCTACGATAATCTTAGTGAGACTTCTATCAGAAGTATGCAGAATCATCGGGATCGCTCTTTTCGAGCTATTTAATGCGAGAAAGACGATATCTGGTGGTTTTCACCACTCCACAGTGCGTTTGATATGCAGAACCGGCGACATCTTGATTTTCGTGAGATTTCAAGCTGAGGTATGCATTCTCTGCGATAATATTGGTGAGTCTTCTGTCAGAAGAATGCAGAATCATCTAGATCGCTCTTGTCGAACTATTTAATGCGAGAATCACGTTTTCTGGTGTATTCACCATTCCACAGTACGTTTGATGTGCACAAGCGGAGATAACTTGGTTTTCGTGAGGTTTCAAGCTGAGATATGCATTTTCTACGATAATCTTGGTGAGACTTCTCTCAGAAGTTTGCAGAATCGTCGGGATCGCTCTTTTCGAGCTATTTAATGCGAGAAACACGTTATATGGTTGTTTACACCACTCCACAGTGCGTTTGATATGAATAACCGGCGATATCTTGATTTTCGTGGTGTTTCCAGCTGAGATATGCATTCTCTGCGATAATCTTGGTGAGTCTTCTGTCAGAAGTATGCAGAATCATCTAGATCGCTCTTGTCGAGCTATTTAATGCGAGAATCACGTTTTCTGGTGTATTCACCATTCCACAGTACGTTTGATGTGCAGAACCGGAGATAACTTGGTTTTCGTGAGGTTTCAAGCTGAGATATGGATTTTCTGCGATAATCTTGGTGAGACTTCAGTCAGAAGTATTCAGAATCATTTAGATCGCTCTTTTCGAGCTATTTAATTTGAAATAACAAGTTTTCTGGTGTTTTCGACATTCCACAGTGCGTTTTATATGCAGAACCGGCGATATCTTGATTTTCGTGGTGATTCCAGCTGAGATATGCATTTTCTGCGATAATCTTGGTGAGTCTTCCGTCAGAAGTATTCAGAATCAACGAGATCCCTTTTTTCGAGCTATTTAATGCGAGAAACACGTTATCTGGTGTTTTCACGACTCCACAGTGCGTTTTATATGCAGAACCGGCGACATCTTGGATTTCGTCGGGTTTCAAGCTGGGATATGCATTTTCTACGATAATCTTGGTGAGAATTCTGTCAGAAGTATGCAGAATCTTCGAGATCGCTCTTTTCGAGCTATTTAATGCGAGAATCACGTTTTCTGGTGTATTCACCACTCCACAGTACGTTTGACATGCAGAACCGGCGAAATCTTGCTTTTCGTGGGTTTTCAAGCTGAGATATGCATTTGCTGCGATAATCTTGGTGAGACTTCTGTCAGAAGTATGCAGAATCTTCGAGAACGCTATTTTCGAGCTACATAATGCGAGAAACACGTTATCTGGTGTTTTCACCACTCCACGGTGCGTCTGATATGCAGAACCGGCAATATCTTGGTTATCGTGGGGTTTCCAGCTGAGATATGCATTTTCTGCGATAATCTTAGTGAGTCTTCTGTCAGAAGTATGCGGATTCATCTAGATCGCTCTTTTCGAGTTATTTAATGCGAGAAACACGTTTTCTGGTGTATTCACCACTCCACAGTACATTTGACATGCAGAAACGGAGATATCTTGGTTTCGGTCGGGTTTCAAGGTGAGATATGCATTTTCTGCGATAATATTGGAGTGACTTCAGTCTGAAGTATGCAGAATCATCTAGATTGCTCTTTTCGAGCTATTTAATGTGAAAAAACAAGTTTTCTGGTGTTTTCAACATTCCACTGTGCGTTTGATATGCAGAACCGGCGATATCTTGATTTTCGTGGTGTTTCTAGCTGAGATATGCATTTCCTGCGATAAGCTTGGTGAGTCTTCTGCCAGAAGTATGCAGAATCATCTAGATCGCTCGTTTCGAGCTATTTAATGCGAGAAACACGTTTTCTGGTGTTTTCACCACTCCACAGTGCGTGTGATATGTAGAGCCGCCGATAACTTGGTTTTCGTGGGGTTTCCAGCTGAAATATGCGTTTTCTGCGATAATCTTTGTGTTTCATCTGAGAAGTATGCAGAAACATTCAGAACGCTCTTTTCGAGCTAGTTAATGCGAGAAACACGTTATCTGGTGTTTTGACAACTCCACAGTGCGTTTGATATGCAGAAATGGCAAAATCTAGGTTTTCGTCGGTTTTCATCCTGAGGTATGCATTTTCTGCCATAATCTTGGTGCGACTTCTGTCAGAAGTATGCTGAATCATCGAGATCGCTCTTTTCGAGCTATTTAATGTGAGAAACACGTTATCTGGTGTTTTGACAACTCCACAGTGCGTTTGATATGCAGAAATGGCAAAATCTTGGTTTTCGTCGGTTTTCATCCTGAGGTATGCATTTTCTGCGATAATCGTGGTGCGACTTCTCTCAGAAGTATCGTGAATCATCGAGATCGCTCTTTTCGAGCTATTTAATGCGAGAAACACGTTATCTGGTGTATTGACCACTCAACAGTGCGTTTGATATGCAAAACCGGCGATATCTTGGATTTCGTCGGGTTTCAAGCTGAGATATGCATTTTCAACGATAATCTTGGTGAGACTTCAGTCAGAAGTATGCAGAATCATCTAGATCGCTCTTTTTCGAGCGATTTAATGCCAGAATCACGTTTTCTGGTGTGTTCACCACTCCACAGTACGTTTGACATGCAGAAACGGGGATATCTTGGTTTCGGTCGGGTTTCACGCTGAAATATGCATTTTCTGCGATAATATTGGTGAAACTTCAGTCAGAAGTATGCAGAATGATCTAGATCGCTCCTTTCGAGCTATTTAATGCGAGAAACACGTTTTCTGGTGTTTTCACAACCCCACAGTGCGTTTGATATACAGAACCGGCGACATCTTGATTTTCGTAAGGTTTCAAGCTGAGATATGCATTTTCAGCGATAATATTGGTGTGACTTCTGTCCGAAGTATGCAGAATCATCGATATCGCTGTTTTCGAGCTATTTAATGCGAGAAACACGTTATCTGGTGTTTTGACCACTCCACAGTGCGTTTGATATGCAGAAATGGCGAAATCTTGGTTTTCGTCGGTTTTCATCCTGAGGTATGCATTTTCTGCGATAATCTTGGTGCGACTTCTGTCACAAGTATGCAGAATCATCGAGATCGCTCTTTTCGAGATATTTAATGCGAGAAACACATTATCTGGTGTATTGACCACTCCACAGTGGGTTTGATATGCAAAACCGGCGATATCTTGGTTTTCGTCGGGTATCAAGCTGAGATATGCATTTTCAACGATAATCTTGGTGAGACTTCAGTCAGAAGTATGCAGAATCATCTAGATCGCTCGGCTCGAGCTATTTAATGCGAAAAAACAAGTTTTCTGGTGTTTTCAACATTCCACAGTGCTTTTGATATGCAGAACCAGCGATATCTTGGTTTTCGTGGGGTTTCCAGCTGAGATATGCATTTTCTGCGATAATCTTGGTGTTTCATCTATGAGAAGTATGCAGAAACATCGAGATCGCTCTTTTCGAGCTAGTTAATGCGATAAACACGTTTTCTGGTGTTTTCACCACCCCACAGTGCGTTTGATATGCAGAACCGGCGACATGTTGGATTTCGTCGGGTTTCAAGTTGAGATATGCATTTTCTGCGATAATATTGGTGAGACTTCAGTCAGAAGTATGCAGAATCATCTAGATCGCTCGTTTCGAGCTATTTAATGCGAGAAACACGTTTTCTGGTGTTTTCACCACCCCACAGTGCGTTTGATATGCAGAACCGGCGACATCTTGGATTTCGTCGGGTTTCAAGTTGAGATATGCATTTTCTGCGATAATATTGGTGAGACTTCAGTCAGAAGTATGCAGAATCATCTAGATCGCTCTTTTCGAGCTATTTAATGCGAGAAACACGTTATCTGGTGTTTTCACCACTCCACAGTGCGTTTGAAATGCAGAACCGGCGACATCTTGGCTTTCGTCGGGTATCAAGCTGAGATATGCATTTTCTACGATAATCTTCGTGAGACTTCTGTCAGAAGTATGCAGAATCATCTAGATCGCTCTTTTCGAGCTGTTTAATTCGAGAAACACGTTATCTGGTTGTTTTCACCACCCCACAGTGCGTTTGACATGCAGAACCGGAGACATCATGGATATCGTCGGGGTTCAAGCTGAGGTATGCATTTTCTGCGATAATCTTGCTGAGTCTTCTGTCAGAAGTATGCAGAATCATCTAGATAGCTCTTTTCGAGCTATTTAATGCGAGAAACATGTTTTCTGGTGTATTCACCACTCCACAGTACGTTTGACATGCAGAACCGGAGATATCTTGGTTTCGGTCGGGTTTCAAGCTGAGATATGCATTTTCTGCGATAATCTTGGTGAGACTTCCGTCAGAAGTATACAGAATCATCTAGATCGCTCTTCTCAAGCTATTTAATGCGAGAAACACGTTATCTGGTGTTTTCACCACTCCACAGTGCGTTTGATATGCAGAACCGGCGACATCTTGGCTTTCTTCGGGTTTCAAGCTGATATATGCATTTTCTGCGATAATCTTGGTGAGACTTCAGTCAGAAGTATGCAGAATCATCTAGATCGCTCGTTTCGAGCTATCTAATGCGAAAAAACAAGATTTCTGGTGTTTTCAACATTCCACAGTGCGTTTGCTATGCAGAACCGGCGACATCTTGGATTTCTTCGGGTTTCAAGCTGAGATATGCATTTTCTGCGAAAATCTTGGTGATACTTCTGTCAGAAGTATGCAGAATCATCTAGATCGCTCTTTTCGAGCTATTTAATGCAAGAAACACGTTTTCTGGTGTATTCACCACCCCACAGTTCGTTTGAGATGCAGAACCGGCGACATCTTGGCTTTCGTCGGGTATCAACCTGAGATATGCATTTTCTACGATAATCTTGGTGAGACTTCTGTCAGAAGTATGCAGAATCATCGGGATCGCTCTTTTCGAGCTATTTAATGCGACAAACACGTTATCTGGTTGTTTTCACGACTCCACAGTGCGTTTGATATGCAGAACCGGCAACATCTTGATTTTCGTGAGGTTTGAAGCTGAGATATGCATTTTCTGCGATAATATTGGTGAGACTTCAGTCAGAAGTATGCAGATTCATCTAGATCGCTCTTTCCGAGCTATTTAATGCGAGATACACGTTATCAGGTGTTTTCACCACTCCACAGTGCGTTTGACATGCAGAACCGGCGACATCTTGGATTTCGTCGGGGTTCAAGCTGAGATATGCATTTTCTACGATAATCTTCGTGAGACTTCTGTCAGAAGTATGCAGAATCATCTAGATCGCTCTTTTCGAGCTATTTAATGCGAGAAACACGTTGTCTGGTGTATTCACCCCTCCACAGTACGTTTGACATGCAGAACCGGAGATATCTTGGTTTCGGTCGGGTTTCAAGCAGAGATATGCATTTTCTACGATAATCTTGGTGAGACGTCTGTCAGAAGTGTGCAGAATCATCGGGATCGCTCTTTTCGTGCTATTTAATGCGAGAAACACGTTATCTGGTGTTTTCACCACTCCACAGTACGTTTGATATGCAGAACCGGAGATATCTTGGTTTCGGTCGGGTTTCAAGCTGAGATATGCATTTTCTGCGATAATCTTAGTGAGACTTCTATCAGAAGTATGCAGAATCATCGGGATCGCTCTTTTCGAGCTATTTAATGCGAGAAAGACGTTATCTGGTGGTTTTCACCATTCCACAGTGCGTTTGATATGCAGAACCGGCGACATCTTGATATTCGTGAGATTTCAAGCTGCGTTATGCATTTTCTACGATAATCTTGGTGAGACTTTTGTCAGAAGTACGCAGAATCTTCGAGATCGCTCTTTTCGAGCTACTTAAAGCGAGCAACACGTTATCTGGTGTTTTCACCACTCCACAGTGCGTTTGACATGCAGAAATGGCAAAATCTTGGTTTTCGTCGGTTTTCATCCTGAGGTATGCATTTTCTGCGATAATCTTGGTGCGACTTCTGTCAGAAGTATGCTGAATCATCGAGATCGCTCTTTTCGAGCTATTTAATGCGAGAAACACGTTATCTGGTGTATTGACCACTCAACAGTGCGTTTGATATGCGAAACCGGCGATATCTTGGATTTCGTCGGGTTTCAAGCTGAGATATGCATTTTCAACGATAATCTTGGTGAGACTTCAGTCAGAAGTATGCAGAATCATCTAGATTGCTCGTTTCGAGCTATTTAATGCGAGAAACACGTTTTCTGAGGTTTTCAGAACCCCACAGTGCGTTTGATATACAGAAACGGAGATATCTTGGTTTCGATCGGGTTTCAAGATGAAATATGCATTTTCTGCGATAATATTGGTGAAACTTCAGTCAGAAGTATGCAGAATCATCTAGATCGCTCTTTTCGAGCTATTTAATGCGAGAAACACGTTTTCTGGTGTTTTCACAACCCCACAGTGCGTTTGATATACAGAACCGGCGACATCTTGATTTTCGTGAGGTTTCAAGCTGAGATATGCATTTTCTGCGATAATATTGGTGTGACTTCTGTCCGAAGTATGCAGAATCATCGATATCGCTGTTTTCGAGCTATTTAATGCGAGAAACACGTTATCTGGTGTTTTGACCACTCCACAGTGCGTTTGATATGCAGTAATGGCGAAATCTTGGTTTTCGTCGGTTTTCATCCTGAGGTATGCATTTTCTGCGATAATCTTGGTGCGACTTCTGTCAGAAGTATGCAGAATCATCGAGATCGCTCTTTTCGAGATATTTAATGCGAGAAACACGTTATCTGGTGTATTGACCACTCCACAGTGGGTTTGATATGCAAAACCGGCGATATCTTGGTTTTCGTCGGGTTTCAAGCTGAGATATGCATTTTCAACGATAATCTTGGTGAGACTTCAGTCAGAAGTGTGCAGAATCATCTAGATCGCTCGGCTCGAGCTATTTAATGCGAAAAAACAAGTTTTCTGGTGTTTTCAACATTCCACAGTGCGTTTGATATGCAGAACCAGCGATATCTTGGTTTTCGTGGGGTTTCCAGCTGAGATATGCATTTTCTGCGATAATCTTGGTGAGACTTCAGTCAGAAGTATGCAGAATCATCTAGATCGCTCGTTTCGAGCTATCTAATGCCAAAAAAACAAGATTTCTGGTGTTTTCAACATTCCACAGTGCGTTTGCTATGCAGAACCGGCGACATCTTGGATTTCTTCGGGTTTCAAGCTGAGATATACACTTTCTGCGATCATCTTGGTGAGACTTCTGTCAGAAGTATGCAGAATCATCTAGATCGCTCTTTTCGAGCTATTTAATGCGAGAAACACGTTTTCTAGTGTATTCACCACTCCACAGTACGTTCGACATGCAGAACCGGAGATATCTTGGTTTCGGTCGGGTTTCAAGCAGAGATATGCATTTTCTACGATAATCTTGGTGAGACGTCTGTCACAAGTATGCAGAATCATCGGGATCGCTCTTTTCGAGCTATTTAATGCGAGAAACACGTTATCTGGTGTTTTCACCACTCCACAGTGCGTTTGATATGCAGAACCGGCGACATCTTGGCTTTCGTCGGGTATCAAGCTGAGATATGCATTTTCTACCATAATCTTGGTGAGACTTCTGGCAGAAGTATGCAGAATCTTCTAGATGGCTCTTTTCGAGCTATTTAATACGAGAAACACGTTGTCTGGTGTATTCACCACTCCACAGTACGTTTGACATGCAGAACCGGAGATATCTTGGTTTCGGTCGGGTTTCAAGCTGAGATATGCATTTTCTACGATAATCTTGGTGAGACGTCTGTCAGAAGTATGCAGAATCATCTAGATCGCTCTTTTCGAGCTATTTAAATCGAGAAACACGTTTTCTGGTGTTTTCGCCACCCCACAGTGCGTTTGACATGCAGAACCGGAGACATCATGGATTTCGTCGGGGTTCAAGCTGAGGTATGCATTTTCTGCGATAATCTTGCCGAGTCTTCTGTCAGAAGTATGCAGAATCATCTAGATAGCTCTTTTCGAGCTATTTAATGCGAGAAACACGTTTTCTGGTGTATTCACCACTCCACAGTACGTTTGACATGCAGAACCGGAGATATCTTGGTTTCGGTCGGGTTTCAAACTGAGATATGCATTTTCTGCGATAATCTTGGTGAGACTTCTGTCAGAAGTATACAGAATCATCTAGATCGCTCTTCTCAAGCTATTTAATGCGAGAAACACGTTATCTGGTGTTTTCACCACTCCACAGTGCGTTTGATATGCAGAACCGGCAACATCTTGATTTTCGTGAGGTTTGAAGCTGAGATATGCATTTTCAACGATAATCTTGGTGAGACTTCAGTCAGAAGTATGCAGAATCATCTAGATCGCTCGGCTCGAGCTATTTAATGCGAAAAAACAAGTTTTCTGGTGTTTTCACAACCCCACAGTGCGTTTGATATACAGAACCAGCGATATCTTGGTTTTCGTGAGGTTTCAAGCTGAGATATGCATTTTCTGCGATAATATTGGTGTGACCTCTGTCCGAAGTATGCAGAATCATCGATCACGCTGTTTTCGAGCTATTTAATGCGAGAAACACGTTATCTGGTGTTTTGACCACTCCACAGTGCGTTTGATATGCAGAAATGGCGAAATCTTGGTTTTCGTCGGTTTTCATCCTGAGGTATGCATTTTCTGCGATAATCTTGGTGCGACTTCTGTCAGAAGTATGCAGAATCATCGAGATCGCTCTTTTCGAGATATTTAATGCGAGAAACACGTTATCTGGTGTATTGACCACTCCACAGTGGGTTTGATATGCAAAACCGGCGATATCTTGGTTTTCGCGGGTTTCAAGCTGAGATATGCATTTTCAACGATAATCTTGGTGAGACCTCAGTCAGAAGTATGCAGAATCATCGAGATCGCTCTTTTCGAGATATTTAATGCGAGAAACACGTTATCTGGTGTATTGACCACTCCACAGTGGGTTTGATATGCAAAACCGGCGATATCTTGGTTTTCGCGGGTTTCAAGCTGAGATATGCATTTTCAACGATAATCTTGGTGAGACCTCAGTCAGAAGTATGCAGAATCATCTAGATCGCTCGGCTCGAGCTATTTAATGCAAAAAAACAAGTTTTCTGGTGTTTTCAACATTCCACAGTGCGTTTGATATGCAGAACCAGCGATATCTTGGTTTTCGTGGGGTTTCCAGCTGAGATATGCATTTTCTGCGATAATCTTGGTGCGACTTCTGTCAGAAGTATGCTGAATCATCGAGATCGCTCTTTTCGAGCTATTTAATGCGAGAAACACGTTATCTGGTGTTTTGACAACTCCACAGTGCGTTTGATATGCAGAACCGGCGACATCTTGGCTTTCGTCGGGTATCAAGCTGAGATATGCATTTTCTACCATAATCTTGGTGAGACTTCTGGCAGAAGTATGCAGAATCATCTAGATCGCTCTTTTCGAGCTATTTAAATCGAGAAACACGTTTTCTGGTGTTTTCGCCACCCCACAGTGCGTTTGACATGCAGAACCGGAGACATCATGGATTTCGTCGGGGTTCAAGCTGAGATATGCATTTTCTACGATAATCTTCGTGAGACTTCTGTCAGAAGTATGCAGAATCATCTAGATCGCTCTTTTCGTGCTGTTTAATTCGAGAAACACGTTATCTGGTTGTTTTCACCACCCCACAGTGCGTTTGACATGCAGAACCGGAGACATCATGGATTTCGTCGGGGTTCGAGCTGAGGTATGCATTTTCTGCGATAATCTTGCCGAGTCTTCTGTCAGAAGTATGCAGAATCATCTAGATAGCTCTTTTCGAGCTATTTAATGCGAGAAACACGTTTTCTGGTGTATTCACCACTCCACAGTACGTTTGACATGCAGAACCGGAGATATCTTGGTTTCGGTCGGGTTTCAAGCTGAGATATGCATTTTCTACCATAATCTTGGTGAGACTTCTGGCAGAAGTATGCAGAATCATCTAGATCGCTCTTTTCGAGCTATTTAAATCGAGAAACACGTTTTCTGGTGTTTTCGCCACCCCACAGTGCGTTTGACATGCAGAACCGGAGACATCATGGATTTCGTCGGGGTTCAAGCTGAGATATGCATTTTCTACGATAATCTTCGTGAGACTTCTGTCTGAAGTATGCAGAATCATCTAGATCGCTCTTTTCGTGCTGTTTAATTCGAGAAACACGTTATCTGGTTGTTTTCACCACCCCACAGGGCGTTTGACATGCAGAACCGGAGACATCATGGATTTCGTCGGGGTTCGAGCTGAGGTATGCATTTTCTGAGATAATCTTGCCGAGTCTTCTGTCAGAAGTATGCAGAATCATCTAGATAGCTCTTTTCGAGCTATTTAATGCGAGAAACACGTTTTCTGGTGTATTCACCACTCCACAGTACGTTTGACATGCAGAACCGGAGATATCTTGGTTTCGGTCGGGTTTCAAGCTGAGATATGCATTTTCTGCGATAATCTTAGTGAGACTTCTATCAGAACTATGCAGAATCATCGGGATCGCTCTTTTCGAGCTATTTAATGCGAGAAAGACGTTATCTGGTGGTTTTCACCACTCCACAGTGCGTTTGATATGCAGAACCGGCGACATCTTGATTTTCCAGAGATTTCAAGCTGAGGTATGCATTTTCTGAGATAATCTTGGTGAGACTTCTGTCAGAAGTATGCAGAACCATCTAGATCGCCCGTTTCGAGCTATCTAATGCGTAAACAACAAGTTTTCTGGTGCATTCAACATTCCACAGTGCGTTTGATATGCAGAACCGGCGATATCTTGATTTTCGTGGTGTTTCAAGCTGAGGTATGCATTTTCTGCGATAATCTTGCTGAGTCTTCTGTCAGATGTATGCAGAATCATCTAGATCGCTCTTGTCGAGCTACTTAATGCGAGAAACACGTTTTCTGGTGTATTCACCACTCCACAGTACGTTTGACATGCAGAACCGGGGATATCTTGGTTTCGGTCGGGTTTCAAGCTGAGATATGCATTTTCTACGATAATCTTGTTGAGACTTCAGTCAGAAGTATGCAGAATCATCTAGATCGCTCGTTTCGAGCTATTTAATGCGAAAAAACAAGTTTGCTGGTGTTTTCAACATTCCACAGTGCGTTTGATATGCAGAACCGGCGATATCTTGATTTTCGTGGTGTTTGCAGCTGAGATATGCATTTTCTACGATAATCTTGGTGAGTCTTCTGTCAGAAGTATGCAGAGTCATCTAGATCGCTCTTGTCGAGCTATTTAATGCGACAAACACGTTATCTGGGTGTTTTCACGACTCCACAGTGCGTTTGATATGCAGAACCGGCAACATCTTGATTTTCGTGAGGTTTGAAGCTGAGATATGCATTTTCTGCGATAATATTGGTGAGACTTCAGTCCGAAGTATGCAGAATCATCTAGATCGCTCGTTTCGAGCTATTTAATGCGAAAAAACAAGTCTGCTGGTGTTTTCAACATTCCACAGTGCGTTTGATATGCAGAACCGGCGATATCTTGATTTTCGTGGTGTTTGCAGCTGAGATATGCATTTTCTACGATAATCTTGGTGAGACTTCTGTCAGAAGTATGCAGAATCATCTAGATCGCTCTTTTCGAGCTATTTAATGCAAGAAACACGTTTTCTGGTGTATTCACCACCCCACAGTACGTTTGAGATGCGGAACCGGCGACATCTTGGCTTTCGTCGGGTATCAACCTGAGATATGCATTTTCTACGATAATCTTGGTGAGACTTCTGTCAGAAGTATGCAGAATCATCGGGATCGCTCTTTTCGAGCTATTTAATGCGACAAACACGTTATCTGGTTGTTTTCACGACTCCACAGTGCGTTTGATATGCAGAACCGGCAACATCTTGATTTTCGTGAGGTTTCAAGCTGAGATATGCATTTTCTGCGATAATCTTGGTGAGACTTCAGTCAGAAGTAAGCAGAATCATCTAGATCGCTCGTTTCGAGCTATCTAATGCCAAAAAAACAAGATTTCTGGTGTTTTCAACATTCCACAGTGCGTTTGCTATACAGAACCGGCGACATCTTGGATTTCTTCGGGTTTCAAGCTGAGATATACACTTTCTACGATCATCTTGGTGAGACTTCTGTCAGAAGTATGCAGAATCATCTAGATCGCTCTTTTCGAGCTATTTAATGCGAGAAACACGTTTTCTAGTGTATTCACCACTCCACAGTACGTTCCACATGCAGAACCGGAGATATCTTGGTTTCGGTCGGGTTTCAAGCAGAGATATGCATTTTCTACGATAATCTTGGTGAGACGTCTGTCACAAGTATGCAGAATCATCGGGATCGCTCTTTTCGAGCTATTTAATGCGAGAAACACGTTATCTGGTGTTTTCACCACTCCACAGTGCGTTTGATATGCAGAACCGGCGACATCTTGGCTTTCGTCGGGTATCAAGCTGAGATATGCATTTTCTACCATAATCTTGGTGAGACTTCTGGCAGAAGTATGCAGAATCTTCTAGATGGCTCTTTTCGAGCTATTTAATACGAGAAACACGTTGTCTGGTGTATTCACCACTCCACAGTACGTTTGACATGCAGAACCGGAGATATCTTGGTTTCGGTCGGGTTTCAAGCTGAGATATGCATTTTCTACGATAATCTTGGTGAGACGTCTGTCAGAAGTATGCAGAATCATCTAGATCGCTCTTTTCGAGTTATTTAAATCGAGAAACACGTTTTCTGGTGTTTTCGCCACCCCACAGTGCGTTTGACATGCAGAACCGGAGATATCATGGATTTCGTCGGGGTTCAAGCTGAGGTATGCATTTTCTGCGATAATCTTGCCGAGTCTTCTGTCAGAAGTATGCAGAATCATCTAGATAGCTCTTTTCGAGCTATTTAATGCGAGAAACACGTTTTCTGGTGTATTCACCACTCCACAGTACGTTTGACATGCAGAACCGGAGATATCTTGGTTTCGGTCGGGTTTCAAACTGAGATATGCATTTTCTGCGATAATCTTGGTGAGACTTCTGTCAGAAGTATACAGAATCATCTAGATCGCTCTTCTCAAGCTATTTAATGCGAGAAACACGTTATCTGGTGTTTTCACCACTCCACAGTGCGTTTGATATGCAGAACCGGCGACATCTTGGCTTTCTTCGGGTATCAAGCTGAGATATGCTTTTTCTACGATAATCTTAGTGAGACTTCTATCAGAAGTATGCAGAATCATCGGGATCGCTCTTTTCGAGCTATTTAATGCGAGAAAGACGTTATCTGGTGGTTTTCACCACTCCACAGTGCGTTTGATATGCAGAACCGGCGACATCTTGATTTTCCAGAGATTTCAAGCTGAGGTATGCATTTTCTGAGATAATCTTGGTGAGACTTCTGTCAGAAGTATGCAGAACCATCTAGATCGCCCGTTTCGAGCTATCTAATGCGTAAACAACAAGTTTTCTGGTGCATTCAACATTCCACAGTGCGTTTGATATGCAGAACCGGCGATATCTTGATTTTCGTGGTGTTTCAAGCTGAGGTATGCATTTTCTGCGATAATCTTGCTGAGTCTTCTGTCAGATGTATGCAGAATCATCTAGATCGCTCTTGTCGAGCTACTTAATGCGAGAAACACGTTTTCTGGTGTATTCACCACTCCACAGTACGTTTGACATGCAGAACCGGGGATATCTTGGTTTCGGTCGGGTTTCAAGCTGAGATATGCATTTTCTACGATAATCTTGTTGAGACTTCAGTCAGAAGTATGCAGAATCATCTAGATCGCTCGTTTCGAGCTATTTAATGCGAAAAAACAAGTTTGCTGGTGTTTTCAACATTCCACAGTGCGTTTGATATGCAGAACCGGCGATATCTTGATTTTCGTGGTGTTTGCAGCTGAGATATGCATTTTCTACGATAATCTTGGTGAGTCTTCTGTCAGAAGTATGCAGAGTCATCTAGATCGCTCTTGTCGAGCTATTTAATGCGACAAACACGTTATCTGGTTGTTTTCACGACTCCACAGTGCGTTTGATATGCAGAACCGGCAACATCTTGATTTTCGTGAGGTTTCAAGCTGAGATATGCATTTTCTGCGATAATCTTGGTGAGACTTCAGTCAGAAGTATGCAGAATCATCTAGATCGCTCGTTTCGAGCTATCTAATGCCAAAAAAACAAGATTTCTGGTGTTTTCAACATTCCACAGTGCGTTTGCTATGCAGAACCGGCGACATCTTGGATTTCTTCGGGTTTCAAGCTGAGATATACACTTTCTACGATCATCTTGGTGAGACTTCTGTCAGAAGTATGCAGAATCATCTAGATCGCTCTTTTCGAGCTATTTAATGCAAGAAACACGTTTTCTGGTGTATTCACCACCCCACAGTACGTTTGACATGCAGAACCGGAGATATCTTGGTTTCGGTCGGGTTTCAAGCTGAGATATGCATTTTCTACGATAATCTTGTTGAGACTTCTGTCAGAAGTATGCAGAATCTTCGAGAACGCTCTTTTCGAGCTACTTAATGCGAGAAACATGTTTTCTGGTGTTTTCACCACACCACAGTCCGTTTGATGCGCAGAACTGGAGATAACTTGGTTTTCGTGAGGTTTCAAGCTGAGATATGCATTTTCTGCGATAATCTTGGTGAGACTTCAGTCAGAAGTATGCAGAATCATCTAGATCGCTCTTTTCGAGCTATTTAAATCGAGAAACACGTTTTCTGGTGTTTTCGCCACCCCACAGTGCGTTTGACATGCAGAACCGGAGACATCATGGATTTCGTCGGGGTTCAAGCTGAGATATGCATTTTCTACGATAATCTTCGTGAGACTTCTGTCAGAAGTATGCAGAATCATCTAGATCGCTCTTTTCGAGCTGTTTAATTCGAGAAACACGTTATCTGGTTGTTTTCACCACCCCACAGTGCGTTTGACATGCAGAACAGGAGACATCATGGATTTCGTCGGGGTTCAAACTGAGGTATGCATTTTCTGCGATAATCTTGCCGAGTCTTCTGTCAGAAGTATGCAGAATCATCTAGATAGCTCTTTTCGAGCTATTTAATGCGAGAAACACGTTTTCTGGTGTATTCACCACTCCACAGTACGTTTGACATGCAGAACCGGCAACATCTTGATTTTCGTGAGGTTTGAAGCTGAGATATGCATTTTCTGCGATAATATTGGTGAGACTTCAGTCAGAAGTATGCAGAATCATCTAGATCGCTCGTTTTGAGCTATTTAATGCAAAAAAACAAGTCTGCTGGTGTTTTCAACATTCCACAGTGCGTCTGATATGCAGAACCGGAGATATCTTGGTTTCGGTCGGGTTTCAAGCAGAGATATGCATTTTCTACGATAATCTTGGTGAGACGTCTGTCAGAAGTATGCAGAATCATCGGGATCGCTCTTTTCGAGCTATTTAATGCGAGAAACACGTTTTCTTGTGTTTTCACCACACCACAGTCCGTTTGATATGCAGAACCGGAGATAACTTGATTTTCGTGGTGTTTCCAGCTGAGATATGCATTTTCTGCGATAATCTTGGTGAGACTTCTGTCAGAAGTATGCAGAATCATCTAGATCGCTCGTTTCGAGCTATCTAATGCGAAAAAACAAGATTTCTGGTGTTTTCAACATTCCACAGTGCGTTTGCTATGCAGAACCGGCGACATCTTGGATTTCTTCGGGTTTCAAGCTGAGATATGCATTTTCTGCGATAATCTTGGTGAGACTTCAGTCAGAAGTATGCAGAATCATCTAGATCGCTCTTTTCGAGCTATTTAAATCGAGAAATACGTTTTCTGGTGTTTTCGCCACCCCACAGTGCGTTTGACATGCAGAACCGGTGACATCATGGATTTCGTCGGGGTTCAAGCTGAGGTATGCATTTTCTGCGATAATCTTGCCGAGTCTTCTGTCAGAAGTATGCAGAATCATCTAGATAGCTCTTTTCGAGCTATTTAATGCGAGAAACACGTTTTCTGGTGTATTCACCACTCCACAGTACGTTTGACATGCAGAACCGGAGATATCTTGGTTTCGGTCGGGTTTCAAGCTGAGATATGCATTTTCTGCGATAATCTTGGTGAGACTTCTGTCAGAAGTATACAGAATCATCAAGATCGCTCTTCTCAAGCTATTTAATGCGAGAAACACGTTATCTGGTGTTTTCACCACTCCACAGTGCGTTTGATATGCAGAACCGGCGACATCTTGGCTTTCTTCGGGTATCAAGCTGAGATATGCTTTTTCTACGATAATCTTAGTGAGACTTCTATCAGAAGTATGCAGAATCATCGGGATCGCTCTTTTCGAGCTATTTAATGCGAGAAAGACGTTATCTGGTGGTTTTCACCACTCCACAGTGCGTTTGATATGCAGAACCGGCGACATCTTGATTTTCCAGAGATTTCAAGCTGAGGTATGCATTTTCTGAGATAATCTTGGTGAGACTTCTGTCAGAAGTATGCAGAACCCTCTAGATCGCCCGTTTCGAGCTATCTAATGCGTAAACAACAAGTTTTCTGGTGCATTCAACATTCCACAGTGCGTTTGATATGCAGAACCGGCGATATCTTGATTTTCGTGGTGTTTCAAGCTGAGGTATGCATTTTCTGCGATAATCTTGCTGAGTCTTCTGTCAGATGTATGCAGAATCATCTAGATCGCTCTTGTCGAGCTACTTAATGCGAGAAACACGTTTTCTGGTGTATTCACCACTCCACAGTACGTTTGACATGCAGAACCGGGGATATCTTGGTTTCGGTCGGGTTTCAAGCTGAGATATGCATTTTCTACGATAATCTTGTTGAGACTTCTGTCAGAAGTATGCAGAATCTTCGAGAACGCTCTTTTCGAGCTACTTAATGCGAGAGACATGTTTTCTGGTGTTTTCACCACACCACAGTCCGTTTGATGCGCAGAACCGGAGATAACTTGGTTTTCGTGAGGTTTCAAGCTGAGATATGCATTTTCTGCGATAATCTTGGTGAGACTTCAGTCAGAAGTATGCAGAATCATCTAGATCGCTCTTTTCGAGCTATTTAAATCGAGAAATACGTTTTCTGGTGTTTTCGCCACCCCACAGTGCGTTTGACATGCAGAACCGGAGACATCATGGATTTCGTCGGGGTTCAAGCTGAGGTATGCATTTTCTGCGATAATCTTGCCGAGTCTTCTGTCAGAAGTATGCAGAATCATCTAGATAGCTCTTTTCGAGCTATTTAATGCGAGAAACACGTTTTCTGGTGTATTCACCACTCCACAGTACGTTTGACATGCAGAACCGGCAACATCTTGATTTTCGTGAGGTTTGAAGCTGAGATATGCATTTTCTGCGATAATATTGGTGAGACTTCAGTCAGAAGTATGCAGAATCATCTAGATCGCTCGTTTCGATCTATTTAATGCGACAAACACGTTATCTGGGTGTTTTCACGACTCCACAGTGCGTTTGATATGCAGAACCGGCGACATCTTGATTTTCCAGAGATTTCAAGCTGAGGTATGCATTTTCTGAGATAATCTTGGTGAGACTTCTGTCAGAAGTATGCAGAACCATCTAGATCGCCCGTTTCGAGCTATCTAATGCGTAAACAACAAGTTTTCTGGTGCATTCAACATTCCACAGTGCGTTTGATATGCAGAACCGGCGATATCTTGATTTTCGTGGTGTTTCAAGCTGAGGTATGCATTTTCTGCGATAATCTTGCTGAGTCTTCTGTCAGATGTATGCAGAATCATCTAGATCGCTCTTGTCGAGCTACTTACTGCGAGAAACACGTTTTCTGGTGTATTCACCACTCCACAGTACGTTTGACATGCAGAACCGGGGATATCTTGGTTTCGGTCGGGTTTCAAGCTGAGATATGCATTTTCTACGATAATCTTGTTGAGACTTCTGTCAGAAGTATGCAGAATCTTCGAGAACGCTCTTTTCGAGCTACTTAATGCGAGAAACATGTTTTCTGGTGTTTTCACCACACCACAGTCCGTTTGATGCGCAGAACCGGAGATAACTTGGTTTTCGTGAGGTTTCAAGCTGAGATATGCATTTTCTGCGATAATCTTGGTGAGACTTCAGTCAGAAGTATGCAGAATCATCTAGATCGCTCTTTTCGAGCTATTTAAATCGAGAAATACGTTTTCTGGTGTTTTCGCCACCCCACAGTGCGTTTGACATGCAGAACCGGAGACATCATGGATTTCGTCGGGGTTCAAGCTGAGATATGCATTTTCTACGATAATCTTCGTGAGACTTCTGTCAGAAGTATGCAGAATCATCTAGATCGCTCTTTTCGAGCTGTTTAATTCGAGAAACACGTTATCTGGTTGTTTTCACCACCCCACAGTGCGTTTGACATGCAGAACCGGAGACATCATGGATTTCTTCGGGTATCAAGCTGAGATATGCTTTTTCTACGATAATCTTAGTGAGACTTCTATCAGAAGTATGCAGAATCATCGGGATCGCTCTTTTCGAGCTATTTAATGCGAGAAAGACGTTATCTGGTGGTTTTCACCACTCCACAGTGCGTTTGATATGCAGAACCGGCGACATCTTGATTTTCCAGAGATTTCAAGCTGAGGTATGCATTTTCTGAGATAATCTTGGTGAGACTTCTGTCAGAAGTATGCAGAACCCTCTAGATCGCCCGTTTCGAGCTATCTAATGCGTAAACAACAAGTTTTCTGGTGCATTCAACATTCCACAGTGCGTTTGATATGCAGAACCGGCGATATCTTGATTTTCGTGGTGTTTCAAGCTGAGGTATGCATTTTCTGCGATAATCTTGCTGAGTCTTCTGTCAGATGTATGCAGAATCATCTAGATCGCTCTTGTCGAGCTACTTAATACGAGAAACACGTTTTCTGGTGTATTCACCACTCCACAGTACGTTTGACATGCAGAACCGGGGATATCTTGGTTTCGGTCGGGTTTCAAGCTGAGATATGCATTTTCTACGATAATCTTGTTGAGACTTCTGTCAGAAGTATGCAGAATCTTCGAGAACGCTCTTTTCGAGCTACTTAATGCGAGAAACATGTTTTCTGGTGTTTTCACCACACCACAGTCCGTTTGATGCGCAGAACCGGAGATAACTTGGTTTTCGTGAGGTTTCAAGCTGAGATATGCATTTTCTGCGATAATCTTGGTGAGACTTCAGTCAGAAGTATGCAGAATCATCTAGATCGCTCTTTTCGAGCTATTAAAATCGAGAAATACGTTTTCTGGTGTTTTCGCCACCCCACAGTGCGTTTGACATGCAGAACCGTAGACATCATGGATTTCGTCGGGGTTCAAGCTGAGATATGCATTTTCTACGATAATCTTCGTGAGACTTCTGTCAGAAGTATGCAGAATCATCTAGATCGCTCTTTTCGAGCTATTAGTGCGAAAAAACAAGTTTGCTGGTGTTTTCAACATTCCACAGTGCGTTTGATATGCAGAACCGGCGATATCTTGATTTTCGTGGTGTTTGCAGCTGAGATATGCATTTTCTACGATAATCTTGGTGAGTCTTCTGTCAGAAGTATGCAGAGTCATCTAGATCGCTCTTGTCGAGCTATTTAATGCGACAAACACGTTATCTGGGTGTTTTCACGACTCCACAGTGCGTTTGATATGCAGAACCGGCAACATCTTGATTTTCGTGAGGTTTGAAGCTGAGATATGCATTTTCTGCGATAATATTGGTGAGACTTCAGTCCGAAGTATGCAGAATCATCTAGATCGCTCGTTTCGAGCTATTTAATGCGAAAAAACAAGTCTGCTGGTGTTTTCAACATTCCACAGTGCGTTTGATATGCAGAACCGGCGATATCTTGATTTTCGTGGTGTTTGCAGCTGAGATATGCATTTTCTACGATAATCTTGGTGAGACTTCTGTCAGAAGTATGCAGAATCATCTAGATCGCTCTTTTCGAGCTATTTAATGCAAGAAACACGTTTTCTGGTGTATTCACCACCCCACAGTACGTTTGAGATGCAGAACCGGCGACATCTTGGCTTTCGTCGGGTATCAACCTGAGATATGCATTTTCTACGATAATCTTGGTGAGACTTCTGTCAGAAGTATGCAGAATCATCGGGATCGCTCTTTTCGAGCTATTTAATGCGACAAACACGTTATCTGGTTGTTTTCACGACTCCACAGTGCGTTTGATATGCAGAACCGGCGACATCTTGATTTTCGTGAGGTTTCCCGCTGAGATATGCATTTTCTACGATAATCTTAGTGAGACTTCTATCAGAAGTATGCAGAATCATCGGGATCGCTCTTTTCGAGCTATTTAATGCGAGAAAGACGTTATCTGGTGGTTTTCACCACTCCACAGTGCGTTTGATATGCAGAACCGGCGACATCTTGATTTTCCAGAGATTTCAAGCTGAGGTATGCATTTTCTGAGATAATCTTGGTGAGACTTCTGTCAGAAGTATGCAGAACCCTCTAGATCGCCCGTTTCGAGCTATCTAATGCGTAAACAACAAGTTTTCTGGTGCATTCAACATTCCACAGTGCGTTTGATATGCAGAACCGGCGATATCTTGATTTTCGTGGTGTTTCAAGCTGAGGTATGCATTTTCTGCGATAATCTTGCTGAGTCTTCTGTCAGATGTATGCAGAATCATCTAGATCGCTCTTGTCGAGCTACTTAATACGAGAAACACGTTTTCTGGTGTATTCACCACTCCACAGTACGTTTGACATGCAGAACCGGGGATATCTTGGTTTCGGTCGGGTTTCAAGCTGAGATATGCATTTTCTACGATAATCTTGTTGAGACTTCTGTCAGAAGTATGCAGAATCTTCGAGAACGCTCTTTTCGAGCTACTTAATGCGAGAAACATGTTTTCTGGTGTTTTCACCACACCACAGTCCGTTTGATGCGCAGAACCGGAGATAACTTGGTTTTCGTGAGGTTTCAAGCTGAGATATGCATTTTCTGCGATAATCTTGGTGAGACTTCAGTCAGAAGTATGCAGAATCATCTAGATCGCTCTTTTCGAGCTATTAAAATCGAGAAATACGTTTTCTGGTGTTTTCGCCACCCCACAGTGCGTTTGACATGCAGAACCGTAGACATCATGGATTTCGTCGGGGTTCAAGCTCAGATATGCATTTTCTACGATAATCTTCGTGAGACTTCTGTCAGAAGTATGCAGAATCATCTAGATCGCTCTTTTCGAGCTATTAGTGCGAAAAAACAAGTTTGCTGGTGTTTTCAACATTCCACAGTGCGTTTGATATGCAGAACCGGCGATATCTTGATTTTCGTGGTGTTTGCAGCTGAGATATGCATTTTCTACGATAATCTTGGTGAGTCTTCTGTCAGAAGTATGCAGAGTCATCTAGATCGCTCTTGTCGAGCTATTTAATGCGACAAACACGTTATCTGGGTGTTTTCACGACTCCACAGTGCGTTTGATATGCAGAACCGGCAACATCTTGATTTTCGTGAGGTTTGAAGCTGAGATATGCATTTTCTGCGATAATATTGGTGAGACTTCAGTCCGAAGTATGCAGAATCATCTAGATCGCTCGTTTCGAGCTATTTAATGCGAAAAAACAAGTCTGCTGGTGTTTTCAACATTCCACAGTGCGTTTGATATGCAGAACCGGCGATATCTTGATTTTCGTGGTGTTTGCAGCTGAGATATGCATTTTCTACGATAATCTTGGTGAGACTTCTGTCAGAAGTATGCAGAATCATCTAGATCGCTCTTTTCGAGCTATTTAATGCAAGAAACACGTTTTCTGGTGTATTCACCACCCCACAGTACGTTTGAGATGCAGAACCGGCGACATCTTGGCTTTCGTCGGGTATCAACCTGAGATATGCATTTTCTACGATAATCTTGGTGAGACTTCTGTCAGAAGTATGCAGAATCATCGGGATCGCTCTTTTCGAGCTATTTAATGCGACAAACACGTTATCTGGTTGTTTTCACGACTCCACAGTGCGTTTGATATGCAGAACCGGCGACATCTTGATTTTCGTGAGGTTTCCCGCTGAGATATGCATTTTCTACGATAATCTTAGTGAGACTTCTATCAGAAGTATGCAGAATCATCGGGATCGCTCTTTTCGAGCTATTTAATGCGAGAAAGACGTTATCTGGTGGTTTTCACCACTCCACAGTGCGTTTGATATGCAGAACCGGCGACATCTTGATTTTCCAGAGATTTCAAGCTGAGGTATGCATTTTCTGAGATAATCTTGGTGAGACTTCTGTCAGAAGTATGCAGAACCCTCTAGATCGCCCGTTTCGAGCTATCTAATGCGTAAACAACAAGTTTTCTGGTGCATTCAACATTCCACAGTGCGTTTGATATGCAGAACCGGCGATATCTTGATTTTCGTGGTGTTTCAAGCTGAGGTATGCATTTTCTGCGATAATCTTGCTGAGTCTTCTGTCAGATGTATGCAGAATCATCTAGATCGCTCTTGTCGAGCTACTTAATACGAGAAACACGTTTTCTGGTGTATTCACCACTCCACAGTACGTTTGACATGCAGAACCGGGGATATCTTGGTTTCGGTCGGGTTTCAAGCTGAGATATGCATTTTCTACGATAATCTTGTTGAGACTTCTGTCAGAAGTATGCAGAATCTTCGAGAACGCTCTTTTCGAGCTACTTAATGCGAGAAACATGTTTTCTGGTGTTTTCACCACACCACAGTCCGTTTGATGCGCAGAACCGGAGATAACTTGGTTTTCGTGAGGTTTCAAGCTGAGATATGCATTTTCTGCGATAATCTTGGTGAGACTTCAGTCAGAAGTATGCAGAATCATCTAGATCGCTCTTTTCGAGCTATTAAAATCGAGAAATACGTTTTCTGGTGTTTTCGCCACCCCACAGTGCGTTTGACATGCAGAACCGTAGACATCATGGATTTCGTCGGGGTTCAAGCTGAGATATGCATTTTCTACGATAATCTTCGTGAGACTTCTGTCAGAAGTATGCAGAATCATCTAGATCGCTCTTTTCGAGCTATTAGTGCGAAAAAACAAGTTTGCTGGTGTTTTCAACATTCCACAGTGCGTTTGATATGCAGAACCGGCGATATCTTGATTTTCGTGGTGTTTGCAGCTGAGATATGCATTTTCTACGATAATCTTGGTGATTCTTCTGTCAGAAGTATGCAGAGTCATCTAGATCGCTCTTGTCGAGCTATTTAATGCGACAAACACGTTATCTGGGTGTTTTCACGACTCCACAGTGCGTTTGATATGCAGAACCGGCAACATCTTGATTTTCGTGAGGTTTGAAGCTGAGATATGCATTTTCTGCGATAATATTGGTGAGACTTCAGTCCGAAGTATGCAGAATCATCTAGATCGCTCGTTTCGAGCTATTTAATGCGAAAAAACAAGTCTGCTGGTGTTTTCAACATTCCACAGTGCGTTTGATATGCAGAACCGGCGATATCTTGATTTTCGTGGTGTTTGCAGCTGAGATATGCATTTTCTACGATAATCTTGGTGAGACATCTGTCAGAAGTATGCAGAATCATCTAGATCGCTCTTTTCGAGCTATTTAATGCAAGAAACACGTTTTCTGGTGTATTCACCACCCCACAGTACGTTTGAGATGCAGAACCGGCGACATCTTGGCTTTCGTCGGGTATCAACCTGAGATATGCATTTTCTACGATAATCTTGGTGAGACTTCTGTCAGAAGTATGCAGAATCATCGGGATCGCTCTTTTCGAGCTATTTAATGCGACAAACACGTTATCTGGTTGTTTTCACGACTCCACAGTGCGTTTGATATGCAGAACCGGCGACATCTTGATTTTCGTGAGGTTTCCCGCTGAGATATGCATTTTCTACGATAATCTTGGTGAGACTTCTGTCAGAAGTATGCAGAATCATCTAGATCGCTCTTTTCGAGCTATTTAATGCAAGAAACACGTTTTCTGGTGTATTCACCACCCCACAGTACGTTTGAGATGCAGAACCGGCGACATCTTGGCTTTCGTCGGGTATCAACCTGAGATATGCATTTTCTACGATAACCTTGGTGAGACTTCTGTCAGAAGTATGCAGAATCATCGGGATCGCTCTTTTCGAGCTATTTAATGCGACAAACACGTTATCTGGTTGTTTTCACGACTCCACAGTGCGTTTGATATGCAGAACCGGCAACATCTTGATTTTCGTGAGGTTTCAAGCTGAGATATGCATTTTCTGCGATAATCTTGGTGAGACTTCAGTCAGAAGTATGCAGAATCATCTAGATCGCTCGTTTCGAGCTATCTAATGCCAAAAAAACAAGATTTCTGGTGTTTTCAACATTCCACAGTGCGTTTGCTATGCAGAACCGGCGACATCTTGGATTTCTTCGGGTTTCAAGCTGAGATATACACTTTCTACGATCATCTTGGTGAGACTTCTGTCAGAAGTATGCAGAATCATCTAGATCGCTCTTTTCGAGCTATTTAATGCGAAAAACACGTTTTCTGGTGTATTCACCACTCCACAGTACGTTCGACATGCAGAACCGGAGATATCTTGGTTTCGGTCGGGTTTCAAGCAGAGATATGCATTTTCTACGATAATCTTGGTGAGACGTCTGTCAGAAGTATGCAGAATCATCGGGATCGCTCTTTTCGAGCTATTTAATGCGAGAAACACGTTATCTGGTGTTTTCACCACTCCACAGTGCGTTTGATATGCAGAACCGGCGACATCTTGGCTTTCGTCGGGTATCAAGCTGATTATATGCATTTTCTACCATAATCTTGGTGAGACTTCTGGCAGAAGTATGCAGAATCTTCTAGATGGCTCTTTTCGAGCTATTTAATACGAGAAACACGTTGTCTGGTGTATTCACCACTCCACAGTACGTTTGACATGCAGAACCGGAGATATCTTGGTTTCGGTCGGGTTTCAAGCTGAGATATGCATTTTCTACGATAATCTTGGTGAGACGTCTGTCAGAAGTATGCAGAATCATCTAGATCGCTCTTTTCGAGCTATTTAAATCGAGAAACACGTTTTCTGGTGTTTTCGCCACCCCACAGTGCGTTTGACATGCAGAACCGGAGACATCATGGATTTCGTCGGTGTTCAAGCTGAGATATGCATTTTCTACGATAATCTTCGTGAGACTTCTGTCAGAAGTATGCAGAATCATCTAGATCGCTCTTTTCGAGCTGTTTAATTCGAGAAACACGTTATCTGGTTGTTTTCACCACCCCACAGTGCGTTTGACATGCAGAACCGGAGACATCATGGATTTCGTCGGGGTTCAAGCTGAGGTATGCATTTTCTGCGATAATCTTGCCGAGTCTTCTGTCAGAAGTATGCAGAATCATCTAGATAGCTCTTTTCGAGCTATTTAATGCGAGAAACACGTTTTCTGGTGTATTCACCACTCCACAGTACGTTTGACATGCAGAACCGGAGATATCTTGGTTTCGGTCGGGTTTCAAACTGAGATATGCATTTTCTGCAATAATCTTGGTGAGACTTCTGTCAGAAGTATACAGAATCATCTAGATCGCTCTTCTCAAGCTATTTAATGCGAGAAACACGTTATCTGGTTTTTTCACCACTCCACAGTGCGTTTGATATGCAGAACCGGCGACATCTTGGCTTTCTTCGGGTATCAAGCTGAGATATGCTTTTTCTACGATAATCTTAGTGAGACTTCTATCAGAAGTATGCAGAATCATCGGGATCGCTCTTTTCGAGCTATTTAATGCGAGAAAGACGTTATCTGGTGGTTTTCACCACTCCACAGTGCGTTTGATATGCAGAACCGGCGACATCTTGATTTTCCAGAGATTTCAAGCTGAGGTATGCATTTTCTGAGATAATCTTGGTGAGACTTCTGTCAGAAGTATGCAGAATCATCTAGATCGCACTTTTCGAGCTGTTTAATTCGAGAAACACGTTATCTGGTGCATTCAACATTCCACAGTGCGTTTGATATGCAGAACCGGCGATATCTTGATTTTCGTGGTGTTTCAAGCTGAGGTATGCATTTTCTGCGATAATCTTGTTGAGACTTCTGTCAGAAGTATGCAGAATCTTCGAGAACGCTCTTTTCGAGCTACTTAATGCGAGAAACATGTTTTCTGGTGTTTTCACCACACCACAGTCCGTTTGATGCGCAGAACCGGAGATAACTTGGTTTTCGTGAGGTTTCAAGCTGAGATATGCATTTTCTGCGATAATCTTGGTGAGACTTCAGTCAGAAGTATGCAGAATCATCTAGATCGCTCTTGTCGAGCTACTTAATGCGAGAAACACGTTTTCTGGTGTATTCATCACTCCACAGTACGTTTGACATGCAGAACCGGAGATATCTTGGTTTCGGTCGGGTTTCAAGCTGAGATATGCATTTTCTACGATAATCTTGTTGAGACTTCTGTCAGAAGTATGCAGAATCTTCGAGAACGCTCTTTTCGAGCTACTTAATGCGAGAAACATGTTTTCTGGTGTTTTCACCACACCACAGTCCGTTTGATGCGCAGAACCGGAGATAACTTGGTTTTCGTGAGGTTTCAAGCTGAGATATGCATTTTCTGCGATAATCTTGGTGAGACTTCAGTCAGAAGTATGCAGAATCATCTAGATCGCTCTTTTCGAGCTATTTAAATCGAGAAACACGTTTTCTGGTGTTTTCGCCACCCCACAGTGCGTTTGACATGCAGAACCGGAGACATCATGGATTTCGTCGGGGTTCAAGCTGAGATATGCATTTTCTACGATAATCTTCGTGAGACTTCTGTCAGAAGTATGCAGAATCATCTAGATCGCTCTTTTCGAGCTGTTTAATTCGAGAAACACGTTATCTGGTTGTTTTCACCACCCCACAGTGCGTTTGACATGCAGAACAGGAGACATCATGGATTTCGTCGGGGTTCAAGCTGAGGTATGCATTTTCTGCGATAATCTTGCCGAGTCTTCTGTCAGAAGTATGCAGAATCATCTAGATAGCTCTTTTCGAGCTATTTAATGCGAGAAACACGTTTTCTGGTGTATTCCCCACTCCACAGTACGTTTGACATGCAGAACCGGCAACATCTTGATTTTCGTGAGGTTTGTAGCTGAGATATGCATTTTCTGCGATAATATTGGTGAGACTTCAGTCAGAAGTATGCAGAATCATCTAGATCGCTCGCTTCGAGCTATTTAATGCGAAAAAACAAGTTTGCTGGTGTTTTCAACATTCCACAGTGCGTTTGATATGCAGAACCGGCGATATCTTGATTTTCGTGGTGTTTGCAGCTGAGATATGCATTTTCTACGATAATCTTCGTGAGTCTTCTGTCAGAAGTATGCAGAGTCATCTAGATCGCTCTTGTCGAGCTATTTAATGCGACAAACACGTTATCTAGTTGTTTTCACGACTCCACAGTGCGTTTGATATGCAGAACCGGCAACAGCTTGATTTTCGTGAGGTTTGAAGCTGAGATATGCATTTTCTGCGATAATATTGGTGAGACTTCAGTCAGAAGTATGCAGAATCATCTAGATCGCTCGTTTCGAGCTATTTAATGCGAAAAAACAAGTCTGCTGGTGTTTTCAACATTCCACAGTGCGTCTGATATGCAGAACCGGCGATATCTTGATTTTCGTGGTGTTTGCAGCTGAGATATGCATTTTCTACGATAATCTTGGTGAGACTTCTGTCAGAAGTATGCAGAATCATCTAGATCGCTCTTTTCGAGCTATTTAATGCAAGAAACACGTTTTCTGGTGTATTCACCACCCCACAGTACGTTTGAGATGCAGAACCGGCGACATCTTGGCTTTCGTCGGGTATCAACCTGAGATATGCATTTTCTACGATAATCTTGGTGAGACTTCTGTCAGAAGTATGCAGAATCATCTGGATCGCTCTTTTCGAGCTATTTAATGCGACAAACACGTTATCTGGTTGTTTTCACGACTCCACAGTGCGTTTGATATGCAGAACCGGCAACATCTTGATTTTCGTGAGGTTTCAAGCTGAGATATGCATTTTCTGCGATAATCTTGGTGAGACTTCAGTCAGAAGTATGCAGAATCATCTAGATCGCTCGTTTCGAGCTATCTAATGCCAAAAAAACAAGATTTCTGGTGTTTTCAACATTCCACAGTGCGTTTGCTATGCAGAACCGGCGACATCTTGGATTTCTTCGGGTTTCAAGCTGAGATATACACTTTCTACGATCATCTTGGTGAGACTTCAGTCAGAAGTATGCAGAATCATCTAGATCGCTCTTTTCGAGCTATTTAATGCGAGAAACACGTTTTCTGGTGTATTCGCCACTCCACAGTACGTTCGACATGCAGAACCGGAGATATCTTGGTTTCGGTCGGGTTTCAAGCAGAGATATGCATTTTCTACGATAATCTTGGTAAGACGTCTGTCAGAAGTATGCAGAATCATCTAGATCGCTCTTTTCGAGCTATTTAATGCGAGAAACACGTTTTCTGGTGTATTCACCACTCCACAGTACGTTCGACATGCAGAACCGGAGATATCTTGGTTTCGGTCGGGTTTCAAGCAGAGATATGCATTTTCTACGATAATCTTGGTGAGACGTCTGTCAGAAGTATGCAGAATCATCGGGATCGCTCTTTTCGAGCTATTTAATGCGAGAAACACGTTATCTGGTGTTTTCGCCACCCCACAGTGCGTTTGACATGCAGAACCGGAGACATCATGGATTTCGTCGGTGTTCAAGCTGAGATATGCATTTTCTACGATAATCTTCGTGAGACTTCTGTCAGAAGTATGCAGAATCATCTAGATCGCTCTTTTCGAGCTGTTTAATTCGAGAAACACGTTATCTGGTTGTTTTCACCACCCCACAGTGCGTTTGACATGCAGAACCGGAGACATCATGGATTTCGTCGGGGTTCAAGCTGAGGTATGCATTTTCTGCGATAATCTTGCCGAGTCTTCTGTCAGAAGTATGCAGAATCATCTAGATAGCTCTTTTCGAGCTATTTAATGCGAGAAACACGTTTTCTGGTGTATTCACCACTCCACAGTACGTTTGACATGCAGAACCGGAGATATCTTGGTTTCGGTCGGGTTTCAAACTGAGATATGCATTTTCTGCGATAATCTTGGTGAGACTTCTGTCAGAAGTATACAGAATCATCTAGATCGCTCTTTTCGAGCTGTTTAATTCGAGAAACACGTTATCTGGTTGTTTTCACCACCCCACAGTGCGTTTGACATGCAGAACCGGAGACATCATGGATTTCGTCGGGGTTCAAGCTGAGGTATGCATTTTCTGCGATAATCTTGCCGAGTCTTCTGTCAGAAGTATGCAGAATCATCTAGATAGCTCTTTTCGAGCTATTTAATGCGAGAAACACGTTTTCTGGTGTATTCACCACTCCACAGTACGTTTGACATGCAGAACCGGAGATATCTTGGTTTCGGTCGGGTTTCAAACTGAGATATGCATTTTCTGCAATAATCTTGGTGAGACTTCTGTCAGAAGTATACAGAATCATCTAGATCGCTCTTCTCAAGCTATTTAATGCGAGAAACACGTTATCTGGTTTTTTCACCACTCCACAGTGCGTTTGATATGCAGAACCGGCGACATCTTGGCTTTCTTCGGGTATCAAGCTGAGATATGCTTTTTCTACGATAATCTTAGTGAGACTTCTATCAGAAGTATGCAGAATCATCGGGATCGCTCTTTTCGAGCTATTTAATGCGAGAAAGACGTTATCTGGTGGTTTTCACCACTCCACAGTGCGTTTGATATGCAGAACCGGCGACATCTTGATTTTCCTGAGATTTCAAGCTGAGGTATGCATTTTCTGAGATAATCTTGGTGAGACTTCTGTCAGAAGTATGCAGAATCATCTAGATCGCACTTTTCGAGCTGTTTAATTCGAGAAACACGTTATCTGGTGCATTCAACATTCCACAGTGCGTTTGATATGCAGAACCGGCGATATCTTGATTTTCGTGGTGTTTCAAGCTGAGGTATGCATTTTCTGCGATAATCTTGTTGAGACTTCTGTCAGAAGTATGCAGAATCTTCGAGAACGCTCTTTTCGAGCTACTTAATGCGAGAAACATGTTTTCTGGTGTTTTCACCACACCACAGTCCGTTTGATGCGCAGAACCGGAGATAACTTGGTTTTCGTGAGGTTTCAAGCTGAGATATGCATTTTCTGCGATAATCTTGGTGAGACTTCAGTCAGAAGTATGCAGAATCATCTAGATCGCTCTTGTCGAGCTACTTAATGCGAGAAACACGTTTTCTGGTGTATTCATCACTCCACAGTACGTTTGACATGCAGAACCGGAGATATCTTGGTTTCGGTCGGGTTTCAAGCTGAGATATGCATTTTCTACGATAATCTTGTTGAGACTTCTGTCAGAAGTATGCAGAATCTTCGAGAACGCTCTTTTCGAGCTACTTAATGCGAGAAACATGTTTTCTGGTGTTTTCACCACACCACAGTCCGTTTGATGCGCAGAACCGGAGATAACTTGGTTTTCGTGAGGTTTCAAGCTGAGATATGCATTTTCTGCGATAATCTTGGTGAGACTTCAGTCAGAAGTATGCAGAATCATCTAGATCGCTCTTTTCGAGCTATTTAAATCGAGAAACACGTTTTCTGGTGTTTTCGCCACCCCACAGTGCGTTTGACATGCAGAACCGGAGACATCATGGATTTCGTCGGGGTTCAAGCTGAGATATGCATTTTCTACGATAATCTTCGTGAGACTTCTGTCAGAAGTATGCAGAATCATCTAGATCGCTCTTTTCGAGCTGTTTAATTCGAGAAACACGTTATCTGGTTGTTTTCACCACCCCACAGTGCGTTTGACATGCAGAACAGGAGACATCATGGATTTCGTCGGGGTTCAAGCTGAGGTATGCATTTTCTGCGATAATCTTGCCGAGTCTTCTGTCAGAAGTATGCAGAATCATCTAGATAGCTCTTTTCGAGCTATTTAATGCGAGAAACACGTTTTCTGGTGTATTCCCCACTCCACAGTACGTTTGACATGCAGAACCGGCAACATCTTGATTTTCGTGAGGTTTGTAGCTGAGATATGCATTTTCTGCGATAATATTGGTGAGACTTCAGTCAGAAGTATGCAGAATCATCTAGATCGCTCGCTTCGAGCTATTTAATGCGAAAAAACAAGTTTGCTGGTGTTTTCAACATTCCACAGTGCGTTTGATATGCAGAACCGGCGATATCTTGATTTTCGTGGTGTTTGCAGCTGAGATATGCATTTTCTACGATAATCTTCGTGAGTCTTCTGTCAGAAGTATGCAGAGTCATCTAGATCGCTCTTGTCGAGCTATTTAATGCGACAAACACGTTATCTGGTTGTTTTCACGACTCCACAGTGCGTTTGATATGCAGAACCGGCAACATCTTGATTTTCGTGAGGTTTGAAGCTGAGATCTGCATTTTCTGCGATAATATTGGTGAGACTTCAGTCAGAAGTATGCAGAATCATCTAGATCGCTCGTTTCGAGCTATTTAATGCGAAAAAACAAGTCTGCTGGTGTTTTCAACATTCCACAGTGCGTCTGATATGCAGAACCGGCGATATCTTGATTTTCGTGGTGTTTGCAGCTGAGATATGCATTTTCTACGATAATCTTGGTGAGACTTCTGTCAGAAGTATGCAGAATCATCTAGATCGCTCTTTTCGAGCTATTTAATGCAAGAAACACGTTTTCTGGTGTATTCACCACCCCACAGTACGTTTGAGATGCAGAACCGGCGACATCTTGGCTTTCGTCGGGTATCAACCTGAGATATGCATTTTCTACGATAATCTTGGTGAGACTTCTGTCAGAAGTATGCAGAATCATCTGGATCGCTCTTTTCGAGCTATTTAATGCGACAAACACGTTATCTGGTTGTTTTCACGACTCCACAGTGCGTTTGATATGCAGAACCGGCAACATCTTGATTTTCGTGAGGTTTCAAGCTGAGATATGCATTTTCTGCGATAATCTTGGTGAGACTTCAGTCAGAAGTATGCAGAATCATCTAGATCGCTCGTTTCGAGCTATCTAATGCCAAAAAAACAAGATTTCTGGTGTTTTCAACATTCCACAGTGCGTTTGCTATGCAGAACCGGCGACATCTTGGATTTCTTCGGGTTTCAAGCTGAGATATACACTTTCTACGATCATCTTGGTGAGACTTCTGTCAGAAGTATGCAGAATCATCTAGATCGCTCTTTTCGAGCTATTTAATGCGAGAAACACGTTTTCTGGTGTATTCGCCACTCCACAGTACGTTCGACATGCAGAACCGGAGATATCTTGGTTTCGGTCGGGTTTCAAGCAGAGATATGCATTTTCTACGATAATCTTGGTAAGACGTCTGTCAGAAGTATGCAGAATCATCTAGATCGCTCTTTTCGAGCTATTTAATGCGAGAAACACGTTTTCTGGTGTATTCACCACTCCACAGTACGTTCGACATGCAGAACCGGAGATATCTTGGTTTCGGTCGGGTTTCAAGCAGAGATATGCATTTTCTACGATAATCTTGGTGAGACGTCTGTCAGAAGTATGCAGAATCATCGGGATCGCTCTTTTCGAGCTATTTAATGCGAGAAACACGTTATCTGGTGTTTTCGCCACCCCACAGTGCGTTTGACATGCAGAACCGGAGACATCATGGATTTCGTCGGTGTTCAAGCTGAGATATGCATTTTCTACGATAATCTTCGTGAGACTTCTGTCAGAAGTATGCAGAATCATCTAGATCGCTCTTTTCGAGCTGTTTAATTCGAGAAACACGTTATCTGGTTGTTTTCACCACCCCACAGTGCGTTTGACATGCAGAACCGGAGACATCATGGATTTCGTCGGGGTTCAAGCTGAGGTATGCATTTTCTGCGATAATCTTGCCGAGTCTTCTGTCAGAAGTATGCAGAATCATCTAGATAGCTCTTTTCGAGCTATTTAATGCGAGAAACACGTTTTCTGGTGTATTCACCACTCCACAGTACGTTTGACATGCAGAACCGGAGATATCTTGGTTTCGGTCGGGTTTCAAACTGAGATATGCATTTTCTGCGATAATCTTGGTGAGACTTCTGTCAGAAGTATACAGAATCATCTAGATCGCTCTTCTCAAGCTATTTAATGCGAGAAACACGTTATCTGGTGTTTTCACCACTCCACAGTGCGTTTGATATGCAGAACCGGCGACATCTTGGCTTTCTTCGGGTATCAAGCTGAGATATGCTTTTTCTACGATAATCTTGGTGAGACTTCTGTCAGAAGTATGCAGAATCATCTAGATCGCTCTTTTCGAGCTATTTAATGCAAGAAACACGTTTTCTGGTGTATTCACCACCCCACAGTACGTTTGAGATGCAGAACCGGCGACATCTTGGCTTTCGTCGGGTATCAACCTGAGATATGCATTTTCTACGATAATCTTGGTGAGACTTCTGTCAGAAGTATGCAGAATCATCGGGATCGCTCTTTTCGAGCTATTTAATGCGACAAACACGTTATCTGGTTGTTTTCACGACTCCACAGTGCGTTTGATATGCAGAACCGGCAACATCTTGATTTTCGTGAGGTTTCAAGCTGAGATATGCATTTTCTGCGATAATCTTGGTGAGACTTCAGTCAGAAGTATGCAGAATCATCTAGATCGCTCGTTTCGAGCTATCTAATGCCAAAAAAACAAGATTTCTGGTGTTTTCAACATTCCACAGTGCGTTTGCTATGCAGAACCGGCGACATCTTGGATTTCTTCGGGTTTCAAGCTGAGATATACACTTTCTACGATCATCTTTGTGAGACTTCTGTCAGAAGTATGCAGAATCATCTAGATCGCTCTTTTCGAGCTATTTAATGCGAGAAACACGTTTTCTGGTGTATTCACCACTCCACAGTACGTTCGACATGCAGAACCGGAGATATCTTGGTTTTGGTCGGGTTTCAAGCAGAGATATGCATTTTCTACGATAATCTTGGTAAGACGTCTGTCAGAACTATGCAGAATCATCGGGATCGCTCTTTTCGAGCTATTTAATGCGAGAAACACGTTATCTGGTGTTTTCACCACTCCACAGTGCGTTTGATATGCAGAACCGGCGACATCTTGGCTTTCTTCGGGTATCAAGCTGAGATGTACATTTTCTACGATAATCATGGTGAGACTTCAGTCAGAAGTATGCAGAATCATCTAGATCGCTCTTTTCGAGCTATTTAATGCGAGAAACACGTTGTCTGGTGTATTCACCACTCCACAGTACGTTTGACATGCAGAACCGGAGATATCTTGGTTTCGGTCGGGTTTCAAGCAGAGATATGCATTTTCTACGATAATCTTGGTGAGACGTCTGTCAGAAGTGTGCAGAATCATCGGGATCGCTCTTTTCGTGCTATTTAATGCGAGAAACACGTTATCTGGTGTTTTCACCACTCCACAGTGCGTTTGATATGCAGAACCGGCGACATCTTGATATTAGTGAGGTTTCAAGCTGAGATATGCATTTTCTACCATAATCTTGGTGAGACTTCTGGCACAAGTATGCAGAATCTTCTAGATGGCTCTTTTCGAGCAATTTAATGCGAGAAACACGTTTTCTGGTGTATTCACCACTCCACAGTACGTTTGACATGCAGAACCGGAGATATCTTGGTTTCGGTCCGGTTTCAAACTGAGATATGCATTTTCTGCGATAATCTTAGTGAGACTTCTATCAGAAGTATGCAGAATCATCGGGATCGCTCTTTTCGAGCTATTTAATGCGAGAAAGACGTTATCTGGTGGTTTTCACCATTCCACAGTGCGTTTGATATGCAGAACCGGCGACATCTTGATTCTCGTGAGGTTTCAAGCTGAGATATGCATTTTCTGCGATAATCTTGGTGAGACTTCTGTCAGCAGTATGCAGAATCATCTAGATCGCTCTTTTCGAGCAATTTAAGGCGAGAAACACGTTTTCTTGTGTTTTCACCACCCCACAGTGCGTTTGATATGCAAAACCGGCGATATCTTGGTTTTCGTCGGGTTTCAAGTTGAGATATGCATTTTCTGCGATAATATTGGTGAGACTTCAGTCAGAAGTATGCAGAATCATCTAGATCGCTCTTTTCGAGCTATTTAAATCGAGAAACACGTTTTCTGGTGTTTTCGCCACCCCACAGTGCGTTTGACATGCAGAATCGGAGACATCATGGATTTCGTCGGTGTTCAAGCTGAGATATGCATTTTCTACGATAATCTTCGTGAGACTTCTGTCAGAAGTATGCAGAATCATCTAGATCGCTCTTTTCGAGCTGTTTAATTCGAGAAACACGTTATCTGGTTGTTTTCACCACCCCACAGTGCGTTTGACATGCAGAACCGGAGACATCATGGATTTCGTCGGGGTTCAAGCTGAGGTATGCATTTTCTGCGATAATCTTGCCGAGTCTTCTGTCAGAAGTATGCAGAATCATCTAGATAGCTCTTTTCGAGCTATTTAATGCGAGAAACACGTTTTCTGGTGTATTCACCACTCCACAGTACGTTTGACATGCAGAACCGGAGATATCTTGGTTTCGGTCGGGTTTCAAACTGAGATATGCATTTTCTGCGATAATCTTGGTGAGACTTCTGTCAGAAGTATACAGAATCATCTAGATCGCTCTTCTCAAGCTATTTAATGCGAGAAACACGTTATCTGGTGTTTTCACCACTCCACAGTGCGTTTGATATGCAGAACCGGCGACATCTTGGCTTTCTTCGGGTATCAAGCTGAGATATGCTTTTTCTACGATAATCTTGGTGAGACTTCTGTCAGAAGTATGCAGAATCATCTAGATCGCTCTTTTCGAGCTATTTAATGCAAGAAACACGTTTTCTGGTGTATTCACCACCCCACAGTACGTTTGAGATGCAGAACCGGCGACATCTTGGCTTTCGTCGGGTATCAACCTGAGATATGCATTTTCTACGATAATCTTGGTGAGACTTCAGTCAGAAGTATGCAGAATCATCTAGATCGCTCGTTTCGAGCTATCTAATGCCAAAAAAACAAGATTTCTGGTGTTTTCAACATTCCACAGTGCGTTTGCTATGCAGAACCGGCGACATCTTGGATTTCTTCGGGTTTCAAGCTGAGATATACACTTTCTACGATCATCTTTGTGAGACTTCTGTCAGAAGTATGCAGAATCATCTAGATCGCTCTTTTCGAGCTATTTAATGCGAGAAACACGTTTTCTGGTGTATTCACCACTCCACAGTACGTTCGACATGCAGAACCGGAGATATCTTGGTTTTGGTCGGGTTTCAAGCAGAGATATGCATTTTCTACGATAATCTTGGTAAGACGTCTGTCAGAACTATGCAGAATCATCGGGATCGCTCTTTTCGAGCTATTTAATGCGAGAAACACGTTATCTGGTGTTTTCACCACTCCACAGTGCGTTTGATATGCAGAACCGGCGACATCTTGGCTTTCTTCGGGTATCAAGCTGAGATGTACATTTTCTACGATAATCATGGTGAGACTTCAGTCAGAAGTATGCAGAATCATCTAGATCGCTCTTTTCGAGCTATTTAATGCGAGAAACTCGTTGTCTGGTGTATTCACCACTCCACAGTACGTTTGACATGCAGAACCGGAGATATCTTGGTTTCGGTCGGGTTTCAAGCAGAGATATGCATTTTCTACGATAATCTTGGTGAGACGTCTGTCAGAAGTGTGCAGAATCATCGGGATCGCTCTTTTCGTGCTATTTAATGCGAGAAACACGTTATCTGGTGTTTTCACCACTCCACAGTGCGTTTGATATGCAGAACCGGCGACATCTTGATATTAGTGAGGTTTCAAGCTGAGATATGCATTTTCTACCATAATCTTGGTGAGACTTCTGGCACAAGTATGCAGAATCTTCTAGATGGCTCTTTTCGAGCAATTTAATGCGAGAAACACGTTTTCTGGTGTATTCACCACTCCACAGTACGTTTGACATGCAGAACCGGAGATATCTTGGTTTCGGTCGGGTTTCAAACTGAGATATGCATTTTCTGCGATAATCTTAGTGAGACTTCTATCAGAAGTATGCAGAATCATCGGGATCGCTCTTTTCGAGCTATTTAATGCGAGAAAGACGTTATCTGGTGGTTTTCACCATTCCACAGTGCGTTTGATATGCAGAACCGGCGACATCTTGATTCTCGTGAGGTTTCAAGCTGAGATATGCATTTTCTGCGATAATCTTGGTGAGACTTCTGTCAGCAGTATGCAGAATCATCTAGATCGCTCTTTTCGAGCAATTTAAGGCGAGAAACACGTTTTCTTGTGTTTTCACCACCCCACAGTGCGTTTGATATGCAAAACCGGCGATATCTTGGTTTTCGTCGGGTTTCAAGTTGAGATATGCATTTTCTGCGATAATATTGGTGAGACTTCAGTCAGAAGTATGCAGAATCATCTAGATCGCTCTTTTCGAGCTATTTAAATCGAGAAACACGTTTTCTGGTGTTTTCGCCACCCCACAGTGCGTTTGACATGCAGAATCGGAGACATCATGGATTTCGTCGGTGTTCAAGCTGAGATATGCATTTTCTACGATAATCTTCGTGAGACTTCTGTCAGAAGTATGCAGAATCATCTAGATCGCTCTTTTCGAGCTGTTTAATTCGAGAAACACGTTATCTGGTTGTTTTCACCACCCCACAGTGCGTTTGACATGCAGAACCGGAGACATCATGGATTTCGTCGGGGTTCAAGCTGAGGTATGCATTTTCTGCGATAATCTTGCCGAGTCTTCTGTCAGAAGTATGCAGAATCATCTAGATAGCTCTTTTCGAGCTATTTAATGCGAGAAACACGTTTTCTGGTGTATTCACCACTCCACAGTACGTTTGACATGCAGAACCGGAGATATCTTGGTTTCGGTCGGGTTTCAAACTGAGATATGCATTTTCTGCGATAATCTTGGTGAGACTTCTGTCAGAAGTATACAGAATCATCTAGATCGCTCTTCTCAAGCTATTTAATGCGAGAAACACGTTATCTGGTGTTTTCACCACTCCACAGTGCGTTTGATATGCAGAACCGGCGACATCTTGGCTTTCTTCGGGTATCAAGCTGAGATATGCTTTTTCTACGATAATCTTGGTGAGACTTCTGTCAGAAGTATGCAGAATCATCTAGATCGCTCTTTTCGAGCTATTTAATGCAAGAAACACGTTTTCTGGTGTATTCACCACCCCACAGTACGTTTGAGATGCAGAACCGGCGACATCTTGGCTTTCGTCGGGTATCAACCTGAGATATGCATTTTCTACGATAATCTTGGTGAGACTTCTGTCAGAAGTATGCAGAATCATCGGGATCGCTCTTTTCGAGCTATATAATGCGACAAACACGTTATCTGGTTGTTTTCACGACTCCACAGTGCGTTTGATATGCAGAACCGGCAACATCTTGATTTTCGTGAGGTTTCAAGCTGAGATATGCATTTTCTGCGATAATCTTGGTGAGACTTCAGTCAGAAGTATGCAGAAGCATCTAGATCGCTCGTTTCGAGCTATCTAATGCCAAAAAAACAAGATTTCTGGTGTTTTCAACATTCCACAGTGCGTTTGCTATGCAGAACCGGCGACATCTTGGATTTCTTCGGGTTTCAAGCTGAGATATACACTTTCTACGATCATCTTTGTGAGACTTCTGTCAGAAGTATGCAGAATCATCTAGATCGCTCTTTTCGAGCTATTTAATGCGAGAAACACGTTTTCTGGTGTATTCACCACTCCACAGTACGTTCGACATGCAGAACCGGAGATATCTTGGTTTTGGTCGGGTTTCAAGCAGAGATATGCATTTTCTACGATAATCTTGGTAAGACGTCTGTCAGAACTATGCAGAATCATCGGGATCGCTCTTTTCGAGCTATTTAATGCGAGAAACACGTTATCTGGTGTTTTCACCACTCCACAGTGCGTTTGATATGCAGAACCGGCGACATCTTGGCTTTCTTCGGGTATCAAGCTGAGATATACATTTTCTACGATAATCATGGTGAGACTTCAGTCAGAAGTATGCAGAATCATCTAGATCGCTCTTTTCGAGCTATTTAATGCGAGAAACACGTTGTCTGGTGTATTCACCACTCCACAGTACGTTTGACATGCAGAACCGGAGATATCTTGGTTTCGGTCGGGTTTCAAGCAGAGATATGCATTTTCTACGATAATCTTGGTGAGACGTCTGTCAGAAGTGTGCAGAATCATCGGGATCGCTCTTTTCGTGCTATTTAATGCGAGAAACACGTTATCTGGTGTTTTCACCACTCCACAGTGCGTTTGATATGCAGAACCGGCGACATCTTGATATTAGTGAGGTTTCAAGCTGAGATATGCATTTTCTACCATAATCTTGGTGAGACTTCTGGCACAAGTATGCAGAATCTTCTAGATGGCTCTTTTCGAGCTATTTAATGCGAGAAACACGTTGTCTGGTGTATTCACCACTCCACAGTACGTTTGACATGCAGAACCGGAGATATCTTGGTTTCGGTCGGGTTTCAAGCAGAGATATGCATTTTCTGCGATAATCTTGCTGAGTCTTCTGTCAGAAGTATGCAGAATCATCTAGATCGCTCTTTTCGAGCTATTTAATGCGAGAAACACGTTTTCTGGTGTATTCGCCACTCCACAGTACGTTCGACATGCAGAACCGGAGATATCTTGGTTTCGGTCGGGTTTCAAGCAGAGATATGCATTTTCTACGATAATCTTGGTAAGACGTCTGTCAGAAGTATGCAGAATCATCTAGATCGCTCTTTTCGAGCTATTTAATGCGAGAAACACGTTTTCTGGTGTATTCACCACTCCACAGTACGTTCGACATGCAGAACCGGAGATATCTTGGTTTCGGTCGGGTTTCAAGCAGAGATATGCATTTTCTACGATAATCTTGGTGAGACGTCTGTCAGAAGTATGCAGAATCATCGGGATCGCTCTTTTCGAGCTATTTAATGCGAGAAACACGTTATCTGGTGTTTTCGCCACCCCACAGTGCGTTTGACATGCAGAACCGGAGACATCATGGATTTCGTCGGTGTTCAAGCTGAGATATGCATTTTCTACGATAATCTTCGTGAGACTTCTGTCAGAAGTATGCAGAATCATCTAGATCGCTCTTTTCGAGCTGTTTAATTCGAGAAACACGTTATCTGGTTGTTTTCACCACCCCACAGTGCGTTTGACATGCAGAACCGGAGACATCATGGATTTCGTCGGGGTTCAAGCTGAGTTATGCATTTTCTGCGATAATCTTGCCGAGTCTTCTGTCAGAAGTATGCAGAATCATCTAGATAGCTCTTTTCGAGCTATTTAATGCGAGAAACACGTTTTCTGGTGTATTCACCACTCCACAGTACGTTTGACATGCAGAACCGGAGATATCTTGGTTTCGGTCGGGTTTCAAACTGAGATATGCATTTTCTGCGATAATCTTGGTGAGACTTCTGTCAGAAGTATACAGAATCATCTAGATCGCTCTTCTCAAGCTATTTAATGCGAGAAACACGTTATCTGGTGTTTTCACCACTCCACAGTGCGTTTGATATGCAGAACCGGCGACATCTTGGCTTTCTTCGGGTATCAAGCTGAGATATGCTTTTTCTACGATAATCTTGGTGAGACTTCTGTCAGAAGTATGCAGAATCATCTAGATCGCTCTTTTCGAGCTATTTAATGCGACAAACACGTTATCTGGTTGTTTTCACGACTCCACAGTGCGTTTGATATGCAGAACCGGCAACATCTTGATTTTCGTGAGGTTTCAAGCTGAGATATGCATTTTCTGCGATAATCTTGGTGAGACTTCAGTCAGAAGTATGCAGAATCATCTAGATCGCTCGTTTCGAGCTATCTAATGTCAAAAAAACAAGATTTCTGGTGTTTTCAACATTCCACAGTGCGTTTGCTATGCAGAACCGGCGACATCTTGGATTTCTTCGGGTTTCAAGCTGAGATATACACTTTCTACGATCATTTTTGTGAGACTTCTGTCAGAAGTATGCAGAATCATCTAGATCGCTCTTTTCGAGCTATTTAATGCGAGAAACACGTTTTCTGGTGTATTCACCACTCCACAGTACGTTCGACATGCAGAACCGGAGATATCTTGGTTTTGGTCGGGTTTCAAACAGAGATATGCATTTTCTACGATAATCTTGGTAAGACGTCTGTCAGAACTATGCAGAATCATCGGGATCGCTCTTTTCGAGCTATTTAATGCGAGAAACACGTTATCTGGTGTTTTCACCACTCCACAGTGCGTTTGATATGCAGAACCGGCGACATCTTGGCTTTCTTCGGGTATCAAGCTGAGATGTACATTTTCTACGATAATCATGGTGAGACTTCAGTCAGAAGTATGCAGAATCATCTAGATCGCTCTTTTCGAGCTATTTAATGCGAGAAACACGTTGTCTGGTGTATTCACCACTCCACAGTACGTTTGACATGCAGAACCGGAGATATCTTGGTTTCGGTCGGGTTTCAAGCAGAGATATGCATTTTCTACGATAATCTTGGTGAGACGTCTGTCAGAAGTGTGCAGAATCATCGGGATCGCTCTTTTCGTGCTATTTAATGCGAGAAACACGTTATCTGGTGTTTTCACCACTCCACAGTGCGTTTGATATGCAGAACCGGCGACATCTTGATATTAGTGAGGTTTCAAGCTGATATATGCATTTTCTACCATAATCTTGGTGAGACTTCTGGCACAAGTATGCAGAATCTTCTAGATGGCTCTTTTCGAGCAATTTAATGCGAGAAACACGTTTTCTGGTGTATTCACCACTCCACAGTACGTTTGACATGCAGAACCGGAGATATCTTGGTTTCGGTCGGGTTTCAAACTGAGATATGCATTTTCTGCGATAATCTTAGTGAGACTTCTATCAGAAGTATGCAGAATCATCGGGATCGCTCTTTTCGAGCTATTTAATGCGAGAAAGACGTTATCTGGTGGTTTTCACCATTCCACAGTGCGTTTGATATGCAGAACCGGCGACATCTTGATTCTCGTGAGGTTTCAAGCTGAGATATGCATTTTCTGCGATAATCTTGGTGAGACTTCTGTCAGCAGTATGCAGAATCATCTAGATCGCTCTTTTCGAGCAATTTAAGGCGAGAAACACGTTTTCTTGTGTTTTCACCACCCCACAGTGCGTTTGATATGCAAAACCGGCGATATCTTGGTTTTCGTCGGGTTTCAAGTTGAGATATGCATTTTCTGCGATAATATTGGTGAGACTTCAGTCAGAAGTATGCAGAATCATCTAGATCGCTCTTTTCGAGCTATTTAAATCGAGAAACACGTTTTCTGGTGTTTTCGCCACCCCACAGTGCGTTTGACATGCAGAATCGGAGACATCATGGATTTCGTCGGTGTTCAAGCTGAGATATGCATTTTCTACGATAATCTTCGTGAGACTTCTGTCAGAAGTATGCAGAATCATCTCGATCGCTCTTTTCGAGCTGTTTAATTCGAGAAACACGTTATCTGGTTGTTTTCACCACCCCACAGTGCGTTTGACATGCAGAACCGGAGACATCATGGATTTCGTCGGGGTTCAAGCTGAGGTATGCATTTTCTGCGATAATCTTGCCGAGTCTTCTGTCAGAAGTATGCAGAATCATCTAGATAGCTCTTTTCGAGCTATTTAATGCGAGAAACACGTTTTCTGGTGTATTCACCACTCCACAGTACGTTTGACATGCAGAACCGGAGATATCTTGGTTTCGGTCGGGTTTCAAACTGAGATATGCATTTTCTGCGATAATCTTGGTGAGACTTCTGTCAGAAGTATACAGAATCATCTAGATCGCTCTTCTCAAGCTATTTAATGCGAGAAACACGTTATCTGGTGTTTTCACCACTCCACAGTGCGTTTGATATGCAGAACCGGCGACATCTTGGCTTTCTTCGGGTATCAAGCTGAGATATGCTTTTTCTACGATAATCTTGGTGAGACTTCTGTCAGAAGTATGCAGAATCATCTAGATCGCTCTTTTCGAGCTATTTAATGCAAGAAACACGTTTTCTGGTGTATTCACCACCCCACAGTACGTTTGAGATGCAGAACCGGCGACATCTTGGCTTTCGTCGGGTATCAACCTGAGATATGCATTTTCTACGATAATCTTGGTGAGACTTCTGTCAGAAGTATGCAGAATCATCGGGATCGCTCTTTTCGAGCTATTTAATGCGACAAACACGTTATCTGGTTGTTTTCACGACTCCACAGTGCGTTTGATATGCATAACCGGCAACATCTTGATTTTCGTGAGGTTTCAAGCTGAGATATGCATTTTCTGCGATAATCTTGGTGAGACTTCAGTCAGAAGTATGCAGAATCATCTAGATCGCTCGTTTCGAGCTATCTAATGCCAAAAAAACAAGATTTCTGGTGTTTTCAACATTCCACAGTGCGTTTGCTATGCAGAACCGGCGACATCTTGGATTTCTTCGGGTTTCAAGCTGAGATATACACTTTCTACGATCATCTTTGTGAGACTTCTGTCAGAAGTATGCAGAATCATCTAGATCGCTCTTTTCGAGCTATTTAATGCGAGAAACACGTTTTCTGGTGTATTCACCACTCCACAGTACGTTCGACATGCAGAACCGGAGATATCTTGGTTTTGGTCGGGTTTCAAGCAGAGATATGCATTTTCTACGATAATCTTGGTAAGACGTCTGTCAGAACTATGCAGAATCATCGGGATCGCTCTTTTCGAGCTATTTAATGCGAGAAACACGTTATCTGGTGTTTTCACCACTCCACAGTGCGTTTGATATGCAGAACCGGCGACATCTTGGCTTTCTTCGGGTATCAAGCTGAGATATACATTTTCTACGATAATCATGGTGAGACTTCAGTCAGAAGTATGCAGAATCATCTAGATCGCTCTTTTCGAGCTATTTAATGCGAGAAACACGTTGTCTGGTGTATTCACCACTCCACAGTACGTTTGACATGCAGAACCGGAGATATCTTGGTTTCGGTCGGGTTTCAAGCAGAGATATGCATTTTCTACGATAATCTTGGTGAGACGTCTGTCAGAAGTGTGCAGAATCATCGGGATCGCTCTTTTCGTGCTATTTAATGCGAGAAACACGTTATCTGGTGTTTTCACCACTCCACAGTGCGTTTGATATGCAGAACCGGCGACATCTTGATATTAGTGAGGTTTCAAGCTGAGATATGCATTTTCTACCATAATCTTGGTGAGACTTCTGGCACAAGTATGCAGAATCTTCTAGATGGCTCTTTTCGAGCTATTTAATGCGAGAAACACGTTGTCTGGTGTATTCACCACTCCACAGTACGTTTGACATGCAGAACCGGAGATATCTTGGTTTCGGTCGGGTTTCAAGCAGAGATATGCATTTTCTGCGATAATCTTGCTGAGTCTTCTGTCAGAAGTATGCAGAATCATCTAGATAGCTCTTTTCGAGCTATTTAATGCGAGAAACACGTTTTCTGGTGTATTCACCACTCCACAGTACGTTTGACATGCAGAACCGGAGATATCTTGGTTTCGGTCGGGTTTCAAGCTGAGATATGCATTTTCTGCGATAATATTGGTGAGACTTCAGTCAGAAGTATGCAGAATCATCTAGATAGCTCTTTTCGAGCTATTTAATGCGAGAAACACGTTTTCTGGTGTATTCACCACTCCACAGTACGTTTGACATGCAGAACCGGAGATATCTTGGTTTCGGTCGGGTTTCAAACTGAGATATGCATTTTCTGCGATAATCTTAGTGAGACTTCTATCAGAAGTATGCAGAATCATCGGGATCGCTCTTTTCGAGCTATTTAATGCGAGAAAGACGTTATCTGGTGGTTTTCACCATTCCACAGTGCGTTTGATATGCAGAACCGGCGACATCTTGATTCTCGTGAGGTTTCAAGCTGAGATATGCATTTTCTGCGATAATCTTGGTGAGACTTCTGTCAGCAGTATGCAGAATCATCTAGATCGCTCTTTTCGAGCAATTTAAGGCGAGAAACACGTTTTCTTGTGTTTTCACCACCCCACAGTGCGTTTGATATGCAAAACCGGCGATATCTTGGTTTTCGTCGGGTTTCAAGTTGAGATATGCATTTTCTGCGATAATATTGGTGAGACTTCAGGCAGAAGTATGCAGAATCATCTAGATCGCTCTTTTCGAGCTATTTAATGCGAGAAACACGTTTTCTTGTGTTTTCACCACCCCACAGTGCGTTTGATATGCAAAACCGGCGATATCTTGGTTTTCGTCGGGTTTCAAGCTGAGAAATGCATTTTCTGCGATAATCTTGGTGAGACTTCTGTCAGCAGTATGCAGAATCATCTAGATCGCTCTTTTCAAGCAATTTAAGGCGAAAAAACAAGTTTTCTGGTGTTTTCAACATTCCGCAGTGCGTTTGATATGCAGAACCGGCGACATCTTGATTTTCGTGGTGTGTCCAGCTGAGATATGCATTTTCTGCGATAATCTTGGTGAGTCTTCTGTCAGCAGGATGCAGAATCATCGACTACGCTCTTTTCGAGCTATTTAATGTGAGAAACAAGTTATCTGGTGTTTTGACAACTCCACAGTGCGTTTGATATGCAGAAATGGCAAAATCTTGGTTTTCGTCGGTTTTCATCCTGAGGTATGCATTTTCTGCGACAATCTTGGTGCGACTTCAGTCAGAAGTATGCAGAATCATCTAGATCGCTCTTTTCGAGCTAGTTAATGCGAGAAACACGTTTTCAGGTGTTTTCACCACCCCACAGTGCGTTTGATATGCAGAACCGGCGACATCTTGGATTTCGTCGGGTTTCAAGTTGAGATATGCATTTTCTGCGATAATATTGGTGAGACTTCAGTCAGAAGTATGCAGAATCATCTAGATCGCTCGTTTCGAGCTATTTAATGCGAAAAAACAAGTTTTCTGTTGTTTTCAACATTCCACAGTGCGTTTGATATGCAGAACCGGCGACATCTTGATTCTCGTGGTGTTTCCAGCTGAGATATGCATTTTCTGCGATAATCTTGGTGAGACTTCTGTCAGAAGTATGCAGAATCATCTAGATCCCTCTTTTCGAGCTATTTAATGCGAGAAACACGTTTTCTGGTGTATTCACCACTCCACAGTACGTTCGACATGCAGAACCGGAGATATCTTGGTTTCGGTCGGGTTTCAAGCAGAGATATGCATTTTCTACGATAATCTTGGTGAGACGTCTGTCAGAAGTATGCAGAATCATCGGGATCGCTCTTTTCGAGCTATTTAATGCGAGAAACACGTTTTCTTGTGTTTTCACCACACCACAGTCCGTTTGATGCGCAGAACCGGAGATAACTTGGTTTTCGTGAGGTTTCAAGCTGAGATATGCATTTTCTGCGATAATCTTGGTGAGACTTCAGTCAGAAGTATGCAGAATCATCTAGATAGCTCTTTTCGAGCTATTTAATGCGAGAAACACGTTTTCTGGTGTATTCACCACTCCACAGTACGTTTGACATGCAGAACCGGAGATATCTTGGTTTCGGTCGGGTTTCAAGCTGAGATATGCATTTTCTGCGATAATATTGGTGAGACTTCAGTCAGAAGTATGCAGAATCATCTAGCTAGCTCTTTTCGAGCTATTTAATGCGAGAAACACGTTTTCTGGTGTATTCACCACTCCACAGTACGTTTGACATGCAGAACCGGAGATATCTTGGTTTCGGTCGGGTTTCAAACTGAGATATGCATTTTCTGCGATAATCTTAGTGAGACTTCTATCAGAAGTATGCAGAATCATCGGGATCGCTCTTTTCGAGCTATTTAATGCGAGAAAGACGTTATCTGGTGGTTTTCACCATTCCACAGTGCGTTTGATATGCAGAACCGGCGACATCTTGATTCTCGTGAGGTTTCAAGCTGAGATATGCATTTTCTGCGATAATCTTGGTGAGACTTCTGTCAGCAGTATGCAGAATCATCTAGATCGCTCTTTTCGAGCAATTTAAGGCGAGAAACACGTTTTCTTGTGTTTTCACCACCCCACAGTGCGTTTGATATGCAAAACCGGCGATATCTTGGTTTTCGTCGGGTTTCAAGTTGAGATATGCATTTTCTGCGATAATATTGGTGAGACTTCAGTCAGAAGTATGCAGAATCATCTAGATCGCTCTTTTCGAGCTATTTAATGCGAGAAACACGTTTTCTTGTGTTTTCACCACCCCACAGTGCGTTTGATATGCAGAACCGGCGACATCTTGGCTTTCGTCGGGTATCAGACTGAGATATGCATTTTCTACCATAATCTTGGTGAGACTTCTGGCAGAAGTATGCAGAATCATCTAGATCGCTCTTTTCGAGCTATTTAATGCGAGAAACACGTTGTCTGGTGTATTCACCACTCCACAGTACGTTTGACATGCAGAACCGGAGATATCTTGGTTTCGGTCGGGTTTCAAGCAGAGATATGCATTTTCTACGATAATCTTGGTGAGACGTCTGTCAGAAGTGTGCAGAATCATCGGGATCGCTCTTTTCGTGCTATTTAATGCGAGAAACACGTTATCTGGTGTTTTCACCACTCCACAGTGCGTTTGATATGCAGAACCGGCGACCTCTTGATATTAGTGAGGTTTCAAGCTGAGATATGCATTTTCTACCATAATCTTGGTGAGACTTCTGGCACAAGTATGCAGAATCTTCTAGATGGCTCTTTTCGAGCTATTTAATGCGAGAAACACGTTGTCTGGTGTATTCACCACTCCACAGTACGTTTGACATGCAGAACCGGAGATATCTTGGTTTCGGTCGGGTTTCAAACTGAGATATGCATTTTCTGCGATAATCTTGGTGAGACTTCTGTCAGCAGTATGCAGAATCATCTAGATCGCTCTTTTCGAGCTATTTAATGCGAGAAACACGTTTTCTTGTGTTTTCACCACCCCACAGTGCGTTTGATATGCAATACCGGCGATATCTTGGTTTTCGTCGGGTTTCAAGCTGAGATATGCATTTTCTGCGATAATCTTGGTGAGACTTCTGTCAGCAGTATGCAGAATCATCTAGATCGCTCTTTTCGAGCTATTTAATGCGAAAAAACAAGTTTTCTGGTGTTTTCAACATTCCGCAGTGCGTTTGATATGCAGAACCGGCGACATCTTGATTTTCGTGGTGTGTCCAGCTGAGATATGCATTTTCTGCGATAATCTTGGTGAGTCTTCTGTCAGCAGGATGCAGAATCATCGACATCGCTCTTTTCGAACTATTTAATGTGAGAAACACGTTATCTGGTGTTTTGACAACTCCACAGTGCGTTTGATATGCAGAAATGGCAAAATCTTGGTTTTCGTCGGTTTTCATAGTGAGGTATGCATTTTCTGCGACAATCTTGGTGCGACTTCTGTCAGAAGTATGCAGAATCATCGAGATCGCTCTTTTCGAGCTATTTAATGAGAGAAACACGTTGTCTGGTGTATTCACCACTCCACAGTACGTTTGACATGCAGAACCGGAGATATCTTGGTTTCGGTCGGGTTTCAAGCAGAGATATGCATTTTCTACGATAATCTTGGTGAGACGTCTGTCAGAAGTGTGCAGAATCATCGGGATCGCTCTTTTCGTGCTATTTAATGCGAGAAACACGTTATCTGGTGTTTTCACCACTCCACAGTGCGTTTGATATGCAGAACCGGCGACATCTTGATATTAGTGAGGTTTCAAGCTGAGATATGCATTTTCTACCATAATCTTGGTGAGACTTCTGGCACAAGTATGCAGAATCTTCTAGATGGCTCTTTTCGAGCTATTTAATGCGAGAAACACGTTGTCTGGTGTATTCACCACTCCACAGTACGTTTGACATGCAGAACCGGAGATATCTTGGTTTCGGTCGGGTTTCAAACTGAGATATGCATTTTCTGCGATAATCTTGGTGAGACTTCTGTCAGCAGTATGCAGAATCATCTAGATCGCTCTTTTCGAGCTATTTAATGCGAGAAACACGTTTTCTTGTGTTTTCACCACCCCACAGTGCGTTTGATATGCAATACCGGCGATATCTTGGTTTTCGTCGGGTTTCAAGCTGAGATATGCATTTTCTGCGATAATCTTGGTGAGACTTCTGTCAGCAGTATGCAGAATCATCTAGATCGCTCTTTTCGAGCTATTTAATGCGAAAAAACAAGTTTTCTGGTGTTTTCAACATTCCGCAGTGCGTTTGATATGCAGAACCGGCGACATCTTGATATTAGTGAGGTTTCAAGCTGAGATATGCATTTTCTACCATAATCTTGGTGAGACTTCTGGCACAAGTATGCAGAATCTTCTAGATGGCTCTTTTCGAGCTATTTAATGCGAGAAACACGTTGTCTGGTGTATTCACCACTCCACAGTGCGTTTGATATGCAAAACCGGCGATATCTTGGTTTTCGTCGGGTTTCAAGCTGAGAAATGCATTTTCTGCGATAATCTTGGTGAGACTTCTGTCAGCAGTATGCAGAATCATCTAGATCGCTCTTTTCAAGCAATTTAAGGCGAAAAAACAAGTTTTCTGGTGTTTTCAACATTCCGCAGTGCGTTTGATATGCAGAACCGGCGACATCTTGATTTTCGTGGTGTGTCCAGCTGAGATATGCATTTTCTGCGATAATCTTGGTGAGTCTTCTGTCAGCAGGATGCAGAATCATCGACTACGCTCTTTTCGAGCTATTTAATGTGAGAAACAAGTTATCTGGTGTTTTGACAACTCCACAGTGCGTTTGATATGCAGAAATGGCAAAATCTTGGTTTTCGTCGGTTTTCATCCTGAGGTATGCATTTTCTGCGACAATCTTGGTGCGACTTCAGTCAGAAGTATGCAGAATCATCTAGATCGCTCTTTTCGAGCTAGTTAATGCGAGAAACACGTTTTCTGGTGTTTTCACCACCCCACAGTGCGTTTGATATGCAGAACCGGCGACATCTTGGATTTCGTCGGGTTTCAAGTTGAGATATGCATTTTCTGCGATAATATTGGTGAGACTTCAGTCAGAAGTATGCAGAATCATCTAGATCGCTCGTTTCGAGCTATTTAATGCGAAAAAACAAGTTTTCTGTTGTTTTCAACATTCCACAGTGCGTTTGATATGCAGAACCGGCGACATCTTGATTCTCGTGGTGTTTCCAGCTGAGATATGCATTTTCTGCGATAATCTTGGTGAGACTTCTGTCAGAAGTATGCAGAATCATCTAGATCCCTCTTTTCGAGCTATTTAATGCGAGAAACACGTTTTCTGGTGTATTCACCACTCCACAGTACGTTCGACATGCAGAACCGGAGATATCTTGGTTTCGGTCGGGTTTCAAGCAGAGATATGCATTTTCTACGATAATCTTGGTGAGACGTCTGTCAGAAGTATGCAGAATCATCGGGATCGCTCTTTTCGAGCTATTTAATGCGAGAAACACGTTTTCTTGTGTTTTCACCACACCACAGTCCGTTTGATGCGCAGAACCGGAGATAACTTGGTTTTCGTGAGGTTTCAAGCTGAGATATGCATTTTCTGCGATAATCTTGGTGAGACTTCAGTCAGAAGTATGCAGAATCATCTAGATAGCTCTTTTCGAGCTATTTAATGCGAGAAACACGTTTTCTGGTGTATTCACCACTCCACAGTACGTTTGACATGCAGAACCGGAGATATCTTGGTTTCGGTCGGGTTTCAAGCTGAGATATGCATTTTCTGCGATAATATTGGTGAGACTTCAGTCAGAAGTATGCAGAATCATCTAGCTAGCTCTTTTCGAGCTATTTAATGCGAGAAACACGTTTTCTGGTGTATTCACCACTCCACAGTACGTTTGACATGCAGAACCGGAGATATCTTGGTTTCGGTCGGGTTTCAAACTGAGATATGCATTTTCTGCGATAATCTTAGTGAGACTTCTATCAGAAGTATGCAGAATCATCGGGATCGCTCTTTTCGAGCTATTTAATGCGAGAAAGACGTTATCTGGTGGTTTTCACCATTCCACAGTGCGTTTGATATGCAGAACCGGCGACATCTTGATTCTCGTGAGGTTTCAAGCTGAGATATGCATTTTCTGCGATAATCTTGGTGAGACTTCTGTCAGCAGTATGCAGAATCATCTAGATCGCTCTTTTCGAGCAATTTAAGGCGAGAAACACGTTTTCTTGTGTTTTCACCACCCCACAGTGCGTTTGATATGCAAAACCGGCGATATCTTGGTTTTCGTCGGGTTTCAAGTTGAGATATGCATTTTCTGCGATAATATTGGTGAGACTTCAGTCAGAAGTATGCAGAATCATCTAGATCGCTCTTTTCGAGCTATTTAATGCGAGAAACACGTTTTCTTGTGTTTTCACCACCCCACAGTGCGTTTGATATGCAGAACCGGCGACATCTTGGCTTTCGTCGGGTATCAGACTGAGATATGCATTTTCTACCATAATCTTGGTGAGACTTCTGGCAGAAGTATGCAGAATCATCTAGATCGCTCTTTTCGAGCTATTTAATGCGAGAAACACGTTGTCTGGTGTATTCACCACTCCACAGTACGTTTGACATGCAGAACCGGAGATATCTTGGTTTCGGTCGGGTTTCAAGCAGAGATATGCATTTTCTACGATAATCTTGGTGAGACGTCTGTCAGAAGTGTGCAGAATCATCGGGATCGCTCTTTTCGTGCTATTTAATGCGAGAAACACGTTATCTGGTGTTTTCACCACTCCACAGTGCGTTTGATATGCAGAACCGGCGACCTCTTGATATTAGTGAGGTTTCAAGCTGAGATATGCATTTTCTACCATAATCTTGGTGAGACTTCTGGCACAAGTATGCAGAATCTTCTAGATGGCTCTTTTCGAGCTATTTAATGCGAGAAACACGTTGTCTGGTGTATTCACCACTCCACAGTACGTTTGACATGCAGAACCGGAGATATCTTGGTTTCGGTCGGGTTTCAAACTGAGATATGCATTTTCTGCGATAATCTTGGTGAGACTTCTGTCAGCAGTATGCAGAATCATCTAGATCGCTCTTTTCGAGCTATTTAATGCGAGAAACACGTTTTCTTGTGTTTTCACCACCCCACAGTGCGTTTGATATGCAATACCGGCGATATCTTGGTTTTCGTCGGGTTTCAAGCTGAGATATGCATTTTCTGCGATAATCTTGGTGAGACTTCTGTCAGCAGTATGCAGAATCATCTAGATCGCTCTTTTCGAGCTATTTAATGCGAAAAAACAAGTTTTCTGGTGTTTTCAACATTCCGCAGTGCGTTTGATATGCAGAACCGGCGACATCTTGATTTTCGTGGTGTGTCCAGCTGAGATATGCATTTTCTGCGATAATCTTGGTGAGTCTTCTGTCAGCAGGATGCAGAATCATCGACATCGCTCTTTTCGAACTATTTAATGTGAGAAACACGTTATCTGGTGTTTTGACAACTCCACAGTGCGTTTGATATGCAGAAATGGCAAAATCTTGGTTTTCGTCGGTTTTCATAGTGAGGTATGCATTTTCTGCGACAATCTTGGTGCGACTTCTGTCAGAAGTATGCAGAATCATCGAGATCGCTCTTTTCGAGCTATTTAATGAGAGAAACACGTTGTCTGGTGTATTCACCACTCCACAGTACGTTTGACATGCAGAACCGGAGATATCTTGGTTTCGGTCGGGTTTCAAGCAGAGATATGCATTTTCTACGATAATCTTGGTGAGACGTCTGTCAGAAGTGTGCAGAATCATCGGGATCGCTCTTTTCGTGCTATTTAATGCGAGAAACACGTTATCTGGTGTTTTCACCACTCCACAGTGCGTTTGATATGCAGAACCGGCGACATCTTGATATTAGTGAGGTTTCAAGCTGAGATATGCATTTTCTACCATAATCTTGGTGAGACTTCTGGCACAAGTATGCAGAATCTTCTAGATGGCTCTTTTCGAGCTATTTAATGCGAGAAACACGTTGTCTGGTGTATTCACCACTCCACAGTACGTTTGACATGCAGAACCGGAGATATCTTGGTTTCGGTCGGGTTTCAAACTGAGATATGCATTTTCTGCGATAATCTTGGTGAGACTTCTGTCAGCAGTATGCAGAATCATCTAGATCGCTCTTTTCGAGCTATTTAATGCGAGAAACACGTTTTCTTGTGTTTTCACCACCCCACAGTGCGTTTGATATGCAATACCGGCGATATCTTGGTTTTCGTCGGGTTTCAAGCTGAGATATGCATTTTCTGCGATAATCTTGGTGAGACTTCTGTCAGCAGTATGCAGAATCATCTAGATCGCTCTTTTCGAGCTATTTAATGCGAAAAAACAAGTTTTCTGGTGTTTTCAACATTCCGCAGTGCGTTTGATATGCAGAACCGGCGACATCTTGATTTTCGTGGTGTGTCCAGCTGAGATATGCATTTTCTGCGATAATCTTGGTGAGTCTTCTGTCAGCAGGATGCAGAATCATCGACATCGCTCTTTTCGAGCTATTTAATGTGAGAAACACGTTATCTGGTGTTTTGACAACTCCACAGTGCGTTTGATATGCAGAAATGGCAAAATCTTGGTTTTCGTCGGTTTTCATAGTGAGGTATGCATTTTCTGCGACAATCTTGGTGCGACTCCTGTCAGAAGTATGCAGAATCATCGAGATCGCTCTTTTCGAGATATTTAATGCGAGAAACACGTTATCTGGTGTATTGACCACTCCACAGTGGGTTTGATATGCAAAACCGGCGATATCTTGGTTTTCGTCGGGTTTCAAGCTGAGATATGCATTTTCCACGATAATCTTGGTGAGACTTCAGTCAGAAGTATGCAGAATCATCTAGATCGCTCGTTTCGAGCTGTTTAATGCGAAAAAACAAGTTTTCTGGTGTTTTCAACATTCCACAGTGCGTTTGATATGCAGAACCAGCGATATCTTGGTTTTCGTGGGGTTTCCAGCTGAGATATGCATTTTCTGCGATAATCTTGGTGTTTCATCTATGAGAAGTATGCAGAAACATCGAGATCGCTCTTTTCGAGCTAGTTAATGCGAGAAACACGTTTTCTGGTGTTTTCACCACCCCACAGTGCGTTTGATATGCAGAACCGGCGACATCCTGGATTTCGTCGGGTTTCAAGTTGAGATATGCATTTTCTGCGATAATATTGGTGAGACTTCAGTCAGAAGTATGCAGAATCATCTAGATCGCTCGTTTCGAGCTATTTAATGCGAAAAAACAAGTTTTCTGTTGTTTTCAACATTCCACAGTGCGTTTGATATGCAGAACCGGCGACATCTTGATTTTCGTGGTGTTTCCAGCTGAGATATGCATTTTCTGCGATAATCTCGGTGAGTCTTCTCTCAGAAGTATGCAGAATCTTCGAGAACGCTCTTTTCGAGCTGCATAATGCGAGAAACACGTTGTCTGGTTGTTTTCACGACTCCACAGAGCGTTTTATATGCAGAACCGGCGACATCTTGGATTTCGTCGGGTTTCAAGCTGAGATATGCATTTTCTACGATAATCTTGGTGAGACTTCTGTCAGAAGTATGCAGAATCTTCGAGATCGCTCTTTTCGAGCTATTTAATGCGAGAAACACGTTTTCTGGTGTATTCACCACTCCACAGTACGTTTGACATGCAGAACCGGCGAAATCTTGCTTTTCGTGGGTTTTCAAGCTGAGATATGCATTTTCTGCGATAATCTTGGTGAGACTTCCGTCAGAAGTATGCAGAATCTTCGAGAACGCTCTTTTCGAGCTACATAATGCGAGAAACACGTTATCTGGTGTTTTCACCACTCCACGGTGCGTCTGATATGCAGAACCGGCAATATCTTGGTTATCGTGGGGTTTCCATCTGAGATATGCATTTTCTGCGATAATCTTGGTGAGTCTTCTTTCAGAAGTATGCGGAATCATCTAGATCGCTCTTTTCGAGCTATTTAATGCGAGAAACACGTTTTCTGGTGTATTCACCACTCCACAGTACATTTGACATGCAGAAACGGAGATATCTTGGTTTCGGTTGGGTTTCAAGCTGAGATATGCATTTTCTGCGATAATATTGGTGTGACTTCAGTCAGAAGTATGCAGAATCATCTAGATCGCTCGTTTCGAGCTATTTAATGCGAAAAAACCAGTTTTCTGGTGTTCTCAACATTCCACAGTGCGTTTGATATGCAGAACCGGCGATATCTTGATTTTCGTGGTGTTTCTAGCTGAGATATGCATTTCCTGCGATAAGCTTGGTGAGTCATCTGCCAGAAGTATGCAGAATCATCTAGATCGCTCGTTTCGAGCTATTTAATGCGAGAAACACGTTTTCTGGTGTTTTCACCACTCCACTGTGCGTGTGATATGTAGAGCCGCCGATAACTTGGTTTTCGTGGGGTTTCCAGCTGAAATATGCGGTTTCTGCGATAATCTTTGTGTTTCATCTATGAGAAGTATGCAGAAACATCCAGAACGCTCTTTTCGAGCTAGTTAATGCGAGTAACACGTTTTCTGGTGTTTTCACAACTCCACAGTGCGTTTGATATGCAGAACCGGCGACATCTTGGCTTTCGTCGGGTATCAAGCTGAAATATGCATTCTCTGCGATGATCTTGGTGTGTCATCTATGAGAAGTATGCAGAATCATCGAGAACGCTCTTTTCGAGTTAGTTAATGCGAGAAACACGTTTTCTGGTGTTTTCAACATTCCACAGTGCGTCTGATATGCAGAACCGGCGACATCTTGGATTTCGTCGGGTTTCAAGCTGAGATATGCGTTTTCAACGATAATCTTGGTGAGACTACTGTCAGAAGTATGCAGAATCTTCGAGATCGCTCTTTTCGAGCTACTTAATGCGAGAAACACGATTTCGGGGGTTTTCACCACTCCACAGTGCGTTTGATATGCAGACCCGGCGACATCTTGGATTTCGTCGGGGTTCAAACTGAGATATGCATTTTCTACGATAATCTTGGTGTGACTTCTGTCAGAAGTGTGCAGAATCATCTAGATCGCTCGTTTCGAGCTATTTAATGCGAGAAACACGTTTTCTGGTGTATTCACCACTCCACAGTACATTTGACATGCAGAAACGGAGATATCTTGGTTTCGGTCGGGTTTCAAGCTGAGATATGCATTTTCTGCGATAATCTTGGTGAGACTACTGTCAGCAGTATGCAGAATCATCTAGATCGCTCTTTTCGAGCAGCATAATGCGAGAAACACGTTGTCTGGTTGTTTTCACGACTCCACAGAGCGTTTTATATGCAGAACCGGCGACATCTTGGATTTCGTCGGGTTTCAAGCTGAGATATGCGTTTTCAACGATAATCTTGGTGAGATTTCTGTCAGAAGTATGCAGAATCTTCGAGATCGCTCTTTTCGAGCTATTTAATGCGAGAAACACGTTTTCTGGTGTATTCACCACTCCACAGTACATTTGACATGCAGGAACGGAGATATCTAGGTTTCGGTCGGGTTTCAAGCTGAGATATGCATTTTCTGCGATAATCTTGGTGAGACTTCTGTCAGCAGTATGCAGAATCATCTAGATCGCTCTTTTCGAGCTGCATAATGCGAGAAACACGTTGTCTGGTTGTTTTCACGACTCCACAGAGCGTTTTATATGCAGAACCGGCGACATCTTGGATTTCGTCGGGTTTCAAGCTGAGATATGCATTTTCTGCGATAATCTTGGTGAGACTTCAGTCAGAAGTATGCAGAATCATCTAGATCGCTCTTTTCAAGCTATTTAATGCGAAAAAACAAGTTTTCTGGTGTTTTCAACATTCCACAGTGCGTTTTATATGCAGATCCGGCGATATCTTGGTTTCGGTCGGGTTTCAAGCTGAGATATGCATTTTCTACGATAATCTGGGTGAGACTTCTGTCAGAAGTATGCAGAATCTTCGAGAACGCTCTTTTCGAGCTACATAATGCGAGAAACACGTTATCTGGTGTTTTCACCACTCTACGGTGCGTCTGATATGCAGAACCGGCAATATCTTGGTTATCGTGGGATTTCCATCTGAGATATGCATTTTCTGCGATAATCTTGGTGAGTCTTCTTTCAGAAGTATGCAGAAAGATCCAGAACGCTCTTTTCGAGCTAGTTAATGCGAGTAACACGTTTTCTGGTGTTTCCACAACTCCACAGTGCGTTTGATATGCAGAACCGGCGAGATCTTGGCTTTCGTCGGGTATCAATCTGAGATATGCATTTTCAACGATAATCTTGGTGAGACTTCTGTCAGAAGTATGCAGAATCATCGGCATCGCTCTTTTCGAGCTATTTAATGCGAAAAAACAAGTTTTCTGGTGTTTTCAACATTCCACAGTGCGTTTGATATGCAGAACCGGCGATATCTTGATTTTCGTGAGGTTTCAATCTGAGATTTGGGTTTTCTACGATAATCTTGGTGATACTTCAGTCAGAAGTATGCAGAATCATCTAGATCGCTCTTTTCAAGCTATTTAATGTAAAAAAACAAGTTTTCTGGTGTTTTCAACATTCCACAGTGCGTTTTATATGCAGATCCGGCGATATCTTGGTTTCGGTCGGGTTTCAAGCTGAGATATGCATTTTCTACGATAATCTGGGTGAGACTTCTGTCAGAAGTATGCAGAATCATCGGGATCGCTCTTTTCGAGCTATTTAATGCGAGAAACACGTTATCTGGTGTTTTCACCACTCCACAGTGCGTTTGATATGCAGAACCGACGACATCTTGGCTTTCGTCGGGTATCAAGCTGAGATATGCATTTTCTGCGATAATCTTGGTGAGACTTCAGTCAGAAGTATGCAGAATCATCGGGATCGCTCTTTTCGAGCTATTTAATGCGAAAAAACAAGTTTTCTTGTGTTTTCAACATTCCACAGTGCGTTTTATATGCAGAACCGGCGACATCTTGGATTTCGGCGGGTTTCAAGCTGAGATATGCATTTTCTACGATAATCTTGGTGAGACTTCTGTCAGAAGTATGCAGAATCTTCGAGATCGCTCTTTTCGAGCTATTTAATGCGAAAAAACAAGTTTTCTGGTGTTTTCAACATTCCACAGTGCGTTTTATATGCAGAACCGGCGCGATCTTGGATTTCGTCGGGTTTCAAGGTGAGATATGCATTTTCTACGATAATCTTGGTGAGACTTCAGTCAGAAGTATGCAGAATCATCGAGATCGCTCTTTTCGAGCTATTTAATACGAAAAAACAAGTTTTCTGGTGTTTTCACCACTCCACAGTAGGTTTGATCTGCAGAACCGGAGATAACTTGGTTTTCGTGAGGTTTCAAGCTGAGATATGCATTTTCTACGATAATCTGGGTGAGACTTCTGTCAGAAGTATGCAGAATCATCGGGATCGCTCTTTTCGAGCTATTTAATGCGAGAAACACGTTATCTGGTGTTTTCACCACTCCACAGTGCGTTTGATATGCAGAACCGACGACATCTTGGCTTTCGTTGGGTTTCAAGCTGAGATATGCGTTTTCAACGATAATCTTGGTGAGACTTCTGTCAGAAGTATGCAGAATCTTCGAGATCGCTCTTTTCGAGCTACTTAATGCGAGAAACACGATTTCGGGTGTTTTCACCACTCCACAGTGCGTTTGATATGCAGAACCGGCGACATCTTGGATTTCGTCGGGGTTCAAACTGAGATATGCATTTTCTACGATAATCTTGGTGAGACTTCTGTCAGAAGTATGCAGAATCTTCGAGAACGCTCTTTTCGAGCTGCTTAATGCGAGAAACACGTTTTCTGGTGTTTTCACCACTCCACAGTACATTTGATGTGCAGAACCGGAGATAACTTGGTGTTCGTGAGGTTTCAAGCTGAGATATGCATTTTCTGCGATAATATTGGTGAGACTTCAGTCATAAGTATGCAGAATCATCTAGATCTCTCGTTTCGAGCTATATAATGCGAAAAAACAAGATTTCTGGTGTTTTCAACATTCCACAGTGCGTTTGATATGCAGAACCGGCGACATCTTGGAATTCGTCGGGTTTCAAGCTGAGATATGCATTTTCTGCGATAATCTTGGTGAGACTTCAGTCAGAAGTATGCAGAATCATCGGGATCGCTCTTTTCGAGCTATTTAATGCGAAAAAACAAGTTTTCTTGTGTTTTCAACATTCCACAGTGCGTATTATATGCAGAACCGGCGACATCTTGGATTTCGGCGGGTTTCAAGCTGAGATATGCATTTTCTACGATAATCTTGGTGAGACTTCTGTCAGAAGTATGCAGAATCTTCGAGATCGCTCTTTTCGAGCTATTTAATGCGAAAAAACAAGTTTTCTGGTTGTTTTCACCACTCCACAGTACGTTTGATATGCAGAACCGACGACATCTTGGCTTTCGTCGGGTATCAAGCTGAGATTTGCATTTTCTGCGATAATCTTGGTGTTTCATCTATGAGAAGTATGCAGAATCATCGAGAACTCTCTTTTCGAGCTAGTTATGGCGAGAAGCACGTTTTCTGGTGTTTTCAACATTCCACAGTGCGTCTGATATGCAGAACCGGCGACATCTTGGATTTCGTCGGGTTTCAAGCTGAGATATGCGTTTTCAACGATAATCTTGGTGAGACTACTGTCAGAAGTATGCAGAATCTTCGAGATCGCTCTTTTCGAGCTACTTAATGCGAGAAACACGATTTCGGGGGTTTTCACCACTCCACAGTGCGTTTGATATGCAGAACCGGCGAGATCTTGGCTTTCGTCGGGTATCAATCTGAGATATGCATTTTCAACGATAATCTTGGTGAGACTTCTGTCAGAAGTATGCAGAATCATCGGCATCGCTCTTTTCGAGCTATTTAATGCGAAAAAACAAGTTTTCTGGTGTTTTCAACATTCCACAGTGCGTTTGATATGCAGAACCGGCGATATCTTGATTTTCGTGAGGTTTCAATCTGAGATTTGGGTTTTCTACGATAATCTTGGTGATACTTCAGTCAGAAGTATGCAGAATCATCTAGATCGCCCTTTTCAAGCTATTTAATGTAAAAAAACAAGTTTTCTGGTGTTTTCAACATTCCACAGTGCGTTTTATATGCAGATCCGGCGATATCTTGGTTTCGGTCGGGTTTCAAGCTGAGATATGCATTTTCTACGATAATCTGGGTGAGACTTCTGTCAGAAGTATGCAGAATCATCGGGATCGCTCTTTTCGAGCTATTTAATGCGAGAAACACGTTATCTGGTGTTTTCACCACTCCACAGTGCGTTTGATATGCAGAACCGACGACATCTTGGCTTTCGTCGGGTATCAAGCTGAGATATGCATTTTCTGCGATAATCTTGGTGAGACTTCAGTCAGAAGTATGCAGAATCATCGGGATCGCTCTTTTCGAGCTATTTAATGCGAAAAAACAAGTTTTCTTGTGTTTTCAACATTCCACAGTGCGTTTTATATGCAGAACCGGCGACATCTTGGATTTCGGCGGGTTTCAAGCTGAGATATGCATTTTCTACGATAATCTTGGTGAGACTTCTGTCAGAAGTATGCAGAATCTTCGAGATCGCTCTTTTCGAGCTATTTAATGCGAAAAAACAAGTTTTCTGGTGTTTTCAACATTCCACAGTGCGTTTTATATGCAGAACCGGCGCGATCTTGGATTTCGTCGGGTTTCAAGGTGAGATATGCATTTTCTACGATAATCTTGGTGAGACTTCAGTCAGAAGTATGCAGAATCATCGAGATCGCTCTTTTCGAGCTATTTAATACGAAAAAACAAGTTTTCTGGTGTTTTCACCACTCCACAGTAGGTTTGATCTGCAGAACCGACGACATCTTGGCTTTCGTTGGGTTTCAAGCTGAGATATGCGTTTTCAACGATAATCTTGGTGAGACTTCTGTCAGAAGTATGCAGAATCTTCGAGATCGCTCTTTTCGAGCTACTTAATGCGAGAAACACGATTTCGGGTGTTTTCACCACTCCACAGTGCGTTTGATATGCAGAACCGGCGACATCTTGGATTTCGTCGGGGTTCAAACTGAGATATGCATTTTCTACGATAATCTTGGTGAGACTTCTGTCAGAAGTATGCAGAATCTTCGAGAACGCTCTTTTCGAGCTGCTTAATGCGAGAAACACGTTTTCTGGTGTTTTCACCACTCCACAGTACATTTGATGTGCAGAACCGGAGATAACTTGGTGTTCGTGAGGTTTCAAGCTGAGATATGCATTTTCTGCGATAATATTGGTGAGACTTCAGTCATAAGTATGCAGAATCATCTAGATCTCTCGTTTCGAGCTATATAATGCGAAAAAACAAGATTTCTGGTGTTTTCAACATTCCACAGTGCGTTTGATATGCAGAACCGGCGACATCTTGGAATTCGTCGGGTTTCAAGCTGAGATATGCATTTTCTGCGATAATCTTGGTGAGACTTCAGTCAGAAGTATGCAGAATCATCGGGATCGCTCTTTTCGAGCTATTTAATGCGAAAAAACAAGTTTTCTTGTGTTTTCAACATTCCACAGTGCGTATTATATGCAGAACCGGCGACATCTTGGATTTCGGCGGGTTTCAAGCTGAGATATGCATTTTCTACGATAATCTTGGTGAGACTTCTGTCAGAAGTATGCAGAATCTTCGAGATCGCTCTTTTCGAGCTATTTAATGCGAAAAAACAAGTTTTCTGGTTGTTTTCACCACTCCACAGTACGTTTGATATGCAGAACCGACGACATCTTGGCTTTCGTCGGGTATCAAGCTGAGATTTGCATTTTCTGCGATAATCTTGGTGTTTCATCTATGAGAAGTATGCAGAATCATCGAGAACTCTCTTTTCGAGCTAGTTATGGCGAGAAGCACGTTTTCTGGTGTTTTCAACATTCCACAGTGCGTCTGATATGCAGAACCGGCGACATCTTGGATTTCGTCGGGTTTCAAGCTGAGATATGCGTTTTCAACGATAATCTTGGTGAGACTACTGTCAGAAGTATGCAGAATCTTCGAGATCGCTCTTTTCGAGCTACTTAATGCGAGAAACACGATTTCGGGGGTTTTCACCACTCCACAGTGCGTTTGATATGCAGACCCGGCGACATCTTGGATTTCGTCGGGGTTCAAACTGAGATATGCATTTTCTACGATAATCTTGGTGTGACTTCTGTCAGAAGTGTGCAGAATCATCTAGATCGCTCGTTTCGAGCTATTTAATGCGAGAAACACGTTTTCTGGTGTATTCACCACTCCACAGTACATTTGACATGCAGAAACGGAGATATCTTGGTTTCGGTCGGGTTTCAAGCTGAGATATGCATTTTCTGCGATAATCTTGGTGAGACTACTGTCAGCAGTATGCAGAATCATCTAGATCGCTCTTTTCGAGCAGCATAATGCAAGAAACACGTTGTCTGGTTGTTTTCACGACTCCACAGAGCGTTTTATATGCAGAACCGGCGACATCTTGGATTTCGTCGGGTTTCAAGCTGAGATATGCGTTTTCAACGATAATCTTGGTGAGATTTCTGTCAGAAGTATGCAGAATCTTCGAGATCGCTCTTTTCGAGCTATTTAATGCGAGAAACACGTTTTCTGGTGTATTCACCACTCCACAGTACATTTGACATGCAGAAACGGAGATATCTAGGTTTCGGTCGGGTTTCAAGCTGAGATATGCATTTTCTGCGATAATCTTGGTGAGACTTCTGTCAGCAGTATGCAGAATCATCTAGATCGCTCTTTTCGAGCTGCATAATGCGAGAAACACGTTGTCTGGTTGTTTTCACGACTCCACAGAGCGTTTTATATGCAGAACCGGCGACATCTTGGATTTCGTCGGGTTTCAAGCTGAGATATGCATTTTCTGCGATAATCTTGGTGAGACTTCAGTCAGAAGTATGCAGAATCATCTAGATCGCTCTTTTCAAGCTATTTAATGCGAAAAAACAAGTTTTCTGGTGTTTTCAACATTCCACAGTGCGTTTTATATGCAGATCCGGCGATATCTTGGTTTCGGTCGGGTTTCAAGCTGAGATATGCATTTTCTACGATAATCTGGGTGAGACTTCTGTCAGAAGTATGCAGAATCTTCGAGAACGCTCTTTTCGAGCTACATAATGCGAGAAACACGTTATCTGGTGTTTTCACCACTCCACGGTGCGTCTGATATGCAGAACCGGCAATATATTGGTTATCGTGGGATTTCCATCTGAGATATGCATTTTCTGCGATAATCTTGGTGAGTCTTCTTTCAGAAGTATGCAGAAACATCCAGAACGCTCTTTTCGAGCTAGTTAATGCGAGTAACACGTTTTCTGGTGTTTCCACAACTCCACAGTGCGTTTGATATGCAGAACCGGCGAGATCTTGGCTTTCGTCGGGTATCAATCTGAGATATGCATTTTCAACGATAATCTTGGTGAGACTTCTGTCAGAAGTATGCAGAATCATCGGCATCGCTCTTTTCGAGCTATTTAATGCGAAAAAACAAGTTTTCTGGTGTTTTCAACATTCCACAGTGCGTTTGATATGCAGAACCGGCGATATCTTGATTTTCGTGAGGTTTCAATCTGAGATTTGGGTTTTCTACGATAATCTTGGTGATACTTCAGTCAGAAGTATGCAGAATCATCTAGATCGCTCTTTTCAAGCTATTTAATGTAAAAAAACAAGTTTTCTGGTGTTTTCAACATTCCACAGTGCGTTTTATATGCAGATCCGGCGATATCTTGGTTTCGGTCGGGTTTCAAGCTGAGATATGCATTTTCTACGATAATCTGGGTGAGACTTCTGTCAGAAGTATGCAGAATCATCGGGATCGCTCTTTTCGAGCTATTTAATGCGAGAAACACGTTATCTGGTGTTTTCACCACTCCACAGTGCGTTTGATATGCAGAACCGACGACATCTTGGCTTTCGTCGGGTATCAAGCTGAGATATGCATTTTCTGCGATAATCTTGGTGAGACTTCAGTCAGAAGTATGCAGAATCATCGGGATCGCTCTTTTCGAGCTATTTAATGCGAAAAAACAAGTTTTCTTGTGTTTTCAACATTCCACAGTGCGTTTTATATGCAGAACCGGCGACATCTTGGATTTCGGCGGGTTTCAAGCTGAGATATGCATTTTCTACGATAATCTTGGTGAGACTTCTGTCAGAAGTATGCAGAATCTTCGAGATCGCTCTTTTCGAGCTATTTAATGCGAAAAAACAAGTTTTCTGGTGTTTTCAACATTCCACAGTGCGTTTTATATGCAGAACCGGCGCGATCTTGGATTTCGTCGGGTTTCAAGGTGAGATATGCATTTTCTACGATAATCTTGGTGAGACTTCAGTCAGAAGTATGCAGAATCATCGAGGTCGCTCTTTTCGAGCTATTTAATACGAAAAAACAAGTTTTCTGGTGTTTTCACCACTCCACAGTAGGTTTGATCTGCAGAACCGGAGATAACTTGGTTTTCGTGAGGTTTCAAGCTGAGATATGCATTTTCTACGATAATCTGGGTGAGACTTCTGTCAGAAGTATGCAGAATCATCGGGATCGCTCTTTTCGAGCTATTTAATGCGAGAAACACGTTATCTGGTGTTTTCACCACTCCACAGTGCGTTTGATATGCAGAACCGACGACATCTTGGCTTTCGTTGGGTTTCAAGCTGAGATATGCGTTTTCAACGATAATCTTGGTGAGACTTCTGTCAGAAGTATGCAGAATCTTCGAGATCGCTCTTTTCGAGCTTCTTAATGCGAGAAACAGGATTTCGGGTGTTTTCACCACTCCACAGTGCGTTTGATATGCAGAACCGGCGACATCTTGGATTTCGTCGGGGTTCAAACTGAGATATGCATTTTCTACGATAATCTTGGTGAGACTTCTGTCAGAAGTATGCAGAATCTTCGAGAACGCTCTTTTCGAGCTGCTTAATGCGAGAAACACGTTTTCTGGTGTTTTCACCACTCCACAGTACATTTGATGTGCAGAACCGGAGATAACTTGGTGTTCGTGAGGTTTCAAGCTGAGATATGCATTTTCTGCGATAATATTGGTGAGACTTCAGTCATAAGTATGCAGAATCATCTAGATCTCTCGTTTCGAGCTATATAATGCGAAAAAACAAGATTTCTGGTGTTTTCAACATTCCACAGTGCGTTTGATATGCAGAACCGGCGACATCTTGGAATTCGTCGGGTTTCAAGCTGAGATATGCATTTTCTGCGATAATCTTGGTGAGACTTCAGTCAGAAGTATGCAGAATCATCGGGATCGCTCTTTTCGAGCTATTTAATGCGAAAAAACAAGTTTTCTTGTGTTTTCAACATTCCACAGTGCGTATTATATGCAGAACCGGCGACATCTTGGATTTCGGCGGGTTTCAAGCTGAGATATGCATTTTCTACGATAATCTTGGTGAGACTTCTGTCAGAAGTATGCAGAATCTTCGAGATCGCTCTTTTCGAGCTATTTAATGCGAAAAAACAAGTTTTCTGGTTGTTTTCACCACTCCACAGTACGTTTGATATGCAGAACCGACGACATCTTGGCTTTCGTCGGGTATCAAGCTGAGATTTGCATTTTCTGCGATAATCTTGGTGTTTCATCTATGAGAAGTATGCAGAATCATCGAGAACTCTCTTTTCGAGCTAGTTATGGCGAGAAGCACGTTTTCTGGTGTTTTCACCACTCCACAGTGCGTCTGATATGCAGAACCGGCGACATCTTGGATTTCGTCGGGTTTCATGCTGAGATATGCGTTTTCAACGATAATCTTGGTGAGACTACTGTCAGAAGTATGCAGAATCTTCGAGATCGCTCTTTTCGAGCTACTTAATGCGGGAAACACGATTTCGGGGGTTTTCACCACTCCACAGTGCGTTTGATATGCAGACCCGGCGACATCTTGGATTTCGTCGGGGTTCAAACTGGGATATGCATTTTCTACGATAATCTTGGTGTGACTTCTGTCAGAAGTGTGCAGAATCATCTAGATCGCTCGTTTCGAGCTATTTAATGCGAAAAAACAAGTTGTCTGGTGTTTTGACCACTCCACAGTGCATTTGATATGTAGAGCCGCCGATGACTTGGTTTTCGTGGGGTTTCCAGCTGAAATATGCATTTTCTGCGATAATCTTGGTGAGTCTTCTGTCAGAAGTATGCAGAATCATCGAGATCGCTCTATTTGAGCTATTTAATGCGAGAAACACGTTATCTGGTGTTTTCATCACTCCACAGGGCGTTTGATATGCAGAACCGGCGATATCTTGGTTTTCGTGGGGTTTCCAGCTGAAATATGCATTCTCTGCGATGATCTTGGTGTGTCATCTATGAGAAGTATGCAGAATCATCGAGAACGCTCTTTTCGAGTTAGTTAATGCGGGAAACACGTTTTCTGGTGTTTTCAACATTCCACAGTGCGTCTGATATGCAGAACCGACGATATCGTGGTTTGTCGTGGTGTTTCCAGCTGAGATATGCATTTTCTGCGATAATATTGGTGAGACTTCAGTCAGAAGTATGCAGAATCATCTTGATCGTTCCTTTCGAGCTATTTAATGCGAAAAAACAAGTTTTCTGGTGTTTGGCCACTCCACAGTGCGTTTGATATGTAGAGCCGCCGATAACTTGGTCTTCGCGGGGTTTCCAGCTGAAATATGCATTCTCTGCGATGATCTTGGTGTGTCATCTATGAGAAGTATGCAGAATCATCGAGAACGCTCTTTTCGAGTTAGTTAATGCGAGAAACACGTTTTCTGGTGTTTTCAACATTCCACAGTGCGTCTGATATGCAGAACCGACGATATCGTGGTTTGTCGTGGTGTTTCCAGCTGAGATATGCATTTTCTGCGATAATATTGGTGAGACTTCAGTCAGAAGTATGCAGAATCATCTTGATCGTTCGTTTCGAGCTATTTAATGCGAAAAAACAAGTTTTCTGGTGTTTGGCCACTCCACAGTGCGTTTGATATGTAGAGCCGCCGATAACTTGGTTTTCGTGGGGTTTCCAGCTGAAATATGCATTTTCTACCATAATCTTGGTGAGACTTCTGGCAGAAGTATGCAGAATCTTCTAGATGGCTCTTTTCGAGCTATTTAATACGAGAAACACGTTGTCTGGTGTATTCACCACTCCACAGGGCGTTTGATATGCAGAACCGGCGACATCTTGGATTTCGTCGGGGTTCAAACTGAGATATGCATTTTCTACGATAATCTTGGTGAGACTTCTGTCAGAAGTATGCAGAATCATCGAGATCGCTCTATTCAAGCTATTTAATGCGAGAAACACGTTTTCTGGTGTATTCACCACTCCACAGTACGTTTGACATGCAGAACCGGCGAAATCTTGCTTTTCGTGGGTTTTCAAGCTGAGATATGCATTTTCTGCGATAATCTTGGTGAGACTTCTGTCAGTAGTATGCAGAATCTTCGAGAACGCTCTTTTCGAGCTATTTAATGTGAAAAAACAAGTTTTCTGGTGTTTTCAACATTCCACAGTGCGTTTTATATGCAGAACCGGCGATATCTTGGTTTCGGTCGGGTTTCAAGCTGAGATATGCATTTTCTACGATAATCTTGGTGAGACTTCTGTCAGAAGTATGCAGAATCTTCGAGAACGCTCTTTTCGAGCTACATAATGCGAGAAACACGTTATCTGGCGTTTTCACCACTCCTCAGTGCGTTTGATATGCAGAACCGGCGACATCTTGGCTTTCGTCGGGTATCAAGCTGAGATATGCATTTTTAACGATAATCTTGGTGAGACTTCTGTCAGAAGTATGCAGAATCATCGGGATCGCTCTTTTCGAGCTATGTAATGCGAGAAACACGTTGTCTGGTTGTTTTCACGACTCCACAGTGCGTTTGATATGCAGAACCGGCGACATCTTGATTTTCGTGAGGTTTCAAGCTGAGATATGGATTTTCTACGATAATCTTGGTGAGACTTCAGTCAGAAGTATGCAGAATCATCTAGATCGCTCTTTTCAAGCTATTTAATGCGAAAAAACAAGTTTTCTGGTGTTTTCAACATTCCACAGTGCGTTTGATATGCAGACCCGGCGACATCTTGATTTTCGTGAGGTTTCAAGCTGAGATATGGATTTTCTACGATAATCTTGGTGAGACTTCAGTCAGAAGTATGCAGAATCATCTAGATCGCTCTTTTCAAGCTATTTAATGCGAAAAAACAAGTTTTCTGGTGTTTTCAACATTCCACAGTGCGTTTGATATGCAGACCCGGCGACATCTTGGTTTCGGTCGGGTTTCAAGCTGAGATATGCATTTTCTACGATAATCTTGGTGAGACTTCTGTCAGAAGTATGCAGAATCTTCGAGAACGCTCTTTTCGAGCTATTTAATGCGAGAAACTCGTTTTCTGGTGTATTCACCACTCCACAGTACATTTGACATGCAGAAACGGAGATATCTTGGTTTCGGTCGGGTTTCAAGCTGAGATATGCATTTTCTGCGATAATCTTGGTGAGACTTCTGTCAGCAGTATGCAGAATCATCTAGATCGCTCTTTTCGAGCAGCATAATGCGAGAAACACGTTGTCTGGTTGTTTTCACGACTCCACAGAGCGTTTTATATGCAGAACCGGCGACATCTTGGATTTCGTCGGGTTTCAAGCTGAGATATGCGTTTTCAACGATAATCTTGGTGAGATTTCTGTCAGAAGTATGCAGAATCATCTAGATCGCTCTTTTCGAGCTGCATAATGCGAGAAACACGTTGTCTGGTTGTTTTCACGACTCCACAGAGCGTTTTATATGCAGAACCGGCGACATCTTGGATTTCGTCGGGTTTCAAGCTGAGATATGCATTTTCTGCGATAATCTTGGTGAGACTTCAGTCAGAAGTATGCAGAATCATCTAGATCGCTCTTTTCAAGCTATTTAATGCGAAAAAACAAGTTTTCTGGTTTTTTCAACATTCCACAGTGCGTTTTATATGCAGATCCGGCGACATCTTGGATTTGGGCGGGTTTCAAGCTGAGATATGCATTTTCTACGATAATCTTGGTGAGACTTCTGTCAGAAGGATGCTGAATCTTCGAGATCGCTCTTTTCGAGCTATTTAATGCGAAAAAACAAGTTTTCTGGGGTTTCAACATTCCACAGTGCGTTTGATATGCAGAACCGGCGACATCTTGGATTTCGTCGGGTTTTAAGCTTAGATATGCATTTTCTACGATAATCTTGGTGAGACTTCTGTCAGAAGTATGCAGAATCTTCGAGATCGCTCTTTTCGAGCTACTTAATGCGAGAAACACGATATCTGGTGTTTTCACCACTCCACAGTGCGTTTGATATGCAGAACCGGCGATATCTTGATTTTCGTGGTGTTTCCAGCAGAGATATGCATTTTCTGCGATAATCTTGGTGAGTCTTCTGTCAGAAGTATGCAGAACCATCTAGATCGCTCTTTTCGAGCTATTTAATGCGAGAAACACGTCTTCTGGTGAATTCACCACTCCACAGTACGTTTGATATGCAGAACCGGCGACATATTGGATTTCGTCGGGTTTCAAGCTGAGATATGCATTTTCTGCGATAATCTTGGTGAGACTTCAGTCAGAAGTATGCAGAATCATCGGGATCGCTCTTTTCGAGCTATTTAATGCGAAAAAACAAGTTTTCTGGTGTTTTCAACATTCCACAGTGCGTTTGATATGCAGAACCGGCGACGTCTTGGATTTCGTCGGGGTTCAAACTGAGATATGCATTTTCTACGATAATCTTGGTGAGACTTCAGTCAGAAGTGTGCAGAATCATCGAGATCGCTCTTTTCGAGCTATTTAATACGAAAAAACAAGTTTTCTGATGTTTTCACCACTCCACAGTAGGTTTGATCTGCAGAACCGGAGATAACTTGGTTTTCGTGAGGTTTCAAGCTGAGATATGCATTTTCTACGATAATCTGGGTGAGACTTCTGTCAGAAGTATGCAGAATCATCGGGATCGCTCTTTTCGAGCTATTTAATGCGAAAAAACAAGTTTTCTTGTGTTTTCAACATTCCACAGTGCGTTTTATATGCAGAACCGGCGACATCTTGGATTTCGGCGGGTTTCAAGCTGAGATATGCATTTTCTACGATAATCTTGGTGAGACTTCTGTCAGAAGTATGCAGAATCTTCGAGATCGCTCTTTTCGAGCTATTTAATGCGAAAAAACAAGTTTTCTGGTGTTTTCAACATTCCACAGTGCGTTTTATATGCAGAACCGGCGAGATCTTGGATTTCGTCGGGTTTCAAGCTGAGATATGCATTTTCTACGATAATCTTGGTGAGACTTCCGTCAGAAGTATGCAGACTCTTCGTGATCGCTCTTTTCGAGCTACTTAATGCGAGAAACACGATTTCGGGTGTTTTCACCACTCCACAGTGCGTTTGATATGCAGAACCGGCGACGTCTTGGATTTCGTCGGGTTTCAAGCTGAGATATGCGTTTTCAACGATAATCTTGGTGAGACTTCTGTCAGAAGTATGCAGAATCTTCGAGAACGCTCTTTTCGAGCTATTTAATACGAAAAAACAAGTTTTCTGGTGCTTTCACCACTCCACAGTGCGTTTGATATGCTGAACCGACGACATCTTGGCTTTCGTCGGGTTTCAAGCTGAGATATGCGTTTTCAACGATAATCTTGGTGAGACTTCTGTCAGAAGTATGCAGAATCTTCGAGATCGCTCTATTCGAGCTACTTAATGCGAGAAACACGATTTCGGGGGTTTTCACCACTCCACAGTGCGTTTGATATGTAGAACCGGCGACATCTTGGATTTCGTCGGGGTTCAAACTGAGATATGCATTTTCTACGATAATCTTGGTGAGACTTCTGTCAGAAGTATGCAGAATCTTCGAGAACGCTCTTTTCGAGCTGCTTAATGCGAGAAACACGTTTTCTGGTGTTTTCACCACTCCACAGTACGTTTGATGTGCAGAACCGGAGATAACTTGGTGTTCGTGAGGTTTCAAGCTGAGATATGCATTTTCTGCGATAATATTGGTGAGACTTCAGTCATAAGCATGCAGAATCATCTAGATCTCTCGTTTCGAGCTATATAATGCGAAGAAACAAGATTTCTGGTGTTTTCAACATTCCACAGTGCGTTTGATATGCAGAACCGGCGACATCTTGGAATTCGTCGGGTTTCAAGCTGAGATATGCATTTTCTGCGATAATCTTGGTGAGACTTCAGTCAGAAGTATGCAGAATCATCGGGATCGCTCTTTTCGAGCTATTTAATGCGAAAAAACAAGTTTTCTTGTGTTTTCAACATACCACAGTGCGTTTTATATGCAGAACCGGCGACATCTTGGATTTCGGCGGGTTTCAAGCTGAGATATGCATTTTCTACGATAATCTTGGTGAGACTTCTGTCAGAAGTATGCAGAATCTTCGAGATCGCTCTTTTCGAGCTATTTAATGCGAAAAAACAAGTTTTCTGGTGTTTTCAAAATTCCACAGTGCGTTTTATATGCAGAACCGGCGAGATCTTGGATTTCGTCGGGTTTCAAGCTGAGATATGCATTTTCTACGATAATCTTGGTGAGACTACTGTCAGAAGTATGCAGACTCTTCGTGATCGCTCTTTTCGAGCTACTTAATGCGAGAAACACGATTTCGGGTGTTTTCACCACTCCACAGTGCGTTTGATATGCAGAAACGGCGACATCTTGGATTTCGTCGGGGTTCAAACTGAGATATGCATTCTCTACGATAATCTTGGTGAGAATCCTGTCAGAAGTATGCAGAATCATCGAGATCGCTCTTTGCGAGCTATTTAATGCGACAAACACGTTATCTGGTTGTTTTCACCACTACACAGTACGTTTGATATGCAGAACCGACGACATCTTGGCTTTCGTCGGGTATCAAGCTGAGATATGCATTTTCTGCGATAATCTTGGTGTTTCATCTATGAGAAGTATGCAGAATCATCGAGAACTCTCTTTTCGAGCTAGTTATGGCGAGAAACACGTTTTCTGGTGTTTTCACCACTCCACAGTGCGTCTGATATGCAGAACCGGCGACATCTTGGATTTCGTCGGGTTTCAAGCTGAGATATGCGTTTTCAACCATAATCTTGGTGAGACTACTGTCAGAAGTATGCAGAATCTTCGAGATCGCTCTTTTCGAGCTACTTAATGCGAGAAACACGTTATCTGGGGTTTTCACCACTGCACAGTTCGTTGGATATGCAGAACAGTAGATATCTTGATTTTCGTGAGGTTTCAAGCTGAGATATGCATTTTCTGCATTAATATTGGTGAGACTTCTGTCCGAAGTATGCAGAATCATCGCTATCGCTCTTTTCGAGCTATTTAATGCGAGTAACACGTTATCTGCTGTTTTGACCGCTCCACAGTGCGTTTGATATGTAGAGCCGCCGATAACTTGGTTTTCGTGGCGTTTCCAGCTGAAACATGCATTTTCTGCGATAATCTTGGTGTTTCATCTATGAGAAGTATGCAGAATCATCGAGAACGCTCTTTTCGAGCTAGCTAATGCAAGAAACACGTTTTCTGGTATTTTCACCTCTCCACAGTGCGTTTGATATGCAGAACCGGCGATATCTTGATTTTCGTGGTGTTTCCAGCTGAGATATGCATTTTCTACGATAAGCTTTGTGAAACATCTGTACGAAGCATGCAGAAACGTCGAGAGCGCTCTTTTCGAGCTATTTAATGCGAGAAACACGTTTTCTGGGGTTTTCACCACTCCACAGTTCGTTGGATATGCAGAACAGTAGATATCTTGGTTTTCGTGGGGTTTCAAGCAGAGATATGCATTTTCTGCGATAATCTTGGTGAGACTTCTGTCCGAAGTATGCAGAATCATCGAGATCGCTCTATTCGAGCTATTTAATGCGACAAACACGTTATCTGGTGTTTTCAGCACTCCACAGTGCGTTTGATATGTAGAACCGGCGACATCTTGGATTTCGTCGGGGTTCAAACTGAGATATGCATTTTCTACGATAATCTTGGTGAGACTTCTGTCAGAAGTATGCAGAATCTTCGAGAACGCTCTTTTCGAGCTGCTTAATGCGAGAAACACGTTTTCTGGTGTTTTCACCACTCCACAGTACGTTTGATGTGCAGAACCGGAGATAACTTGGTGTTCGTGAGGTTTCAAGCTGAGATATGCATTTTCTGCGATAATATTGGTGAGACTTCAGTCATAAGTATGCAGAATCATCTAGATCTCTCGTTTCGAGCTATATAATGCGAAAAAACAAGATTTCTGGTGTTTTCAACATTCCACAGTGCGTTTGATATGCAGAACCGGCGCAATCTTGGAATTCGTCGGGTTTCAAGCTGAGATATGCATTTTCTGCGATAATCTAGGTGAGACTTCAGTCAGAAGTATGCAGAATCATCGGGATCGCTCTTTTCGAGCTATTTAATGCGAAAAAACAAGTTTTCTTGTGTTTTCAACATTCCACAGTGTGTTTTATATGCAGAACCGGCGACATCTTGGATTTCGGCGGGTTTCAAGCTGAGATATGCATTTTCTACGATAATCTTGGTGAGACTTCTGTCAGAAGTATGCAGAATCTTCGAGATCGCTCTTTTCGAGCTATTTAATGCGAAAAAACAAGTTTTCTGGTGTTTTCAAAATTCCACAGTGCGTTTTATATGCAGAACCGGCGAGATCTTGGATTTCGTCGGGTTTCAAGCTGAGATATGCATTTTCTACGATAATCTTGGTGAGACTTCCGTCAGAAGTATGCAGACTCTTCGTGATCGCTCTTTTCGAGCTACTTAATGCGAGAAACACGATTTCGGGTGTTTTCACCACTCCACAGTGCGTTTGATATGCAGAACCGGCGACATCTTGGATTTCGTCGGGGTTCAAACTGAGATATGCATTCTCTACGATAATCTTGGTGTTTCATCTATGAGAAGTATGCAGAATCATCGAGAACGCTCTTTTCGAGCTAGCTAATGCAAGAAACACGTTTTCTGGTATTTTCACCTCTCCACAGTGCGTTTGATATGCAGAACCGGCGATATCTTGATTTTCGTGGTGTTTCCAGCTGAGATATGCATTTTCTACGATAAGCTTTGTGAAACATCTGTACGAAGCATGCAGAAACGTCGAGAGCGCTCTTTTCTAGCTATTTAATGCGAGAAACACGTTTTCTGGGGTTTTCACCACTCCACAGTTCGTTGGATATGCAGAACAGTAGATATCTTGGTTTTCGTGGGGTTTCAAGCAGAGATATGCATTTTCTGCTATAATCTTGGTGAGACTTCTGTCCGAAGTATGCAGAATCATCGAGATCGCTCTATTCGAGCTATTTAATACGACAAACACGTTATCTGGTGTTTTCAGCACTCCACAGTGCGTTTGATATGCAGAACCGGCGATATCTAGGTTTTCGTGGGGTTTCAAGCTGAAATATGCATTTTCTGCGATAATCTTGGTGTTTCATCTATGAGAAGTATGCAGAATCATCGAGATCGCTCTTTTCGAGCTAGCTAATGCAAGAAACACGTTTTCTGGTATTTTCACCTCTCCACAGTGCGTTTGATATGCAGAACAGTAGATATCTTGGTTTTCGTGGGGTTTCAAGCTGAGATATGCATTTTCTGCGATAATCTTTTTGAGACTTCTGTCCGAAGTATGCAGAATCATCGAGATCGCTCGTTTCGAGCTACTTAATGCGAGAAACACGTTATCTGGTGTTTTCACCACTCCACAGTGCGTTGGATATGCAGAACCGGAGATATTTTGGTTTCCATCGGGTTTCAAGCTGAGATATGCATTTTCTACGATAAGCTGGGTGAAACATCTGTCCGAAGTATGCAGAAACATCGAGAGCGCTCTTTTCGAGCTATTTAATGCGAGAAACACGTTATCTGGTGTTTTCACCACTCCACAGTTGGTTTGATATGCAGAACCGGCGATATCTTGATTTTCGTGGTGTTTCCAGCTGAGATATGCATTTTCTACGATAATGTTGGTGAGACTTCTGTCAGAAGTATGCAGAATCTTCGAGAACGCTCTTTTCGAGCTACTTAATGCACGAAACACGTTTTCTGGTGTTTTCACCACTCCACAGTACGTTTGACATGCAGAACCGGAGATATCTTGGTTTCGGTCGGGTCGCAAGCTGAGATATGCATTTTCTACGAGAATGCAGGTGAGACTTCTGTCAGAAGTTTGCAGAATCACAGAAATCGCTGCTTTCGTGCTATTTAATGCGAAAAAACATGTTTTCTGGTGTTTTGACCACTCCACAGTGCGTTTGATATGTAGAGCCGCCTATAACTTGGTTTTCGTGGGGTTTCCAGCTGAAATATGCATTTCCTGCGTTAATATTGGTGAGACTTCAGTCAGAAGTATGCAGAATCATCTAGATCGCTCGTTCCGAGCTATTTAATGCGATAAACACGTTATCTGGTGTTTTGACCACTCCACAGTGCGTTTGATATGTAGAGCCGCCGATAACTTGGTTTTCGTGGTGTTTCCAGCTGAAATATGCATTTTCTGCGATAATCTTGGTGTTTCATCTATGAGAAGTATGCAGAATCATCGAGAACGCTCTTTTCGAGCTAGCTAATGCGAGAAACACCTTTTCTGGTGTTTTCACCACTCCACTGTGCGTTTAATATGCAGAACAGTAGATATCTTGGTTTTCGTGGGGTTTCAAGATGAGATATGCATTTTCTGCGATAATCTTTTTGAGACTTCTGTCCGAAGTATGCAGAATCATCGAGATCGCTCGTTTCGAGCTACTTAATGCACGAAACACGTTGTCTGGTGTTTTCACCACTCCACAGTACGTTTGACATGCAGAACCGGAGATATCTTGGTTTCGGGCGGGTTTCAAGCTGAGATATGCATTTTCTACGATAATCCTGGTGAGACTTCTGTCAGAAGTATGCAGAATCTTCGAGATCGCACTTTTCTAGCTATTTAATGCGAGAAACACGTTATCTGGTGTTTTCACCACTCCACAGTGCGTTGGATATGCAGAACCGGAGATATCTTGATTTTCGTGAGGTTTCAAGCTGAGATATGCATTTTCTGCATTAATATTGGTGAGACTTCTGTCCGAAGTATGCAGAATCATCGCTATTGCTCTTTTCGAGCTATTTAATGCGAGAAACACGTTATCTGCTGTTTTGACCACTCCACAGTGCGTTTGATATGTAGAGCCGCCGATAACTTGGTTTTCGTGGGGTTTCCAGCTGAAATATGCATTTTCTGCGATAATCTTGGTGTTTCATCTATGAGAAGTATGCAGAATCATCGAGAACGCTCTTTTCGAGCTAGCTAATGCGAGAAACACGTTTTCTGGTATTTTCACCACTCCACAGTGCGTTTGATATGCAGAACAGTAGATATCTTGGTTTTCGTGGGGTTTCCAGCTTAGATATGCATTTTCTACGATAATCTTTGTGAGACTTCAGTCAGAAGTATGCAGAATCATCGAGATCGCTCTTTTCGAGCTATTTAATGCGATAAACACGTTATCTGCTGTTTTCACCACTCTACAGTGCGCTTGATATGCAGAACCGGCGATATCTTGCTTTTCGTGGGTTTTCAAGTTGAGATATGCATTTTCAGCGATACTCTTGGTGTTTCTTCGGTGAGAAATATGCAGAATCGCCGAGATCGCTGGTTTAGTGCCATTTAATGCGAAAAAACCCGTTTTCTGGTGTTTTCACCACTCCACAGTACGTTTGACATGCAGAACCGGAGATATCTTGGTTTCGGTGGGGTTTATAGCTGAGATATGCATTTTCTACGATAATCTTGGTGAAACATCTGTCCGAAGTATGCAGAAACATCGAGAGCGCTCTTTTCGAGCTATTTAATAAGAGAAACTCGTTTTCTGGGGTTTTCACCACTCCACAGTTCGTCGGATATGCAGAACCGGAGATATCTTGGTTTTCGTGGGGTTTCAAGCTGAGATATGCATTTGCTGCGATAGTATTGGTGAGACTTCAGTCAGAAGTATGTTGAATCATCGAGATCGCTCTTTTCGAGCTATTTAATGCGAGAAACACGTTCTCTGGTGTTTTCACCACTCCACAGTGCGTTTGATATGCAGAACAGGCGATATATTGATTTTCGTGGTGTTTCCAACTGAGGTATGCATTTTCTGCGATAATCTTGGTGGGACTTTTGTCAGAAGTATGCAGAATCATCTAGATCGCTCTTTTCGAGCTACTTAATGCACGAAACACGTTTTCTGGTATTTTCAGCACCTCACAGTGCGTTTGATATGCGGAAACTGCGATATCTTCGTTTTCGTGGGGTTTCCAGCTGAGACATGCATTTTCTGCGATAATCTTGGATATTCTTCTGTGAGAAGTATGGAGAATCACCGAAATCGCAGTTTTCGTGCTAATGAATGCGAAAAACACGTTTTATGGTGTTTTCAGCACTCCACAGTGCGTTTGATATGTAGAGCCGCCTATAACTTGGTTTTCGTGGGGTTTCCAGCTGAAATATGCATTTCCTGCGATAATATTGGTGAGACTTCAGTCAGAAGTATGCAGAATCATCTAGATCGCTCGTTCCGAGCTATTTAATGCGAGAAACACGTTATCTGGTGTTTTGACCACTCCACAGTGCGTTTGATATGTAGAGCCGCCGATAACTTGGTTTTCGTGGTGTTTCCAGCTGAAATATGCATTTTCTGCGATAATCTTGGTGTTTCATCTATGAGAAGTATGCAGAATCATCGAGAACGCTCTTTTCGAGCTAGCTAATGCGAGAAACACCTTTTCTGGTGTTTTCACCACTCCACTGTGCGTTTAATATGCAGAACAGTAGATATCTTGGTTTTCGTGGGGTTTCAAGCTGAGATATGCATTTTCTGCGATAATCTTTTTGAGACTTCTGTCCGAAGTATGCAGAATCATCGAGATCGCACTTTTCCAGCTATTTATGTGAGAAACACGTTATCTGGTGTTTTGACCACTCCACAGTGCGTTTGATATGTAGAGCCGCCGATAACTTGGTTTTCGTGGGGTTTCCAGCTGAAATATGCATTTTCTGCGATAATATTGGTGTTTCATCTATGAGAAGTATGCAGAATCATCGAGAACGCTCTTTTCGAGCTAGCTAATGCGAGAAACACGTTTTCTGGTATTTTCACCTCTCCACAGTGCGTTTGATATGCAGAACAGTAGATATCTTGGTTTTCGTGGGGTTTCCAGACTAGATATGCATTTTCTACGATAATCTTTGTGAGACTTCAGTCAGAAGTATGCAGAATCATCGAGATCGCTCTTGTCGAGCTATTTAATGCGATAAACACGTTATCTGCTGTTTTCACCACTCCACAGTACGTTTGACATGCAGAACCGGAGATATCTTGGTTTCGGGCGGGTTTCAAGCTGAGATATGCATTTTCTACGATAATCCTGTTGAGACTTCTGTCAGAAGTATGCAGAATCTTCGAGATCGCACTTTTCTAGCTATTTAATGCGAGAAACGCGTTATCTGGTGTTTTCACCACTCCACAGTGCGTTGGATATGCAGAACCGGAGATATCTTGATTTTCGTGAGGTTTCAAGCTGAGATATGCATTTTCTGCATTAATATTGGTGAGACTTCTGTCCGAAGTATGCAGAATCATCGAGATCGCTCGTTTCGAGCTACTTAATGCGAGAAACACGTTATCTGGTGTTTTCACCACTCCACAGTACGTTTGACATGCAGAACCGGAGATATCTTGGTTTCGGGCGGGTTTCAAGCTGAGATATGCATTTTCTACGATAATCCTGTTGAGACTTCTGTCAGAAGTATGCAGAATCTTCGAGATCGCTCTTTTCGAGCTATTTAAAGCGAGAAACACGTTATCTGCTGTTTTGACCACTCCACAGTGCGTTTGATATGTAGAGCCGCCGATAACTTGGTTTTCGTGGGGTTTCCAGCTGAAATATGCATTTTCTGCGATAATCTTGGTGTTTCATCTATGAGAAGTATGCAGAATCATCGAGAACGCTCTTTTCGAGCTAGCTAATGCGAGAAACACGTTTTCTGGTATTTTCACCTCTCCACAGTGCGTTTGATATGCAGAACAGTAGATATCTTGGTTTTCGTGGGGTTTCCAGACTAGATATGCATTTTCTACGATAATCTTTGTGAGACTTCAGTCAGAAGTATGCAGAATCATCGAGATCGCTCTTGTCGAGCTATTTAATGCGATACACACGTTATCTGCTGTTTTCACCACTCTACAGTGCGTTGGATATGCAGAACCGGCGATATCTTGATTTTCGTGGTGTTTCCCGCTGAGATATGCATTTTCTGCTATAATCTTGGATATTCTTCTGTGAGAAATATGCAGAATCATCGAGAACGCTCTTTTCGAGCTAGCTAATGCAAGAAACACGTTTTCTGGTATTTTCACCTCTCCACAGTGCGTTTGATATGCAGAACAGTAGATATCTTGGTTTTCGTAGGGTTTCAAGCTGAGATATGCATTTTCTGCGATAATCTTTTTGAGACTTCTGTCAGAAGTATGCAGAATCTTCGAGATGGCTCTTTTCGAGCTATTTAAAGCGAGAAACACGTTATCTGCTGTTTTGACCACTCCACAGTGCGTTTGATATGTAGAGCCGCCGATAACTTGGTTTTCGTGGGGTTTCCAGCTGAAATATGCATTTTCTGCGATAATCTTGGTGTTTCATCTATGAGAAGTATGCAGAATCATCGAGAACGCTCTTTTCGAGCTAGCTAATGCGAGAAACACCTTTTCTGGTGTTTTCACCACTCCACTGTGCGTTTAATATGCAGAACAGTAGATATCTTGGTTTTCGTGGGCTTTCAAGCTGAGATATGCATTTTCTGCGATAATCTTTTTGAGACTTCTGTCCGAAGTATGCAGAATCATCGCTATCGCTCTTTTCGAGCTATTTAATGCGAGAAACACGTTATCTGCTGTTTTGACCACTCCACAGTGCGTTTGATATGTAGAGCCGCCGATAACTTGGTTTTCGTGGGGTTTCCAGCTGAAATATGCATTTTCTGCGATAATCTTGGTGTTTCATCTATGAGAAGTATGCAGAATCATCGAGAACGCTCTTTTCGAGCTAGCTAATGCAAGAAACACGTTTTCTGGTATTTTCACCTCTCCACAGTGCGTTTGATATGCAGAACAGTAGATATCTTGGTTTTCGTAGGGTTTCAAGCTGAGATATGCATTTTCTGCGATAATCTTTTTGAGACTTCTGTCCGAAGTATGCAGAATCATCGAGATCGCTCGTTTCGAGCTACTTAATGCGAGAAACACGTTATCTGGTGTTTTCAACACTCCACAGTGCGTTGGATATGCAGAACCGGAGATATTTTGGTTTCCGTCGGGTTTCAAGCTGAGATATGCATTTTCTACGATAAGCTGGGTGAAACATCTGTCCGAAGTATGCAGAAACATCGAGAGCGCTCTTTTCGAGCTATTTAATGCGAGAAACACGTTATCTGGTGTTTTCACCACTCCACAGTACGTTTGACATGCAGAACCGGAGATATCTTGGTTTCGGTCGGGTCGCAAGCTGAGATATGCATTTTCTACGATAATGCTGGTGAGACTTCTGTCAGAAGTATGCAGAATCTTCGAGATCGCACTTTTCCAGCTATTTATGTGAGAAACACGTTATCTGGTGTTTTGACCACTAAACAGTGCGTTTGATATGTAGAGCCGCCGATAACTTGGTTTTCGTGGGGTTTCCAGCTGAAATATGCATTTTCTGCGATAATATTGGTGTTTCATCTATGAGAAGTATGCAGAATCATCGAGAACGCTCTTTTCGAGCTATTTAATGCGAGAAACACGTTTTCTGGGGTTTTCACCACTCCACAGTTCGTTGGATATGCAGAACCGGAGATATCTTGGTTTTCGTGGGGTTTCAAGCTGAGATATGCATTTCCTGCGATAATATTGGTGAGACTTCAGTCAGAAGTATGTTGAATCATCGAGATCGCTCTTTTCGAGCTATTTAATGCGAGAAACACGTTCTCTGGTGTTTTCACCACTCCACAGTGCGTTTGATATGCAGAACAGGCGATATATTGATTTTCGTGGTGTTTCCAACTGAGGTATGCATTTTCTGCGATAATCTTGGTGGGTCTTTTGTCAGAAGTATGCAGAATCATCTAGATCGCTCTTTTCGAGCTACTTAATGCACGAAACACGTTTTCTGGTGTTTTCACCACTCCACAGTACGTTTGAAATGCAGAACCGGAGATATCTTGGTTTTCGTGGGGTTTCAAGCTGAGATATGCATTTCCTGCGATAGTATTGGTGAGACTTCAGTCAGAAGTATGTTGAATCATCGAGATCGCTCTTTTCGAGCTATTTAATGCGAGAAACACGTTCTCTGGTGTTTTCACCACTCCACAGTGCGTTTGATATGCAGAACAGGCGATATATTGATTTTCGTGGTGTTTCCCGTTGAGATATGCATTTTCTGCTATAATCTTGGATATTCTTCTGTGAGAAGTATGCAGAATCACCGAAATCGCTGTTTTCGTGCTATTTAATGCGAAAAAACATGTTTTCTGGTGTTTTGACCACTCCACAGTGCGTTGGATATGTAGAGCCGCCTATAACTTGGTTTTCGTGGGGTTTCCAGCTGAAATATGCATTTCCTGCGATAATATTGGTGAGACTTCAGTCAGAAGTATGCAGAATCATCTAGATCGCTCGTTCCGAGCTATTTAATGCGAGAAACACGTTATCTGGTGTTTTGACCACTCCACAGTGCGTTTGATATGTAGAGCCGCCGATAACTTGGTTTTCGTGGTGTTTCCAGCTGAAATATGCATTTCCTGCGATAATATTGGTGAGACTTCAGTCAGAAGTATGCAGAATCATCTAGATCGCTCTTTTCGAGCTACTTAATGCACGAAACACGTTTTCTGGTGTTTTCACCACTCCACAGTGCGTTTGATATGCGGAAACTGCGATATCTTCGTTTTCGTGGGGTTTCCAGCTGAGACATGCATTTTCTGCGATAATCTTGGATATTCTTCTGTGAGAAGTATGGAGAATCACCGAAATCGCAGTTTTCGTGCTAATGAATGCGAAAAACACGTTTTATGGTGTTTTCAGCACTCCACAGTGCGTTTGATATGCCGAAACTGCGATATCTTCGATTTCGTGGGGTTTCCAGCTGAGACATGCATTTTCTACGATAATCTTGGATATTCTTCTGTGAGAAGTTTGCAGAATCACAGAAATCGCTGCTTTCGTGCTATTTAATGCGAAAAAACATGTTTTCTGGTGTTTTGACCACTCCACAGTGCGTTGGATATGTAGAGCCGCCTATAACTTGGTTTTCGTGGGGTTTCCAGCTGAAATATGCATTTCCTGCGATAATATTGGTGAGACTTCAGTCAGAAGTATGCAGAATCATCTAGATCGCTCGTTCCGAGCTATTTAATGCGAGAAACACGTTATCTGGTGTTTTGACCACTCCACAGTGCGTTTGATATGTAGAGCCGCCGATAACTTGGTTTTCGTGGTGTTTCCAGCTGAAAGATGCATTTTCTGCGATAATCTTGGTGTTTCATCTATGAGAAGTATGCAGAATCATCGAGAACGCTCTTTTCGAGCTAGCTAATGCGAGAAACACCTTTTCTGGTGTTTTCACCACTCCACTGTGCGTTTAATATGCAGAACAGTAGATATCTTGGTTTTCGTGGGGTTTCAAGCTGAGATATGCATTTTCTGCGATAATCTTTTTGAGACTTCTGTCCGAAGTATGCAGAATCATCGAGATCGCTCGTTTCGAGCTACTTAATGCGAGAAACACGTTATCTGGTGTTTTCACCACTCCACAGTACGTTTGACATGCAGAACCGGAGATATCTTGGTTTCGGGCGGGTTTCAAGCTGAGATATGCATTTTCTACGATAATCCTGTTGAGACTTCTGTCAGAAGTATGCAGAATCTTCGAGATCGCACTTTTCTAGCTATTTAATGCGAGAAACACGTTATCTGGTGTTTTCACCACTCCACAGTGCGTTGGATATGCAGAACCGGAGATATCTTGATTTTCGTGAGGTTTCAAGCTGAGATATGCATTTTCTGCATTAATATTGGTGAGACTTCTGTCCGAAGTATGCAGAATCATCGAGATCGCTCGTTTCGAGCTACTTAATGCGAGAAACACGTTATCTGGTGTTTTCACCACTCCACAGTACGTTTGACATGCAGAACCGGAGATATCTTGGTTTCGGGCGGGTTTCAAGCTGAGATATGCATTTTCTACGATAATCCTGTTGAGACTTCTGTCAGAAGTATGCAGAATCTTCGAGATCGCTCTTTTCGAGCTATTTAAAGCGAGAAACACGTTATCTGCTGTTTTGACCACTCCCAGTGCGTTTGATATGTAGAGCCGCCGATAACTTGGTTTTCGTGGGGTTTCCAGCTAAAATATGCATTTTCTGCGATAATCTTGGTGTTTCATCTATGAGAAGTATGCAGAATCATCGAGAACGCTCTTTTCGAGCTAGCTAATACGAGAAACACGTTTTCTGGTATTTTCACCTCTCCACAGTGCGTTTGATATGCAGAACAGTAGATATCTTGGTTTTCGTGGGGTTTCCAGACTAGATATGCATTTTCTACGATAATCTTTGTGAGACTTCAGTCAGAAGTATGCAGAATCATCGAGATCGCTCTTGTCGAGCTATTTAATGCGATAAACACGTTATCTGCTGTTTTCACCACTCTACAGTGCGTTGGATATGCAGTACCGGCGATATCTTGATTTTCGTGGTGTTTCCCGCTGAGATATGCATTTTCTGCTATAATCTTGGATATTCTTCTGTGAGAAATATGCAGAATCACAGAAATCGCTGCTTTCGTGCTATTTAATGCGAAAAACTCGTTTTCTGGTGTTTTCAGCACTCCACAGTGCGTTTGATATGCGGAAACTGCGATATCTGCGGTTTCATTGGGTTTCCAGATGAGATATGCATTTTCCACGATAATCTTGGATATTCTTGTGTGAGACGTTTGCAGAATCACAGAAATCGCTCTATTCGAGCTACTTAATGCGAGAAACACGTTATCTGGTTGTTTTCACCACTCCACAGTGCGTTTGATGTGCAGAACCGGCGACATCTTGATTTTCGTGATTTTTCTAGCTGAGATATGCATTTTCTGCGATAATATTGGTGAGACTTCAGTCAGGAGTATGCAGAATCTTCTAGATCGCTCCTTTCGAGCTATTTAATGCGAAAAAACAAGTTTCCTGGTGTTTTGACCACTCCACAGTGCGTTTGATATGTAGAGCCGCCGATAACTTGGTTTTCGTGGGGTTTCCAGCTGAAATATGCATTTTCTGCGATAATCTTGGTGTTTCATCTATGAGAAGTATGCAGAATCATCGAGAACGCTCTTTTCGAGCTAGCTAATGCGAGAAACACGTTTTCTGGTGTTTTCACCACTCCACAGTGCGTTAGATATGCAGAACAGTAGATATCTTGGTTTTCGTGGGGTTTCAAGCTGAGATATGCATTTCCTGCGATAATATTGGTGAGACTTCAGTCAGAAGTATGTTGAATCATCGAGATCGCTCGTTTAGAGCTACTTAATGCGAGAAACACGTTATCTGGTGTTTTCACCACTCCGCAGTGCGTTGGATATGCAGAACCGGAGATATTTGGTTTTCGTCGGGTTTCAAGCTGAGATATGCATTTTCTACGATAAGCTTGGTGAAACATCTGTCCAAAGTATGCAGAAACATCGAGAGCGCTCTTTTCGAGCTATTTAATGCGAGAAACACGTTATCTGGTGTTTTCACCACTCCACAGTTGGTTTGATATGCAGAACCGGCGATATCTTGATTTTCGTGGTGTTTCCAGCTGAGATATGCATTTTCTACGATAATGTTGGTGAGACTTCTGTCAGAAGTATGCAGAATCTTCGAGAACGCTCTTTTCGAGCTACTTAATGCACGAAACACGTTTTCTGGTGTTTTCACCACTCCACAGTACGTTTGACATGCAGAACCGGAGATATCTTGGTTTCGGTAGGGTCGCAAGCTGAGATATGCATTTTCTACGATAATGCTGGTGAGACTTCTGTCAGAAGTATGCAGAATCTTCGAGATCGCACTTTTCGAGCTATTTAATGCGAGAAACACGTTATCTGGTGTTTTGACCACTCCACAGTGCGTTTGATATGTAGAGCCGCCGATAACTTGGTTTTCGTGGGGTTTCCAGCTGAAATATGCATTTTCTGCGATAATCTTGGTGTTTCATCTATGAGAAGTATGCAGAATCATCGAGAACGCTCTTTTCGAGCTAGCTAATGCGAGAAACACCTTTTCTGGTATTTTCACCACTCCACTGTGCGTTTAATATGCAGAACAGTAGATATCTTGGTTTTCGTGGGGTTTCAAGCTGAGATATGCATTTTCTGCGATAATCTTTTTGAGACTTCTGTCCGAAGTATGCAGAATCATCGAGATCGCTCGTTTCGAGCTACTTAATGCGAGAAACACGTGATCTGGTGTTTTCACCACTCCACAGTGCGTTGGATATGCAGAACCGGAGATATCTTGGTTTTCGTGGGGTTTCAAGTTGAGATATGTATTTCCTGCGATAATCTTGGTGAGACTTCTGTCCGAAGTATGCTGAATCATCTAGATCGCTCTTTTCGAGCCACTTAATGCACGAAACACGTTTTCTGTTGTTTTCACCACTCCACAGTACGTTTGACATGCAGAACCGGAGATATCTTTGTTTCGGTCGGGTTTCAAGCTGAGATATGCGTTTTCTACGATAATCCTGGTGAGACTTCTGTCAGAAGTATGCAGAATCATCGAGATCGCACTTTTCTAGCTATTTAATGCGAGAAACACGTTATCTGGTGTTTTCACCACTCCACAGTGCGTTGGATATGCAGAACCGGAGATATCTTGGTTTTCGTGGGGTTTCAAGCTGAGATATGCATTTCCTGCGATAATATTGGTGAGACTTCAGTCAGAAGTATGCAGAATCATCTAGATCGCTCGTTCCGAGCTATTTAATGCGAGAAACACGTTATCTGGTGTTTTGACCACTCCACAGTGCGTTTGATATGTAGAGCCGCCGATAACTTGGTTTTCGTGGGATTTCCAGCTGAAATATGCATTTTCTGCGATAATCTTGGTGTTTCATCTATGAGAAGTATGCAGAATCATCGAGAACGCTCTTTTCGAGCTAGCTAATGCGAGAAACACGTTTTCTGGGGTTTTCACCACTCCACAGTTCGTTGGATATGCAGAACCGGAGATATCTTGGTTTTCGTGGGGTTTCAAGCTGAGATATGCATTTCCTGCGATAATCTTGGTGAGACTTCTGTCCGAAGTATGCTGAATCATCTAGATCGCTCTTTTCGAGCTATCTAATGCGAGAAACACGTTATCTGGTGTTTTCACCACTCCACAGTGCGTTTGATATGCAGAACCAGCGATATCTTGGTTTTCGTGGGGCTTCAAGCTGAGATATGCATTTTCTGCGATAATATTGGTGAGACTTCAGTCAGAAGTATGCAGAATCATCTAGATCGCTCTTCTCGAGCCACTTAATGCACGAAACACGTTTTCTGGTGTTTTCACCACTCCACAGTACGTTTGACAAGCAGAACCGGAGATATCTTGGTTTCGGTCGGGTTTCAAGCTGAGATATGCATTTTCTACGATAATCCTGGTGCGACTTCTGTCAGAAGTATGCAGAATCTTCGAGATCGCACTTTTCTAGCTATTTAATGCGAGAAACACGTTATCTGGTGTTTTCACCACTCCACAGTGCGTTTGATATGCACATCCGGCGATATCTTGGTTTTCGTCGGGTTTCAAGCTGAGATATGCATTTTCAACGATAATATTGGTGATACTTCAGTCAGAAGTATGCAGAATCATCCAGATCGCTCCTTTCGAGCTGTTTAATTCGAGAAACACGTTATCTGGTTGTTTTCACCACCCCACAGTGCGTTTGACATGCAGAACCGGAGACATCATGGATTTCGTCGGGGTTCAAGCTGAGATATGCATTTTCTGCTATAATCTTGGATATTCTTCTGTGAGAAGTATGCAGAATCACCGAAATCGCTGTGTTCGTGCTATTTAATGCGAAAAACACGTTTTCTGGTATTTTCAGCACTTCACAGTGCGTTTGATATGCGGAAACTGCGATATCTTCGTTTTCGTGGGGTTTCCAGCTGAGACATGCATTTTCTGCGATAATCTTGGATATTCTTCTGTGAGAAGTATGGAGAATCACCGAAATCGCAGTTTTCGTGCTAATGAATGCGAAAAACACGTTTTATGGTGTTTTCAGCACTCCACAGTGCGTTTGATATGCCGAAATTGCGATATCTTCGATTTTGTGGGGTTTCCAGCTGAGACATGCATTTTCTACGATAATCTTGGATATTCTTCTGTGAGAAGTTTGCAGAATCACAGAAATCGCTGCTTTCGTGCTATTTAATGCGAAAAAACATGTTTTCTGGTGTTTTGACCACTCCACAGTGCGTTTGATATGTAGAGCCGCCTATAACTTGGTTTTCGTGGGGTTTCCAGCTGAAATATGCATTTCCAGCGATAATATTGGTGAGACTTCAGTCAGAAGTATGCAGAATCATCTAGATCGCTCGTTCCGAGCTATTTAATGCGAGAAACTCGTTATCTGGTGTTTTGACCACTCCACAGTGCGTTTGATATGTAGAGCCGCCGATAACTTGGTTTTCGTGGTGTTTCCAGCTGAAATATGCATTTTCTGCGATAACTTTGGTGTTTCATCTATGAGAAGTATGCAGAATCATCGAGAACGCTCTTTTCGAGCTAGCTAATGCGAGAAACACGTTTTCTGGGGTTTTCACCACTCCACAGTTCGTTGGATATGCAGAACCGGAGATATCTTGGTTTTCGTGGGGTTTCAAGCTGAGATATGCATTTCCTGCGATAATCTTGGTGAGACTTCTGTCCGAAGTATGCTGAATCATCTAGATCGCTCTTTTCGAGCTATCTAATGCGAGAAACACGTTATCTGGTGTTTTCACCACTCCACAGTGCGTTTGATATGCAGAACCAGCGATATCTTGGTTTTCGTGGGGCTTCAAGCTGAGATATGCATTTTCTGCGATAATATTGGTGAGACTTCAGTCAGAAGTATGCAGAATCATCTAGATCGCTCTTCTCGAGCCACTTAATGCACGAAACACGTTTTCTGGTGTTTTCACCACTCCACAGTACGTTTGACATGCAGAACCGGAGATACCTTGGTTTCGGTCGGGTTTCAAGCTAAGATATGCATTTTCTACGATAATCCTGGTGAGACTTCTGTCAGAAGTATGCAGAATCTTCGAGATCGCACTTTTCTAGCTATTTAATGCGAGAAACACGTTATCTGGTGTTTTCACCACTCCACAGTGCGTTTGATATGCACATCCGGCGATATCTTGGTTTTCGTCGGGTTTCAAGCTGAGATATGCATTTTCAACGATAATATTGGTGATACTTCAGTCAGAAGTATGCAGAATCATCCAGATCGCTCGTTTCGATCTATTTAATGCGAGATACACGTTATCTGGTTGTTTTCACCACTCCACAGTGCGTTTGATATACAGACCCGGCGACATCTTGATTTTCGTGAGGTTTCAAGCTGAGATATGCATTTTCTGCGATAATATTGGTGATACTTCAGTCAGAAGTATGCAGAATCATCTAGATGGCTCGTTTCGAGCTATTTAATGCGTGATACACGTTATCTGGTTGTTTTCACCACTCCACAGTGCGTTTGATATACAGAACCGGCGACATCTTGATTTCTGTGAGGTTTCAAGCTGAGATATGCATTTTCTGCGATAATATTGGTGAAACTTCTGTCCGAAGTATGCAGAATCATCGAGATCGCTCTTTTCGAGCTATTTGATGCGAGAAACACGTTATCTGGTGTTCTGTCCACTCGACAGTGCGTTTGGTATGCGGAAACAGCGATATCTTCGTTTTCTTGGGGCTTCCAGCTGAGACATGCATTTTCTGCGATAATCTTGGATATTCTTCTGTGAGAAGTATGCAGAATCACCGAAATCGCAGTTTTCGTGCTATTGAATGCGAAAAACACGTTTTATGGTGTTTTCAGCACTCCACAGTGCGTTTGATATGCCGAAACTGCGATATCTTCATTTTCGTGGGGTTTCCAGCTGAGACATGCATTTTCTACGATAATCTTGGATATTCTTCTGTGAGAAGTATGCAGAATCACAGAAATCGCTGTTTTCGTGCTATTTAATGCGAAAAACTCGTTTTCAGGTGTTTACAGCACTCCACAGTGCGTTTGATATACGGAAACTGCGATATCTTCGGTTTCATTGGGTTTCCAGATGAGATATGCATTTTCTACGATAATCATGGATATTCTTCTGTGAGAAGTTTGCAGAATCACAGAAATCGCTCTATTCGAGCTATTTAATGCGAGAAACACGTTATCTGGTTGTTTTCACTACTCCACAGTGCGTTTGATATGCAGAACCGGCGACATCTTGATTTTCGTGATGTTTCTAGCTGAGATATGCATTTTCTGCGATAATATTGGTGATACTTCAGTCAGAAGTATGCAGAATCATCTAGATGGTTCGTTTCGAGCTATTTAATGCGAGATACACGTTATCTGGTTGTTTGCACCACTCCACAGTGCGTTTGATATACAGAACCGGCGACATGTTGATTTTCGTGAGGTTTCAAGCTGAGATATGCATTTTCTGCGATAATATTGGTGAGAATTCAGTCAGAAGTATGCAGAATCATCTAGATGGTTCGTTACGAGCTATTTAATGCGAAATACACGTTATCTGGTTGTTTTCACCACTCCACAGTGCGTTTGATATACAGAACCGGCGACATGTTGATTTTCGTGAGGTTTCAAGCTGAGATATGCATTTTCTGCGATAATCTTTATGTTTCATCTACGAGAAGTATGCAGAATCATCCAGAACGCTCTTTTCGAGCTAGCGAATGCGAGTAACACGTTTTCTGGTGTTTTCACCAATCCACAGTGCGTCTGATATGCAGAACCGGCGATATCTTGGTTTTCGTGGGGTTTCCAGCTGAGATATGCATTTTCTGCGATGATATTGGTGAGTCTTCTGTCAGAAGTATGCAGAATCATCTAGATCGCTCTTTTCGAGCTATTTGATGCGAGAAACACGTTTTCTGGTGTTTTCACCACCCCACAGTGCGTTTGATATGCAGAACCGGCGACATCTTGGTTTTCGTAGGGTTTCAAGCTGAGGTATGCAGTTTCTGCGATAAGCTTGGTGCGACTTCTGTCAGAAGTATGCAGAATCATCGTGATCGCACTTTTCGAGCTTTTTAATGCGAGAAACACATTATCTGGTGTTTTGACCACTCCACAGTGCGATTGATATGTAGAGCCGCCACTAACTTGGTTTTCGTGGGGTTTCCAGCTGAAATATGCATTTTCTGCGATAATCTTTGTCTTTCATCTACGAGAAGTATGCAGAATCATCCAGAACGCTCTTTTCGAGCTAGCGAATGCGAGTAACACGTTTTCTGGTGTTTTCACCACTCCACAGTGCGTCTGATATGCAGAACCGGCGATATCTTGGTTTTCGTGGGGTTTCCAGCTGAGATATGCATTTTCTGCGATGATATTGGTGAGTCTTCTGTCAGAAGTATGCAGAATCATCTAGATCGCTCTTTTCGAGCTATTTAATGCGAAAAAACAAGTTTTCTGGTGTTTTGACCACTCCACAGTGCGTTTGATATGTAGAGCCGCCGATAACTTGGTTGTCGTGGGGTTTCCAGCTGAAATATGCATTTTCTGCGTTAAATTTATGTTTCATCTACGAGAAGTATGCAGAATCATCCAGAACGCTCTTTTCGAGCTAGCGAATGCGAGTAACCCGTTTTCTGGTGTTTTCACCTCTCCACAGTGCGTCTGATATGCAGAACCGGCGATATCTTGGTTTTCGTGGGGTTTCCAGCTGAGATATGCATTTTCTGCGATGATATTGGTGAGTTTTCTGTCAGAATTATGCAGAATCATCTAGATCGCTCTTTTCGAGCTATTTAATGCGAAAAAACAAGTTTTCTGGTGTTTTGACCACTCCACAGTGCGTTTGATATGTAGAGCCGCCGATAACTTGGTTGTCGTGGGGTTTCCAGCTGAAATATGCATTTTCTGCGATAATCTTGGTGAGTCTTCTGTCAGAAGTATGCCGAATCATCTAGATCGCTCTTTTCGAGCTATTTGATGCGAGAAACGCGTTTTCTGGTGTTTTCACCACCCCACAGTGCGTTTGATATGCAGAACCGGCGACATCTTGGTTTTCGTCGGATTTCAAGCTGTGATATGCATTTTCTGCGATAATATTGGTGATACTTCAGTCAGAAGTATGCAGAATCATCTAGATGGTTCGTTTCGAGCTATTTAATGCGAGATACACGTTATCTGGTTGTTTTCACCACTCCACAGTGCGTTTGATATACAGATCCGGCGACATGTTGATTTTCGTGAGGTTTCAAGCTGAGATATGCAGTTTCAGCGATAATATTGGTGAGACTTCAGTCAGAAGTATGCAGAATCATCTAGATGGTTCGTTTCGAGCTATTTAATGCGAGATACACGTTATCTGGTTGTTTTCACCACTCCACAGTGCGTTTGAACTGCACAACCGGCGATATCTTGGTTTTCGTCGGGTTTCAAGCTGACATATGCATTTTCTGCGATAATATTGGTGATACTTCAGTCAGAAGTATGCAGAATAATCTAGATGGCTCTTTTCGAGCTATTTAATGCGAGATACACGTTATCTGGTTGTTTTCACCACTCCACAGTGCGTTTGATATACAGAACCGGCGACATGTTCATTTTCGTGAGGTTTCAAGCTGAGATATGCATTTTCTGCGATAATCTTTGTGTTTCATCTACGAGAAGTATGCACAATCATCCAGAACGCTCTTTTCGAGCTAGTGAATGCGAGTAACACGTTTTCTGGTGTTTTCACCACTCCACAGTGCGTCTGATATGCAGAACCGGCGATATCTTGGTTTTCGCGGGGTTTCCAGCTGAAATATGCATTTTCTGCGATAATCTTGGTGAGTCTTCTGTCAGAAGTATGCAGAATCATCTAGATCGCTCCTTTCGTTCTATTTAATGCGAGAAACACGTTTTCTGGTGTATTGACCACTCCACAGTGCGTTTGAATTGCACAACCGGCGATATCCTGGTTTTCGTCGGGTTTCAAGCTGAGATATGCATTTTCTGCGATAATATTGGTGATACTTCAGTCAGAAGTATGCAGAATTGTCGAGATCGCACTTTTCGAGTTATGTAATGCGAGATACACGTTATCTGGTTGTTTCCACCACTCCACAGTGCGTCTGATATACAGAACCGGCGACATGTTGATTTTCGTGAGGTTTCAAGCTGAGATATGCATTTTCTGCGATAATCTTGGTGAGACTTCTGTCCGAAGTATGCAGAAACATCGAGATCGCTCTTTTCGAGCTAGTGAATGCGAGTAACACGTTTTCTGGTTGTTTTCACCACTCCACAGTGCGTTTGATATACAGAACCGGCGACATGTTCATTTTCGTGAGGTTTCAAGCTGAGATATGCATTTTCTGCGATAATATTGGTGAGACTTCTGTCCGAAGTATGCAGAATCATCGATATCGCTCATTTCGAGCTATTAAATGCGAAAAAACAAGTTTTCTGGTGTTTTGACCACACCACAGTGCGTTTGATATGCAGAAATGGCGACATCTTGGATTTCGTCGGGGGTCAAGCTGAGATATGCATTTTCTACGATAATCTTGGTAATACTTCAGTCAGAAGTATGCAGAATCATCTAGATCGCTCGTTTCGAGCTAATTAATGCGAGATACACGTTATCTGGTTGTTTTCACCACTCCACAGTGCGTTTGATATACAGAACCGGCGACATGTTGATTTTCGTGAGGTTTCAAGCTGAGATATGCATTTTCTGCGATAATCTTTGTGTTTCATCTACGAGAAGTATGCAGAATCATCCAGAACGCTCTTTTCGAGCTAGTGAATGCGAGTAACACGTTTTCTGGTGTTTTCACCACTCCACAGTGCGTTTGAATTGCACAACCGGCGATATCTTGGTTTTCGTCGGGTTTCAAGCTGAGATATGCATTTTCTGCGATAATATTGGTGAGTATTCTGTCAGAATTATGCAGAATCATCTAGATCGCTCTTTTCGAGCTATTTAATGCGAAAAAACAAGTTTTCTGGTGTTTCGACCACTCCACAGTGCGTTTGATATGTAGAGCCGCCGATAACTTGGTTGTCGTGGGGTTTCCAGCTGAAATATGCATTTTCTGCGATAATCTTGGTGAGTCTTCTGTCAGAAGTATGCCGAATCATCTAGATCGCTCTTTTCGAGCTATTTGATGCGAGAAACGCGTTTTCTGGTGTTTTCACCACCCCACAGTGCGTTTGATATGCAGAACCGGCGACATCTTGGTTTTCGTCGGGTTTCAAGCTGTGATATGCATTTTCTGCGATAATATTGGTGATACTTCAGCCAGAAGTATGCAGAATCATCTAGATGGTTCGTTTCGAGCTATTTAATGCGAGATACACGTTATCTGGTTGTTTTCACCACTCCACAGTGCGTTTGATATACAGAACCGGCGACATGTTGATTTTCGTGAGGTTTCAAGCTGAGATATGCAGTTTCAGCGATAATATTGGTGAGACTTCAGTCAGAAGTATGCAGAATCATCTAGATGGTTCGTTTCGAGCTATTTAATGCGAGATACACGTTATCTGGTTGTTTTCACCACTCCACAGTGCGTTTGAACTGCACAACCGGCGATATCTTGGTTTTCGTCGGGTTTCAAGCTGAGATATGCATTTTCTGCGATAATATTGGTGATACTTCAGTCAGAAGTATGCAGAATAATCTAGATGGCTCTTTTCGAGCTATTTAATGCGAGATACACGTTATCTGGTTGTTTTCACCACTCCACAGTGCGTTTGATATACAGAACCGGCGACATGTTCATTTTCGTGAGGTTTCAAGCTGAGATATGCATTTTCTGCGATAATATTGGTGATACTTCAGTCAGAAGTATGCAGAATAATCTAGATGGCTCTTTTCGAGCTATTTAATGCGAGATACACGTTATCTGGTTGTTTTCACCACTCCACAGTGCGTTTGATATACAGAACCGGCGACATGTTCATTTTCGTGAGGTTTCAAGCTGAGATATGCATTTTCTGCGATAATATTGGTGAGACTTCTGTCCGAAGTATGCAGAATCATCGATATCGCTCATTTCGAGCTATTAAATGCGAGAAACATGTTATCTGGTGTTTTGACCACACCACAGTGCGTTTGATATGCAGAAATGGCGACATCTTGGATTTCGTCGGGGGTCAAGCTGAGATATGCATTTTCTACGATAATCTTGGTAATACTTCAGTCAGAAGTATGCAGAATCATCTAGATCGCTCGTTTCGAGCTAATTAATGCGAGATACACGTTATCTGGATGTTTTCACCACTCCACAGTGCGTTTGATATACAGAACCGGCGACATGTTGATTTTCGTGAGGTTTCAAGCTGAGATATGCATTTTCTGCGATAATCTTTGTGTTTCATCTACGAGAAGTATGCAGAATCATCGATATCGCTCATTTCGAGCTATTAAATGCGAGAAACATGTTATCTGGTGTTTTGACCACACCACAGTGCGTTTGATATGCAGAAATGGCGACATCTTGGATTTCGTCGGGGGTCAAGCTGAGATATGCATTTTCTACGATAATCTTGGTAATACTTCAGTCAGAAGTATGCAGAATCATCTAGATCGCTCGTTTCGAGCTAATTAATGCGAGATACACGTTATCTGGTTGTTTTCACCACTCCACAGTGCGTTTGATATACAGAACCGGCGACATGTTGATTTTCGTGAGGTTTCAAGCTGAGATATGCATTTTCTGCGATAATCTTTGTGTTTCATCTACGAGAAGTATGCAGAATCATCCAGAACGCTCTTTTCGAGCTAGTGAATGCGAGTAACACGTTTTCTGGTGTTTTCACCACTCCACAGTGCGTTTGAATTGCACAACCGGCGATATCTTGGTTTTCGTCGGGTTTCAAGCTGAGATATGCATTTTCTGCGATAATATTGGTGAGTATTCTGTCAGAATTATGCAGAACCATCTAGATCGCTCTTTTCGAGCTATTTAATGCGAAAAAACAAGTTTTCTGGTGTTTCGACCACTCCACAGTGCGTTTGATATGTAGAGCCGCCGATAACTTGGTTGTCGTGGGGTTTCCAGCTGAAATATGCATTTTCTGCGATAATCTTGGTGAGTCTTCTGTCAGAAGTATGCCGAATCATCTAGATCGCTCTTTTCGAGCTATTTGATGCGAGAAACGCGTTTTCTGGTGTTTTCACCACCCCACAGTGCGTTTGATATGCAGAACCGGCGACATCTTGGTTTTCGTCGGGTTTCAAGCTGTGATATGCATTTTCTGCGATAATATTGGTGATACTTCAGCCAGAAGTATGCAGAATCATCTAGATGGTTCGTTTCGAGCTATTTAATGCGAGATACACGTTATCTGGTTGTTTTCACCACTCCACAGTGCGTTTGATATACAGAACCGGCGACATGTTGATTTTCGTGAGGTTTCAAGCTGAGATATGCAGTTTCAGCGATAATATTGGTGAGACTTCAGTCAGAAGTATGCAGAATCATCTAGATGGTTCGTTTCGAGCTATTTAATGCGAGATACACGTTATCTGGTTGTTTTCACCACTCCACAGTGCGTTTGAACTGCACAACCGGCGATATCTTGGTTTTCGTCGGGTTTCAAGCTGAGATATGCATTTTCTGCGATAATATTGGTGATACTTCAGTCAGAAGTATGCAGAATAATCTAGATGGCTCTTTTCGAGCTATTTAATGCGAGATACACGTTATCTGGTTGTTTTCACCACTCCACAGTGCGTTTGATATACAGAACCGGCGACATGTTCATTTTCGTGAGGTTTCAAGCTGAGATATGCATTTTCTGCGATAATCTTGGTGAGACTTCTGTCCGAAGTATGCAGAAACATCGAGATCGCTCTTTTCGAGCTAGTGAATGCGAGTAACACGTTTTCTGGTTGTTTTCACCACTCCACAGTGCGTTTGATATACAGAACCGGCGACATGTTGATTTTCGTGAGGTTTCAAGCTGAGATATGCATTTTCTGCGATAATATTGGTGAGACTTCTGTCCGAAGTATGCAGAATCATCGATATCGCTCATTTCGAGCTATTAAATGCGAGAAACATGTTATCTGGTGTTTTGACCACACCACAGTGCGTTTGATATGCAGAAATGGCGACATCTTGGATTTCGTCGGGGGTCAAGCTGAGATATGCATTTTCTACGATAATCTTGGTAATACTTCAGTCAGAAGTATGCAGAATCATCTAGATCGCTCGTTTCGAGCTAATTAATGCGAGATACACGTTATCTGGATGTTTTCACCACTCCACAGTGCGTTTGATATACAGAACCGGCGACATGTTGATTTTCGTGAGGTTTCAAGCTGAGATATGCATTTTCTGCGATAATCTTTGTGTTTCATCTACGAGAAGTATGCAGAATCATCGATATCGCTCATTTCGAGCTATTAAATGCGAGAAACATGTTATCTGGTGTTTTGACCACACCACAGTGCGTTTGATATGCAGAAATGGCGACATCTTGGATTTCGTCGGGGGTCAAGCTGAGATATGCATTTTCTACGATAATCTTGGTAATACTTCAGTCAGAAGTATGCAGAATCATCTAGATCGCTCTTTTCGAGCTATTTAATGCGAAAAAACAAGTTTTCTGGTGTTTCGACCACTCCACAGTGCGTTTGATATGTAGAGCCGCCGATAACTTGGTTGTCGTGGGGTTTCCAGCTGAAATATGCATTTTCTGCGATAATCTTGGTGAGTCTTCTGTCAGAAGTATGCCGAATCATCTAGATCGCTCTTTTCGAGCTATTTGATGCGAGAAACGCGTTTTCTGGTGTTTTCACCACCCCACAGTGCGTTTGATATGCAGAACCGGCGACATCTTGGTTTTCGTCGGGTTTCAAGCTGTGATATGCATTTTCTGCGATAATATTGGTGATACTTCAGTCAGAAGTATGCAGAATCATCTAGATGGTTCGTTTCGAGCTATTTAATGCGAGATACACGTTATCTGGTTGTTTTCACCACTCCACAGTGCGTTTGATATACAGAACCGGCGACATGTTGATTTTCGTGAGGTTTCAAGCTGAGATATGCAGTTTCAGCGATAATATTGGTGAGTCTTCTGTCAGAAGTATGCAGAATCATCTAGATCGCTCCTTTCGTTCTATTTAATGCGAGAAACACGTTTTCTGGTGTATTGACCACTCCACAGTGCGTTTGAATTGCACAACCGGCGATATCCTGGTTTTCGTCGGGTTTCAAGCTGAGATATGCATTTTCTGCGATAATATTGGTGATACTTCAGTCAGAAGTATGCAGAATTGTCGAGATCGCACTTTTCGAGCTATGTAATGCGAGATACACGTTATCTGGTTGTTTCCACCACTCCACAGTGCGTCTGATATACAGAACCGGCGACATGTTGATTTTCGTGAGGTTTCAAGCTGAGATATGCATTTTCTGCGATAATCTTGGTGAGACTTCTGTCCGAAGTATGCAGAAACATCGAGATCGCTCTTTTCGAGCTAGTGAATGCGAGTAAGACGTATTCTGGTGTTTTCACCACTCCACAGTGCGTCTGATATGCAGAACCGGCGATATCTTGGTTTTCGTGGGGTTTCCAGCTGAGATATGCATTTTCTGCGATAATCTTGGTGAGTCTTCTGTCAGAAGTATGCAGAATCATCTAGATCGCTCCTTTCGTTCTATTTAATGCGAGAAACACGTTTTCTGGTGTATTGACCACTCCACAGTGCGTTTGAATTGCACAACCGGCGATATCCTGGTTTTCGTCGGGTTTCAAGCTGAGGTATGCATTTTCTGCGATAAGCTTGGTGCGACTTCTGTCAGAAGTATGCAGAATCATCGTGATCGCTCTTTTCGAGCTTTTTAATGCGAGAAACACGTTTTCTGGTGTATTGACCACTCCACAGTGCGTTTGAATTGCACAACCGGCGATATCCTGGTTTTCGTCGGGTTTCAAGCTGAGATATGCATTTTCTGCGATAATCTTGGTGAGTCTTCTGTCAGAAGTATGCCGAATCATCTAGATCGCTCTTTTCGAGCTATTTGATGCGAGAAACGCGTTTTCTGGTGTTTTCACCACCCCACAGTGCGTTTGATATGCAGAACCGGCGACATCTAGGTTTTCGTCGGGTTTCAAGCTGTGATATGCATTTTCTGCGATAATATTGGTGATACTTCAGTCAGAAGTATGCAGAATCATCTAGATGGTTCGTTTCGAGCTATTTAATGCGAGATACACGTTATCTGGTTGTTTTCACCACTCCACAGTGCGTTTGATATACAGAACCGGCGACATGTTGATTTTCGTGAGATTTCAAGCAGTGATATGCAGTTTCTGCGATAATATTGGTGAGACTTCAGTCAGAAGTATAGAGAATCATCTAGATGGTTCGTTTCGAGCTATTTAATGCGAGATACACGTTATCTGGTTGTTTTCACCACTCCACAGTGCGTTTGAACTGCACAACCGGCGATATCTTGGTTTTCGTCGGGTTTCAAGCTGAGATATGCATTTTCTGCGATAATATTGGTGATACTTCAGTCAGAAGTATGCAGAATAATCTAGATGGCTCTTTTCGAGCTATTTAATGCGAGATACACGTTATCTGGTTGTTTTCACCACTCCACAGTGCTTTTGATATACAGAACCGGCGACATGTTCATTTTCGTGAGGTTTCAAGCTGAGATATGCATTTTCTGCGATAATATTGGTGAGACTTCTGTCCGAAGTATGCAGAATCATCGATATCGCTCATTTCGAGCTATTTAATGCGAGAAACATGTTATCTGGTGTTTTGACCACACCACAGTGCGTTTGATATGCAGAAATGGCGACATCTTGGTTTTCGTGGGGTTTCCAGCTGAGATATGCATTTTCTGCGATAATCTTGGTGAGTCTTCTGTCAGAAGTATGCAGAATCATCTAGATCGCTCCTTTCGAGCTATTTAATGCGAGAAACACGTTATCTGGTGTTTTCTCCACTCCACAGTGCGTATGTTGTGCAGAACCGACGATATCCTGGATTACGTGGGGTTTCAAGCTCAGATATGCATTTTCTGCGAAAATCTTGGTGTGACTTCTGTCCGAAGTATGCAGAAACATCGAGAGCGCTGTTTTCGAGCTATGTAATGCGAGAAACACGTTTTCTGGGGTTTCTACCACACCACAGTTCGTTGGATATGCAGAACCGGAGATATCTTGGTTTTCGTGGGGTTTCAAGCTGAGATATGCATTTTCTGCGATAATCTTGGTGAGACTTCTGTCCGAAGTATGCAGAATCATCGAGATCGCACTTTTCGAGCTATTTAATGCGAGAAACACGTTATCTGGTGTTTTCACCACTCCACATTTGGTTTGATATGCAGAACCGGAGATATCTTGGTTTTCGTTGGGTTTCAAGCTGAGATATGCATTTTCTGCGATAATCTTGGTGAGACTCCTGTCCGAAGTATGCAGAATCATCGAGATCGCACTTTTCGAGCTATTTAATGCGAGAAACACGTTTTCTGGGGTTTTCACCAGACCACAGTTCGTTGGATATGCAGAACCGGAGATATCTTGGTTTCGGTCGGGTTTCAAGCAGAGATATGCATTTTCTACGATAATCTTGGTGAGACGTCTGTCAGAAGTATGCAGAATCATCGAGATCGCTCTTTTCGAGCTACTTAATGCGAGAAACACGTTATCTGGTGTTTTCGCCACTCCACTGTGCGTTTGACATGCAGAACCGGAGATATCTTGGTTACGGTCGGGATTCAAGCTGAGATATGCATTTTCAACGATAATCTTGGTGATACTTCTGTCAGAAGTATGCAGAATCTTCGAGAACGCTCTTTTCGAGCTACTTAATGCGAGAAACACGTTTTCTGGTGTTTTCACCACTCCACAGTGCGTTTGATTTGCAGAACCGGCGACATCTTGGCTTTCGTCGGGTATCAAGCTGAGATATGCATTTTCTGCGATAATCTTGGTGATTCTTCTGTCAGAAGTATGCAGAATCATCGAGAACGCTCTTTTCGAGCTGTTTAATGCGAGAAACACGTTATCTGGTGTTTTCACCACTCCACAGTGCGTTTGATTTGCAGAACCGGCGACATCTTGGCTTTCGTCGGGTATCAAGCTGAGATATGCATTTTCTACGATAATCTTGGTGAGTCTTCTGCAGAAGTATGCAGAATCATCGAGATCGCTCTATTCGAGCTATTTAATGCGAGAAACACGTTATCTGGTTGTTTTCACTACTCCACAGTGCGTTTGATATGTAGAGCCACCGATAAATTGGTTTTCGTGGGGTTTCCAGCTGAAATTTGCATTTTCTGCCATAATCTTTGTGTTTCATCTATGAGAAGTATGCACAATCATCCAGAACGCTCGTTTCGAGCTATTTAATGTGAAAAAACAAGATTTCTGGTGTTTTGACCGCACCACAGTGCGTTTGAAGTGTAGAGCCACCGATCAATTGGATTTCGTGAGGTTTCCAGCTTCAATATGCATTTTCTGCGATAATCTTTGTGTTTCATCTATGAGAAGTATGCAGAATCATCCAGAACGCTCTTTTCGAGCTAGTTAATGCGAGTAACACGTTTTCTGGTGTATTCGCCACTCCACAGTACGTTTGACATGCAGAACCGAAAATATCTTGGTTTCGGTCGGGTATCAAGCTGAGACATGCATTTTCTGCGATCATCTTGGTGAAACTTCTGTCAGAAGTATGCAGAATCATCTACATCGCTCTTTTCGAGCTATTCAATGCGAAAAACCCAGTTTTCTGGTGTTTTCACCACTCCACAGTGCGTTTGATATACAGTACCGGCGACATCTTGATTTTCGTGAGGTTTCAAGCTGAGATATGCATTTTCAGCGATAATCTTGGTGAGTCTTCTGTCAGAAGTATGCAGAATCTTCCAGATCGCTCTTTTCGAGCTAGTTAATGCGAGAAACACGTTATCTGGTGTTTTCACCACTCCACAGTGCGTTTGATATGCAGAACCAGCGAAATCCAGGTTTTCGTGGGGATTCAAGCTGAGATATGCAATTTCTGCGATAATCTTGGTGAGACTTCTGTCCGAAGTATGCTTAATCATCGAGATCGCACTATTCGAGCTATTTAATGCGAGAAACACGTTATCTGGTGTTTTCAGCACTCCACAGTGCGATTGATATGCAGAACCAGCGATATCTGCGTTTTCGTGGGGTTTCAAGCTGAGATATGCAATTTCTGCGATAATCTTGGTGAGACTTCTGTCCGAAGTATGCAGAAACATCGAGAACGTTCTTTTCGAGCAACTTAATACGAGAAACACATTATCTGGTGTTTTCACCACTCCACAGTTGGTTTGATATGCAGAACCGGAGATATCTTGGTTTCCGTGGGGTTTCAAGCTGAGATATGCATTTTCTGCGATAATCTTGGTGAGACTTCTGTCCGAAGTGTGCAGAATCATCGAGATCGCTCTTTCGAGCTATTTAATGCGAGAAACACGTTATCTGGTGTTTTCAGCACTCCACAGTGCGTTTGATATGGAGAACCAGCGATATCTTGGTTTTCGTGGTGTTTCAAGCTCAGATATGCATTTTCTGCGATAATATTGGTGAGACTTCAGACAGAAGTATGCAGAATCATCAGGATCCCTCTTTTCGAGCTATTTAATGCGAGAAACATGTGAACTGGTGTTTTCACCACTCCACAGTGCGTTTGATATGCAGAACCGGCGACATCTTGGATTTCGTCGGGGTTCAAGCTGAGGTATGCATTTTCTACGATAATCTTGGTGAGACTTCTGTCAGAAGTATGCAGAATCATCGGGATCGCTTTTTTCGAGCTATCTAATGCGAGAAACACGTTATCTGGTGTTTTCACCACTCCACAGTGCGTTTGATATGCAGAACCTGCGATATCTGGGTTTTCGTGGGGTTTCAAGCTGACATATGCATTTTCTGCGATAATCTTGGTGAGACTTCTGTCCGAAGTATGCAGAATCATCGGGATCGCTTTTTTCGAGCTATCTAATGCGAGAAACACGTTATCTGGTGTTTTCACCACTCCACAGTGCGTTGGATATGCAGAACCAGCGATATCTGGGTTTTCGTGGGGTTTCAAGCTGAGATATGCAATTCCTGCGATAATCTTGGTGAGACTTCTGTCCGAAGTATGCAGAATCATCTAGATCGCTCTTTTCGAGCTATTTAATGCGAAAAAACAAGTTTTCTGGTGTTTTCAACATTCCACAGTGCGTTTGATATGCAGAACCAGCGATGTCCTGGTTTTCGTGGGGTTTCAAGCTCAGATATGCATTTTCTGCGATAATATTGGTGAGACTTCAGACAGAAGTATATAGAATCATCAGGATCCCTCTTTTCGAGCTATTTAATGCGAGAAACATGTTAACTGGTGTTTTCACCACTCCACAGTGCGTTTGATATGCAGAACCGGCGACATCTTGGATTTCGTCGGGGTTCAAGCTGAGGTATGCATTTTCTACGATAATCTTGGTGAGACTTCTGTCAGTAGTATGCAGAATCATCGGGACGCTTTTTTCGAGCTATCTAATGCGAGAAACACGTTATCTGGTGTTTTCACCACTCCACAGTGCGTTTGATATGCAGAACCAGCGATATCTGGGTTTTCGTGGAGTTTCAAGCTGAGATATGCAATTCCTGCGATAATCTTGGTGAGACTTCTGTCCGAAGTATGCAGAATCATCGGGATCGCTCTTTTCGAGCTATTTAATGCGAGAAACACGTTATCTGGTGTTTTCAGCACTCCACAGTGCGTTGGATATGCAGAACCGCAGATATCTTGGATTTCGTGGGCTTTCAAGCTGAGATATTCATTTTCTGCGATGATCTTGGTGAGACTTCTGTCCGAAGTATGCAGAATCATCTAGATCGCTCTTTTCGAGCTATTTAATGCGAAAAAACAAGTTTTCTGGTGTTTTCAACATTCCACAGTGCGTTTGATATGCAGAACCAGCGATGTCCTGGTTTTCGTGGGGTTTCAAGCTCAGATTATGCATTTTCTGCAATAATCTTGGTGAGACTCCTGTCCGAAGCATGCAGAATCATCGAGATCGCACTTTTCGAGCTATTTTATGCGAGAAACACGTTATTTGGTGTTTTCTCCACTCCACAGTGCGTATGATGTGCAGAACCGACGATATCCTGGTTTTCGTGGGGTTTCAAGCTCAGATATGCATTTTCTGCGATAATATTGGTGAGACTTCTGTCCGAAGTATGCAGAAACATCGAGAGCGCTCTTTTCGAGCTATTTAATGCGAGAAACACGTTTTCTGCGGTTTTCACCACACCACAGTTTGTTTGATATGCAGAACCGGAGACATCTTGGTTTTCGTGGGGTTTCAAGCTGAGATATGCATTTTCTGCGATAATCTTGGTGAGACTTCTGTCCGAAGTATGCAGAATCATCGAGATCGCTCTTTTCGAGCTATTTAATGCGAGAAACACGTTATATGGTGTTTTCAGCACTCCACAGTGCGTTTCATATGCAGAACCAGCAATATTTTGGTTTTCGTGGGGTTTCAAGCTCAGATGTGCATTTTCTGCAATAATCTTGGTGAGACTCCTGTCCGAAGCATGCAGAATCATCGAGATCGCACTTTTCGAGCTTTTTTATGCGAGAAACACGTTATTTGGTGTTTTCACCACTCCACAGTGCGTTTGATATGCACAACCGGAGATATCTTGGTTTTCGTGGGGTTTCAAGCTGAGATATGCGTTTTCTGCGATAGCCTTGGTGAGACTTCTGTCCGAAGTATGCAGAATCATCGAGATCGCTCTTTTCGAGATATTGATTGCGAGAAACACGTTATCTGGTGTTTTCCCCACTCCACAGTGCGTATGATATGCAGAACCGACGATATCCTGGTTTTCGTGGGGTTTCAAGCTGAGATATGCATTTTCTGCGATAATCTTGGTGAGACTTCTGTCCGAAGTATGCTTAATCATCGAGATCGCACGTTTCGAGCTATTTAATGCGAGAAACACGTTATCTGGTGTTTTCCCCAATCCACAGTGCGTATGATGTGCAGAACCGACGATATCCTGGTTTTCGTGGGGTTTCAAGCTCAGATATGCATTTGCTGCGATAATATTGGAGAGACTTCAGACAGAAGTATGCATAATCATCGAGATCGCACTTTTCGAGCTATTTAATGCGAGAAACACGTTATCTGGTGTTTTCACCACTCCACAGTGCGTATGATGTGCAGAACCGACGATATCCTGGTTTTCGTGGGGTTTCAAGCTGAGATATGCATTTTCTGCGATAATCTTGGTGAGACTTCTGTCCGAAGTATGCTTAATCATCGAGATCGCACGTTTCGAGCTATTTAATGCGAGAAACACGTTATCTGGTGTTTTCCCCAATCCACAGTGCGTATGATGTGCAGAACCGACGATATCCTGGTTTTCGTGGGGTTTCAAGCTCAGATATGCATTTGCTGCGATAATATTGGAGAGACTTCAGACAGAAGTATGCATAATCATCGAGATCGCACTTTTCGAGCTATTTAATGCGAGAAACACGTTATCTGGTGTTTTCACCACTCCACAGTTGGTTTGATATGCAGAACCGGAGATATCTTGGTTTTCGTGGTGTTTCAAGCTGAGATATGCATTTTCTGCGATAATCTTGGTGAGACTTCTGTCCGAAGTATGCAGAATCATCGAGATCGCACTTTTCGAGCTATTTAATGCGAGAAACACGTTATCTGGTGTTTTCACCACTCCACAGTTGGTGTGATATGCAGAACCGGAGATATCTTGGTTTTCGTGAGGTTTCAAGCTGAGATATGCATTTTCTGCGATAATCTTGGTGAGACTTCTGTCCGAAGTATGCAGAATCATCGAGATCGCACTTTTCGAGCTATTTAATGCGAGAAACACGTTATCTGGTGTTTTCTCCACTCCACAGTGCGTATGATGTGCAGAACCGACGATATCCTGGTTTTCGTGGGGATTCAAGCTCAGATATGCGTTTTCTGCGGTAGTCTTAGTGAGACTTCTGTCCGAAGTATGCAGAATCATCCAGTTCGCACATTTCGAGCTATTTAATGCGAAAAAACAAGTTTTCTGGTGTTTTCAACATTCCACAGTGCGTTTGATATGCAGAACCAGCGATGTCCTGGTTTTCGTGGGGTTTCAAGCTCAGATATGCATTTTCTGCGATAATATTGGTGAGACTTCAGACAGAAGTATGCAGAATCATCGGGATCCCTCTTTTCGAGCTATTTAATGCGAGAAACACGTTAACTGGTGTTTTCACCACTCCACAGTGCGTTTGATATGCAGAACCGGCGACATCTTGGATTTCGTCGGGGTTCAAGCTGAGGTATGCATTTTCTACGAAAATCTTGGTGAGACTTCTGTCCGAAGTATGCAGAATCATCCAGTTCGCACTTTTCGAGCTATTTAATGCGAGAAACACGTTTTCTGGGGTTTTCACCACACCACAGTTCGTTGGATATGCAGAACCGGAGATTTCTTGGATTTCGTGGGGTTTCAAGCTGAGATATGCGTTTTCTGCGGTAGTCTTGGTGAGACTTCTGTCCGAAGTATGCAGAATCATCCAGTTCGCACATTTCGAGCTATTTAATGCGAGAAACACGTTATCTGGTGTTTTCCCCACTCCACAGTGCGTATGATGTGCAGAACCAGCGATATCTTGGTTTTCGTGGGGTTTCAACCTCAGATTATGCATTTTCTGCAATAATCTTGGTGAGACTCCTGTCCGAAGCATGCAGAATCATCGAAATCGCACTTTTCGAGCTATTTTATGCGAGAAACACGTTTTCTGCGGTTTTCACCACACCACAGTTTGTTTGATATGCAGAACCGGAGACATCTTGGTTTTCGTGGGGTTTCAAGCTGAGATATGCATTTTCTGCGATAATCTTGGTGAGACTTCTGTCCGAAGTATGCAGAATCATCGAGATCGATCTTTTCGAGCTATTTTATGCGAGAAACACGTTATTTGGTGTTTTCACCACTCCACAGTGCGTTTGATATGCACAACCGGAGATATCTTGGTTTTCGTGGGGTTTCAAGCTGAGATATGCGTTTTCTGCGATAGTCTTGGTGAGACTTCTGTCCGAAGTATGCAGAATCATCGAGATCGCTCTTTTCGAGCTATTGATTGGGAGAAACACGTTATCTGGTGTTTTCTCCACTCCACAGTGCGTATGATGTGCAGAACCGACGATATCCTGGTTTTCGTGGGGTTTCAAGCTGAGATATGCATTTTCTGCGATAATCTTGGTGAGACTTCTGTCCGAAGTATGCTTAATCATCGAGATCGCACGTTTCGAGCTATTTAATGCGAGAAACACGTTATCTGGTGTTTTCTCCACTCCACAGTGCGTATGATGTGCAGAACCGACGATATCCTGGTTTTCGTGGGGTTTCAAGCTCAGATATGCATTTGCTGCGATAATATTGGAGAGACTTCAGACAGAAGTATGCATAATCATCGAGATCGCACTTTTCGAGCTGTTTAATGCGAGAAACACGTTATCAGGTGTTTTCACCACTCCACAGTTGGTTTGATATGCAGAACCAGCGATATCTTGGTTTTCGTGGGGTTTCAAGCTCAGATTATGCATTTTCCGCAATAATCTTGGTGAGACTCCTGTCCGAAGCATGCAGAATCATCGAGATCGCACTTTTCGAGCTATTTTATGCGAGAAATACGTTATTTGGTGTTTTCTCCACTCCTCAGTGCGTATGATGTGCAGAACCGACGATATCCTGGTTTTCGTGGGGTTTCAAGCTCAGATATGCATTTTCTGCGATAATATTGGTGAGACTTCTGTCCGAAGTATGCAGAAACATCGAGAGCGCTCTTTTCGAGCTATTTAATTCGAGAAACACGTTTTCTGCGGTTTTCACCACACCACAGTTGGTTTGATATGCAGAACCGGAGACATCTTGGTTTTCATGGGGTTTCAAGCTGAGATATGCATTTTCTGCGATAATCTTGGTGCGACTTCTGTCCGAAGTATGCAGAATCATCGAGATCGCTCTTTTCGAGCTACTTAATGCGAGAAACACCTTATCTGGTGTTTTCTGCACTCCACAGTGCGTTTGATATGCAGAACCAGCAATATTTTGGTTTTCGTGGGGTTTCAAGCTCAGATGTGCATTTTCTGCAATAATCTTGGTGAGACTCCTGTCCGAAGCATGCAGAATCATCGAGATCGCACTTTTCGAGCTATTTTATGCGAGAAACACGTTATTTGGTGTTTTTACCACTCCACAGTGCGTTTGATATGCACAACCGGAGATATCTTGGTTTTCGTGGGGTTTCAAGCTGAGATATGCGTTTTCTGCGATAATATTGGTGAGACTTCTGTCCGAAGTATGCAGAATCATCGAGATCGCTCTTTTCGAGCTATTGATTGCGAGAAACACGTTATCTGGTGTTTTCTCCACTCCACAGTGCGTATGATGTGCAGAACCGACGATATCCTGGTTTTCGTGGGGTTTCAAGCTGAGATATGCATTTTCTGCGATAATCTTGGTGAGACTTCTGTCCGAAGTATGCTTAATCATCGAGATCGCACGTTTCGAGCTATTTAATGCGAGAAACACGTTATCTGGTGTTTTCCCCAATCCACAGTGCGTATGATGTGCAGAACCGACGATATCCTGGTTTTCGTGGGGTTTCAAGCTCAGATATGCATTTGCTGCGACAATATTGGAGAGACTTCAGACAGAAGTATGCATAATCATCGAGATCGCACTTTTCGAGCTATTTAATGCGAGAAACACGTTATCTGGTGTTTTCACCACTCCACAGTTGGTTTGATATGCAGAACCGGAGATATCTTGGTTTTCGTGGTGTTTCAAGCTGAGATATGCATTTTCTGCGATAATCTTGGTGAGACTTCTGTCCGAAGTATGCAGAATCATCGAGATCGCACTTTTCGAGCTATTTAATGCGAGAAACACGTTATCTGGTGTTTTCACCACTCCACAGTTGGTGTGATATGCAGAACCGGAGATATCTTGGTTTTCGTGGGGTTTCAAGCTGAGATATGCATTTTCTGCGATAATCTTGGTGAGACTTCTGTCCGAAGTATGCAGAATCATCGAGATCGCACTTTTCGAGCTATTTAATGCGAGAAACACGTTATCTGGTGTTTTCTCCACTCCACAGTGCGTATGATGTGCAGAACCGACGATATCCTGGTTTTCGTGGGGATTCAAGCTCAGATATGCATTTTCTGCGATAATCTTGGTGAGACTTCTGTCAGTAGTATGCAGAATCATCGGGATCGCTTTTTTCGAGCTATCTAATGCGAGAAACACGTTATCTGGTGTTTTCACCACTCCACAGTGCGTTTGATATGCAGAACCAGCGATATCTGGGTTTTCGTGGGGTTTCAAGCTGAGATATGCAATTCCTGCGATAATCTTGGTGAGACTTCTGTCCGAAGTATGCTTAATCATCGAGATCGCTCGTTTCGAGCTATTTAATGCGAGAAACACGTTATCTGGTGTTTTCTCCACTCCACAGTGCGTATGATGTGCAGAACCGACGATATCCTGGTTTTCGTGGGGTTTCAAGCTCAGATATGCATTTTCTGCGATAATATTGGTGAGACTTCAGACAGAAGTATGCAGAATCATCGGGATCCCTCTTTTCGAGCTATTTAATGCGAGAAACACGTTAACTGGTGTTTTCACCACTCCACAGTGCGTTTGATATGCAGAACCGGCGACATCTTGGATTTCGTCGGGGTTCAAGCTGAGGTATGCATTTTCTACGAAAATCTTGGTGAGACTTCTGTCCGAAGTATGCAGAATCATCCAGTTCGCACTTTTCGAGCTATTTAATGCGAGAAACACGTTTTCTGGGGTTTTCACCACACCACAGTTCGTTGGATATGCAGAACCGGAGATTTCTTGGATTTCGTGGGGTTTCAAGCTGAGATATGCGTTTTCTGCGGTAGTCTTGGTGAGACTTCTGTCCGAAGTATGCAGAATCATCCAGTTCGCACATTTCGAGCTATTTAATGCGAGAAACACGTTATCTGGTGTTTTCCCCACTCCACAGTGCGTATGATGTGCAGAACCAGCGATATCTTGGTTTTCGTGGGGTTTCAACCTCAGATTATGCATTTTCTGCAATAATCTTGGTGAGACTCCTGTCCGAAGCATGCAGAATCATCGAGATCGCACTTTTCGAGCTATTTTATGCGAGAAACACGTTATTTGGTGTTTTCTCCACTCCACAGTGCGTATGATGTGCAGAACCGACGATATCCTGGTTTTCGTGGGGTTTCAAGCTCAGATATGCATTTTCTGCGATAATATTGGTGAGACTTCTGTCCGAAGTATGCAGAAACATCGAGAGCGCTCTTTTCGAGCTATTTAATGCGAGAAACACGTTTTCTGCGGTTTTCACCACACCACAGTTTGTTTGATATGCAGAACCGGAGACATCTTGGTTTTCGTGGGGTTTCAAGTTGAGATATGCATTTTCTGCGATAATCTTGGTGAGACTTCTGTCCGAAGTATGCAGAATCATCGAGATCGATCTTTTCGAGCTATTTAATGCGAGAAACACGTTATTTGGTGTTTTCACCACTCCACAGTGCGTTTGATATGCACAACCGGAGATATCTTGGTTTTCGTGGGGTTTCAAGCTGAGATATGCGTTTTCTGCGATAGCCTTGGTGAGACTTCTGTCCGAAGTATGCAGAATCATCGAGATCGCTCTTTTCGAGCTATTGATTGGGAGAAACACGTTATCTGGTGTTTTCTCCACTCCACAGTGCGTATGATGTGCAGAACCGACGATATCCTGGTTTTCGTGGGGTTTCAAGCTGAGATATGCATTTTCTGCGATAATCTTGGTGAGACTTCTGTCCGAAGTATGCTTAATCATCGAGATCGCACGTTTCGAGCTATTTAATGCGAGAAACACGTTATCTGGTGTTTTCTCCACTCCACAGTGCGTATGATGTGCAGAACCGACGATATCCTGGTTTTCGTGGGGTTTCAAGCTCAGATATGCATTTGCTGCGATAATATTGGAGAGACTTCAGACAGAAGTATGCATAATCATCGAGATCGCACTTTTCGAGCTGTTTAATGCGAGAAACACGTTATCAGGTGTTTTCACCACTCCACAGTTGGTTTGATATGCAGAACCAGCGATATCTTGGTTTTCGTGGGGTTTCAAGCTCAGATTATGCATTTTCTGCAATAATCTTGGTGAGACTCCTGTCCGAAGCATGCAGAATCATCGAGATCGCACTTTTCGAGCTATTTTATGCGAGAAATACGTTATTTGGTGTTTTCTCCACTCCTCAGTGCGTATGATGTGCAGAACCGACGATATCCTGGTTTTCGTGGGGTTTCAAGCTCAGATATGCATTTTCTGCGATAATATTGGTGAGACTTCTGTCCGAAGTATGCAGAAACTTCGAGAGCGCTCTTTTCGAGCTATTTAATTCGAGAAACACGTTTTCTGCGGTTTTCACCACACCACAGTTGGTTTGATATGCAGAACAGGAGACATCTTGGTTTTCATGGGGTTTCAAGCTGAGATATGCATTTTCTGCGATAATCTTGGTGCGACTTCTGTCCGAAGTATGCAGAATCATCGAGATCGCACTTTTCGAGCTATTTTATGCGAGAAACACGTTATTTGGTGTTTTTACCACTCCACAGTGCGTTTGATATGCACAACCGGAGATATCTTGGTTTTCGTGGGGTTTCAAGCTGAGATATGCGTTTTCTGCGATAGTCTTGGTGAGACTTCTGTCCGAAGTATGCAGAATCATCGAGATCGCTCTTTTCGAGCTATTGAATGCGAGAAACAAGTTATCTGGTGTTTTCTCCACTCCACAGTGCGTATGATGTGCAGAACCGACGATATCCTGGTTTTCGTGGGGTTTCAAGCTCAGATATGCATTTTCTGCGATAATATTGGAGAGACTTCAGACAGAAGTATGCATAATCATCGAGATCGCACTTTTCGAGCTATTTAATGCGAGAAACACGTTATCTGGTGTTTTCACCACTCCACAGTTGGTTTGATATGCAGAACCGGAGATATCTTGGTTTTCGTGGTGTTTCAAGCTGAGATATGCATTTTCTGCGATAATCTTGGTGAGACTTCTGTCCGAAGTATGCAGAATCATCGAGATCGCTCTTTTCGAGCTACTTAATGCGAGAAACACCTTATCTGGTGTTTTCTGCACTCCACAGTGCGTTTGATATGCAGAACCAGCAATATTTTGGTTTTCGTGGGGTTTCAAGCTCAGATGTGCATTTTCTGCAATAATCTTGGTGAGACTCCTGTCCGAAGCATGCAGAATCATCGAGATCGCACTTTTCGAGCTATTTTATGCGAGAAACACGTTATTTGGTGTTTTTACCACTCCACAGTGCGTTTGATATGCACAACCGGAGATATCTTGGTTTTCGTGGGGTTTCAAGCTGAGATATGCGTTTTCTGCGATAGTCTTGGTGAGACTTCTGTCCGAAGTATGCAGAATCATCGAGATCGCTCTTTTCGAGCTATTGAATGCGAGAAACAAGTTATCTGGTGTTTTCTCCACTCCACAGTGCGTATGATGTGCAGAACCGACGATATCCTGGTTTTCGTGGGGTTTCAAGCTCAGATATGCATTTTCTGCGATAATATTGGAGAGACTTCTGTCCGAAGTATGCAGAATCATCGAGATCGCTCTTTTCGAGCTATTGAATGCGAGAAACAAGTTATCTTGTGTTTTCTCCACTCCACAGTGCGTATGATGTGCAGAACCGACGATATCCTGGTTTTCGTGGGGTTTCAAGCTCAGATATGCATTTTCTGCGATAATATTGGAGAGACTTCAGACAGAAGTATGCATAATCATCGAGATCGCACTTTTCGAGCTATTTAATGCGAGAAACACGTTATCTGGTGTTTTCACCACTCCACAGTTGGTTTGATATGCAGAACCGGAGATATCTTGGTTTTCGTGGTGTTTCAAGCTGAGATATGCATTTTCTGCGATAATCTTGGTGAGACTTCTGTCCGAAGTATGCAGAATCATCGAGATCGCTCTTTTCGAGCTACTTAATGCGAGAAACACCTTATCTGGTGTTTTCTGCACTCCACAGTGCGTTTGATATGCAGAACCAGCAATAATTTGGTTTTCGTGGGGTTTCAAGCTCAGATGTGCATTTTCTGCAATAATCTTGGTGAGACTCCTGTCCGAAGCATGCAGAATCATCGAGATCGCACTTTTCGAGCTATTTTATGCGAGAAACACGTTATTTGGTGTTTTTACCACTCCACAGTGCGTTTGATATGCACAACCGGAGATATCTTGGTTTTCGTGGGGTTTCAAGCTGAGATATGCGTTTTCTGCGATAGTCTTGGTGAGACTTCTGTCCGAAGTATGCAGAATCATCGAGATCGCTCTTTTCGAGCTATTGAATGCGAGAAACAAGTTATCTGGTGTTTTCTCCACTCCACAGTGCGTATGATGTGCAGAACCGACGATATCCTGGTTTTCGTGGGGTTTCAAGCTCAGATATGCATTTTCTGCGATAATATTGGAGAGACTTCAGACAGAAGTATGCATAATCATCGAGATCGCACTTTTCGAGCTATTTAATGCGAGAAACACGTTATCTGGTGTTTTCACCACTCCACAGTTGGTTTGATATGCAGAACCGGAGATATCTTGGTTTTCGTGGTGTTTCAAGCTGAGATATGCATTTTCTGCGATAATCTTGGTGAGACTTCTGTCCGAAGTATGCAGAATCATCGAGATCGCACTTTTCGAGCTATTTAATGCGAGAAACACGTTATCTGGTGTTTTCACCACTCCACAGTTGGTGTGATATGCAGAACCGGAGATATCTTGGTTTTCGTGGGGTTTCAAGCTGAGATATGCATTTTCTGCGATAATCTTGGTGAGACTTCTGTCCGAAGTATGCAGAATCATCGAGATCGCACTTTTCGAGCTATTTAATGCGAGAAACACGTTATCTGGTGTTTTCTCCACTCCACAGTGCGTATGATGTGCAGAACCGACGATATCCTGGTTTTCGTGGGGATTCAAGCTCAGATATGCATTTTCTGCGATAATATTCGTGAGACTTCAGACAGAAGTATGCAGAATCATCGAGATCGCACTTTTCGACCTATTTAATGCGAGAAACACGTTATCTGGTGTTTTCACCACTCCACAGTTGGTTTGATATGCAGAACCGGAGATATCTTGGTTTTCGTGGGGTTTCAAGCTGAGATATGCATTTTCTGCGATAATCTTGGTGAGACTTCTGTCCGAAGTATGCAGAATCATCGAGATCGCACTTTTCGAGCTATTTAATGCGAGAAACACGTTATCTGGTGTTTTCTCCACTCCACAGTGCGTATGATGTGCAGAACCGACGATATCCTGGTTTTCGTGGGGATTCAAGCTCAGATATGCATTTTCTGCGATAATATTGGAGAGACTTCAGACAGAAGTATGCATAATCATCGAGATCGCACTTTTCGAGCTATTTAATGCGAGAAACACGTTATCTGGTGTTTTCACCACTCCACAGTTGGTTTGATAAGCAGAACCGGAGATATCTTGGTTTTCGTGGTGTTTCAAGCTGAGATATGCATTTTCTGCGATAATCTTGGTGAGACTTCTGTCCGAAGTATGCAGAATCATCGAGATCGCACTTTTCGAGCTATTTAATGCGAGAAACACGTTATCTGGTGTTTTCACCACTCCACAGCTGGTGTGATATGCAGAACCGGAGATATCTTGGTTTTCGTGGGGTTTCAAGCTGAGATATGCATTTTCTGCGATAATCTTGGTGAGACTTCTGTCCGAAGTATGCAGAATCATCGAGATCGCACTTTTCGAGCTATTTAATGCGAGAAACACGTTATCTGGTGTTTTCTCCACTCCACAGTGCGTATGATGTGCAGAACCGACGATATCCTGGTTTTCGTGGGGATTCAAGCTCAGATATGCATTTTCTGCGATAATATTGGTGAGACTTCAGACAGAAGTATGCAGAATCATCGAGATCGCACTTTTCGACCTATTTAATGCGAGAAACACGTTATCTGGTGTTTTCACCACTCCACAGTTGGTTTGATATGCAGAACCGGAGATATCTTGGTTTTCGTGGGGTTTCAAGCTGAGATATGCATTTTCTGCGATAATCTTGGTGAGACTTCTGTCCGAAGTATGCAGAATCATCGAGATCGCTCTTTTCGAGCTATTTAATGCGAGAAACACGTTATCTGGTGTTTTCTCCACTCCACAGTGCGTATGATGTGCAGAACCGACGATATCCTGGTTTTCGTGGGGTTTCAAGCTGAGATATGCATTTTCTGCGATAATCTTGGTGAGACTTCTGTCCGAAGTATGCTTAATCATCGAGATCGCTCGTTTCGAGCTATTTAATGCGAGAAACACGTTATCTGGTGTTTTCTCCACTCCACAGTGCGTATGATGTGCAGAACCGACGATATTCTGGTTTTCGTGGGATTTCAAGCTCAGATATGCATTTTCTGCGATAATATTGGAGAGACTTCAGACAGAATTATGCAGAATCATCGGGATCCCTCTTTTCGAGCTATTTAATGCGAGAAACACGTTAACTGGTGTTTTCCCCACTACGCAGCGCGTTTGATATGCAGAACCGGCGACGTCTTGGATTTCGTCGGGGTTCAAGCTGAGATATGCATTTTCTACGATAATCTTGGTGAGACTTCTGTCAGAAGTATGCAGAATCATCGGGATCGCTTTTTTCGAGCTATCTAATGCGAGAAAAACGTTATCTGGTGTTTTCAGCACTCCACAGTGCGTTTGATATGCAGAACCGGCGACATCTTGGATTTCGTCGGGGTTCAAGCTGAGATATGCATTTTCTACGATAATCTTGGTGAGACTTCTGTCAGAAGTATGCAGAATCATCGGGATCGCTTTTTTCGAGCTATCTAATGCGAGAAACACGTTATCTGGTTTTTTCACCACTCCACAGTGCGTTTGATATGCAGAACCAGCGATATCTTGGATTTCGTCGGGGTTCAAGCTGAGATATGCATTTTCTACGATAATCTTGGTGAGACTTCTGTCAGAAGTATGCAGAATCATCGGGATCGCTTTTTTCGAGCTATCTAATGCGAGAAACACGTTATCTGGTTTTTTCACCACTCCACAGTGCGTTTGATATGCAGAACCAGCGATATCTGGGTTTTCGTGGGGTTTCAAGCTGAGATATGCATTTTCTGCGATAATCTTGGTGAGACTTCTGTCCGAAGTATGCAGAAACATCGAGAGCGCTCTTTTCGAGCTATTTAATGCGGGAAACACGTTTTCTGGTGTTTTCAGCACTCCACAGTGCGTTTGATATGCAGAACCGACGATATCTCGATTTTCGTGGTGTTTCCAGCTGAGATATGCATTTTCTACGATAATGTTGGTGAGACTTCTGTCAGAAGGATGCAGAATCATCGAGAACGCTGTTTTCGAGCTACTTAATGCGCGAAACAAGTTTTCTGGTGTTTTCACCACTCCACGGTACGTTTGATGTGCAGAACCGGCGACATCTGGGAATTCATCGGGGTTCAAGCTGAGATATGCATTTTCTACGATAATCTTGGTGAGACTTCTGTCCGAAGTATGCAGAATCTTCGAGATCGCTCTTTTCGAGCTAGTTAATGCGAGAAACACGTTATCTGGCGTTTTCACCACTGCACAGTGCGTTTCATATGCAGAACCTGCGACATCTTGATTTTCGTGAGGTTTCTAGCTGACATATGCATTTTCTGCGATAATATTGGTGAGACTTCAGTCAGAAGTATGCAGAATCATCTTGATTGCTCGTTTCGAGCTATTTAATGCGAAAAAAACAAGTTTTCTGCTGTTTTCAACATTCCACAGTGCGGTTGATATGTAGAACCGGCGATATCTTGATTTTCGTTGTGTTTCCAGCTGAGATATGCATTTTCTGCGATAATCTTGGTGAGTCTTCTGTCAGAAGTATGCAGAATCATCTAGATCGCTCTTTTCGACCTATTTAATGCGAGAAACACGTTTTCTGGTGTATTCACCACTCCACAGTACGTTTGACATGCAGATCCGGAGATATCTTGGTTTCGGTCGGGTTTCAAGCTGAGATATGCATTTTCTGCGATAATCTTGGTGAGACTTCAGTCAAAAGTATGCAGAATCATCTAGATCGCGCGTTTCGAGCTATTTAATGCGAGAAACACGTTATCTGGTTGTTTTCACCACTCCACAGTGCGTTTGATATGCAGAACCGGCGACATCTTGATTTTCGTGAGGTTTCTAGCTGAGATATGCATTTTCTGCGATAATATTGGTGAGACTTCAGTCAGAAGTATGCAGAATCATCTATATCGCTCGTTTCGAGCTATTTAATGCGGAAAAACAAGTTTTCTGGTGTTTTCAACAATGCACAGTGCGTTTGATATGCAGAACCGGCGACATCTTGATTTTCGTGAGGTTTCTAGCTGAGATATGCATTTTCTGCGATAATATTGGTGAGACTTCAGTCAGAAGTATGCATAATCATCTTGATCGCTCGTTTCGAGCTATTTAATGCGAAAAAACAAGTTTTCTGGTATTTTCAACATTCCACAGTGCGTTTGATATGCAGAACCGGCTATATCTTGATTTTCGTGGTGTTTCCAGCTGAGATATGCATTTTCTGCGATAAGCTTGGTGAGTCTTCTGCCAGAAGTATGCAGAATCATCTAGATCGCTCTTTTCGAGCTATTTAATGCGAGAAACCCGTTTTCTGGTGAATTCACCACTCCACAGTACGTTAGACATGCAGAACCGGAGATATCTTCGTTTCGGTCGGGTTTCAAGCTGAAATATGCATTTTCTACGATAATATTGTTGAGACCTCTGTCAGAATTATGCAGGAACATCTAGATCGCTCTTTTTGAGCTATTTAATGCGAATAAAACCCGTTTTCTAGTGTTTTCAACATTCCACAGTGCGTTTGATATGCAGAACCGGCGATATCCTGATTTTCGTGGTGTTTCCAGGTGAGATATGCATTTTCTGCGATAATCTTGGTGAGTGTTCTGTCAGAAGTATGCAGAATCATCTAGATCGCTCGTTTCGAGCTATTTAATGCGAGAAACACGTTATCTGGTTGTTTTCACCACTCCATAACGCGTTTGATATGCAGAACCGGCGACATCTTGATTTTCGTGAGGGTTCCAGCTGATATATGCATTTTCTGCGATAATCTTGGTGAGAGTTCTGTCAAAAGTATGCAGAATCATCGAGATCGCTCTTTTTGAGCAACTTAATACGAGAAACACGTTATCTGGTTGTCTTCACCAGCCCATAGTGCGTTTGATATGCAGAACCGGCGACATCTTGATTTTCGTGAGGTTTCTAGCTGAGATATGCATTTTCTGCGATAATATTGGTGAGACTTCAGTCAACAGTATGCAGAATCATCTAGATCGCTCGTTTCGAGCTATTTAATGCGAAAAAACAAGTTTTCTGGTGTTTTCAACATTCCACAGTGCGTTTGATATGCAGAACCGGCTATATCTTTATTTTCGTGGTGTTTCCAGCTGAGATATGCATTTTCTGCGATAAGCTTGGTGAGTCTTCTGCCAGAAGTATGCAGAATCATCTAGATCGCTCTTTTCGAGCTATTTAATGCGAGAAACACGTTTTCTGGTGAATTCACCACTCCACAGTACGTTAGACATGCAGAACTGGTGATATCTTCGTTTCCGTCGGGTTTCAAGCTGAGATATGCATTTTCTACGATAATATTGGTGAGACCTCTGTCAGAAGTATGCAGGATCATCTAGATCGCTCTTTTTGAGCTATTTAATGCGAAAAAACCAATTTTCTGGCGTTTTCAACATTCCACAGTGCGTTTGATATGCAGAACCGGCGACATCTTGATTTTCGTGAGGTTTCCAGCTCATATATGCATTTTCTGCGATAATCTTGGTGAGAGTTCTGTCAGAAGTATGCAGAATCATCGAGATCGCTCTTTTCGAGCAACTTAATACGAGAAACACGTTTTCTGGTGTTTTCGCCACTACACAGTACGTTTGATGTGCAGAACCGTAGATATCTTGGTTTTCGTGAGGTTTCAAGCTGAGATATGCATTTTCTGCGGCAATCTTGGTGAGACTTCTGTCCGAAGTATGCAGAATCATCGAGATCGCTCTTTTCGAGCTATTTAATGCGAGAAACACGTTATCTGGTGTTTTCACCACTCCACAGTGCGTTTGATATGCAGAACCGGCGACATCTTGGATTTCGTCGGGTTTCAAGCTGAGATATGTATTTTCTACGATAATCTTGGTGAGTCTTCAGTCAGAAGTATGCAGAATCATCTAGATCGCTCTTTTCGAGCTATTTAATGCGAGAAACACGTTTTCTGGTGTATTCACCACTCCACAGTACGTTTGACATGCAGATCCGGAGATATCTTGGTTTCGGTCGGGTTTCAAGGTGAGATATGCATTTTCTGCGATAATCTTGGTGAGACTTCAGTCAAAAGTATGCAGAATCATCTAGATCGCGCGTTTCGAGCTATTTAATGCGAGAAACACGTTATCTGGTTGTTTTCACCACTCCACAGTGCGTTTGATATGCAGAACCGGCGACATCTTGATTTTCGTGAGGTTTCTAGCTGAGATATGCATTTTCTGCGATAATATTGGTGAGACTTCAGTCAGAAGTATGCAGAATCATCTTGATTGCTCGTTTCGAGCTATTTAATGCGAAAAAAAACAAGTTTTCTGCTGTTTTCAACAGTCCACAGTGCGGTTGATATGTAGAACCGGCGATATCTTGATTTTCGTTGTGTTTCCAGCTGAGATATGCATTTTCTGCGATAATCTTGGTGAGTCTTCTGTCAGAAGTATGCAGAATCATCTAGATCGCTCTTTTCGAGCTATTTAATGCGAGAAACACGTTTTCTGGTGTATTCACCACTCCACAGTACGTTTGACATGCAGATCCGGAGATATCTTGGTTTCGGTCGGGTTTCAAGCTGAGATATGCATTTTCTGCGATAATCTTGGTGAGACTTCAGTCAAAAGTATGCAGAATCATCTAGATCGCGCGTTTCGAGCTATTTAATGCGAGAAACACGTTATCTGGTTGTTTTCACCACTCCACAGTGCGTTTGATATGCAGAACCGGCGACATCTTGATTTTCGTGAGGTTTCTAGCTGAGATATGCATTTTCTGCGATAATATTGGTGAGACTTCAGTCAGAAGTATGCAGAATCATCTATATCGCTCGTTTCGAGCTATTTAATGCGGAAAAACAAGTTTTCTCGTGTTTTCAACATTGCACAGTGCGTTTGATATGCAGAACCGGCGACATCTTGATTTTCGTGAGGTTTCTAGCTGAGATATGCATTTTCTGCGATAATATTGGTGAGACTTCAGTCAGAAGTATGCATAATCATCTTGATCGCTCGTTTCGAGCTATTTAATGCGAAAAAACAAGTTTTCTGGTATTTTCAACATTCCACAGTGCGTTTGATATGCAGAACCGGCGATATCCTGATTTTCGTGGTGTTTCCAGGTGAGATATGCATTTTCTGCGATAATCTTGGTGAGTGTTCTGTCAGAAGTATGCAGAATCATCTAGATCGCTCGTTTCGAGCTATTTAATTCGAGAAACACGTTATCTGGTTGTTTTCACCACTCCATAACGCGTTTGATATGCAGAACCGGCGACATCTTGATTTTCGTGAGGGTTCCAGCTGATATATGCATTTTCTGCGATAATCTTGGTGAGAGTTCTGTCAAAAGTATGCAGAATCATCGAGATCGCTCTTTTTGAGCAACTTAATACGAGAAACACGTTATCTGGTTGTCTTCACCAGCCCATAGTGCGTTTGATATGCAGAACCGGCGACATCTTGATTTTCGTGAGGTTTCTAGCTGAGATATGCATTTTCTGCGATAATATTGGTGAGACTTCAGTCAACAGTATGCAGAATCATCTAGATCGCTCGTTTCGAGCTAATTAATGCGAAAAAACAAGTTTTCTGGTGTTTTCAACATTCCACAGTGCGTTTGATATGCAGAACCGGCTATATCTTTATTTTCGTGGTGTTTCCAGCTGAGATATGCATTTTCTGCGATAAGCTTGGTGAGTCTTCTGCCAGAAGTATGCAGAATCATCTAGATCGCTGTTTTCGAGCTATTTAATGCGAGAAACCCGTTTTCTGGTGAATTCACCACTCCACAGTACGATAGACATGCAGAACCGGAGATATCTTCGTTTCGGTCGGGTTTCAAGCTGAAATATGCATTTTCTACGATAATATTGTTGAGACCTCTGTCAGAAGTATGCAGGAGCATCTAGATCGCTCTTTTTGAGCTATTTAATGCGAAAAAACCCGTTTTCTAGTGTTTTCAACATTCCACAGTGCGTTTGATATGCAGAACCGGCGATATCCTGATTTTCGTGGTGTTTCCAGGTGAGATATGCATTTTCTGCGATAATCTTGGTGAGTGTTCTGTCAGAAGTATGCAGAATCATCTAGATCGCTCGTTTCGAGCTATTTAATTCGAGAAACACGTTATCTGGTTGTTTTCACCACTCCATAACGCGTTTGATATGCAGAACCGGCGACATCTTGATTTTCGTGAGGGTTCCAGCTGATATATGCATTTTCTGCGATAATCTTGGTGAGAGTTCTGTCAAAAGTATGCAGAATCATCGAGATCGCTCTTTTTGAGCAACTTAATACGAGAAACACGTTATCTGGTTGTCTTCACCAGCCCATAGTGCGTTTGATATGCAGAACCGGCGACATCTTGATTTTCGTGAGGTTTCTAGCTGAGATATGCATTTTCTGCGATAATATTGGTGAGACTTCAGTCAACAGTATGCAGAATCATCTAGATCGCTCGTTTCGAGCTAATTAATGCGAAAAAACAAGTTTTCTGGTGTTTTCAACATTCCACAGTGCGTTTGATATGCAGAACCGGCTATATCTTTATTTTCGTGGTGTTTCCAGCTGAGATATGCATTTTCTGCGATAAGCTTGGTGAGTCTTCTGCCAGAAGTATGCAGAATCATCTAGATCGCTGTTTTCGAGCTATTTAATGCGAGAAACCCGTTTTCTGGTGAATTCACCACTCCACAGTACGATAGACATGCAGAACCGGAGATATCTTCGTTTCGGTCGGGTTTCAAGCTGAAATATGCATTTTCTACGATAATATTGTTGAGACCTCTGTCAGAAGTATGCAGGAGCATCTAGATCGCTCTTTTTGAGCTATTTAATGCGAAAAAACCCGTTTTCTAGTGTTTTCAACATTCCACAGTGCGTTTGATATGCAGAACCGGCGATATCCTGATTTTCGTGGTGTTTCCAGGTGAGATATGCATTTTCTGCGATAATCTTGGTGAGTGTTCTGTCAGAAGTATGCAGAATCATCTAGATCGCTCGTTTCGAGCTATTTAATTCGAGAAACACGTTATCTGGTTGTTTTCACCACTCCATAACGCGTTTGATATGCAGAACCGGCGACATCTTGATTTTCGTGAGGGTTCCAGCTGATATATGCATTTTCTGCGATAATCTTGGTGAGAGTTCTGTCAAAAGTATGCAGAATCATCGAGATCGCTCTTTTTGAGCAACTTAATACGAGAAACACGTTATCTGGTTGTCTTCACCAGCCCATAGTGCGTTTGATATGCAGAACCGGCGACATCTTGATTTTCGTGAGGTTTCTAGCTGAGATATGCATTTTCTGCGATAATATTGGTGAGACTTCAGTCAACAGTATGCAGAATCATCTAGATCGCTCGTTTCGAGCTAATTAATGCGAAAAAACAAGTTTTCTGGTGTTTTCAACATTCCACAGTGCGTTTGATATGCAGAACCGGCTATATCTTTATTTTCGTGGTGTTTCCAGCTGAGATATGCATTTTCTGCGATAAGCTTGGTGAGTCTTCTGCCAGAAGTATGCAGAATCATCTAGATCGCTGTTTTCGAGCTATTTAATGCGAGAAACCCGTTTTCTGGTGAATTCACCACTCCACAGTACGATAGACATGCAGAACCGGAGATATCTTCGTTTCGGTCGGGTTTCAAGCTGAAATATGCATTTTCTACGATAATATTGTTGAGACCTCTGTCAGAAGTATGCAGGAGCATCTAGATCGCTCTTTTTGAGCTATTTAATGCGAAAAAACCCGTTTTCTAGTGTTTTCAACATTCCACAGTGCGTTTGATATGCAGAACCGGCGATATCCTGATTTTCGTGGTGTTTCCAGGTGAGATATGCATTTTCTGCGATAATCTTGGTGAGTGTTCTGTCAGAAGTATGCAGAATCATCTAGATCGCTCGTTTCGAGCTATTTAATTCGAGAAACACGTTATCTGGTTGTTTTCACCACTCCATAACGCGTTTGATATGCAGAACCGGCGACATCTTGATTTTCGTGAGGGTTCCAGCTGATATATGCATTTTCTGCGATAATCTTGGTGAGAGTTCTGTCAAAAGTATGCAGAATCATCGAGATCGCTCTTTTTGAGCAACTTAATACGAGAAACACGTTATCTGGTTGTCTTCACCAGCCCATAGTGCGTTTGATATGCAGAACCGGCGACATCTTGATTTTCGTGAGGTTTCTAGCTGAGATATGCATTTTCTGCGATAATATTGGTGAGACTTCAGTCAACAGTATGCAGAATCATCTAGATCGCTCGTTTCGAGCTATTTAATGCGAAAAAACAAGTTTTCTGGTGTTTTCAACATTCCACAGTGCGTTTGATATGCAGAACCGGCTATATCTTTATTTTCGTGGTGTTTCCAGCTGAGATATGCATTTTCTGCGATAAGCTTGGTGAGTCTTCTGCCAGAAGTATGCAGAATCATCTAGATCGCTGTTTTCGAGCTATTTAATGCGAGAAACACGTTTTCTGGTGAATTCACCACTCCACAGTACGTTAGACATGCAGAACTGGTGATATCTTCGTTTCCGTCGGGTTTCAAGCTGAGATATGCATTTTCTACGATAATATTTGTGAGACCTCTGTCAGAAGTATGCAGGATCATCTAGATCGCTCTTTTTGAGCTATTTAATGCGAAAAAACCAATTTTCTGGCGTTTTCAACATTCCACAGTGCGTTTGATATGCAGAACCGGCGACATCTTGATTTTCGTGAGGTTTCCAGCTCATATATGCATTTTCTGCGATAATCTTGGTGAGAGTTCTGTCAGAAGTATGCAGAATCATCGAGATCGCTCTTTTCGAGCAACTTAATACGAGAAACACGTTTTCTGGTGTTTTCGCCACTACACAGTACGTTTGATGTGCAGAACCGTAGATATCTTGGTTTTCGTGAGGTTTCAAGCTGAGATATGCATTTTCTGCGGCAATCTTGGTGAGACTTCTGTCCGAAGTATGCAGAATCATCGAGATCGCTCTTTTCGAGCTATTTAATGCGAGAAACACGTTATCTGGTGTTTTCACCACTCCACAGTGCGTTTGATATGCAGAACCGGCGACATCTTGGATTTCGTCGGGTTTCAAGCTGAGATATGTATTTTCTACGATAATCTTGGTGAGTCTTCAGTCAGAAGTTAGCAGAATCATCTAGATCGCTCGTTTCGAGCTATTTAATGCGAAAAAACAAGTTTTCTGGTATTTTCAACATTCCACAGTGCGTTTGATATGCAGAACCGGCTATATCTTGATTTTCGTGGTGTTTCCAGCGGAGATATGCATTTTCTGCGATAAGCTTGGTGAGTCTTCTGCCAGAAGTATGCAGAATCATCTAGATCGATCGTTTCGAGCTATTTAACGCGAGAAACACGTTATCTGGTTGTTTTCACCACTCCATGGTGCGTTTGATATGCAGAACCGGCGACATCTTGATTTTCGTGAGGTTTCCAGCTGATATATGCATTTTCTGCGATAATCTTGGTGAGAGATCTGTCAGAAGTATGTAGAATCATCGAGATCGCTCTTTTCGAGCAACTTAATACGAGAAACACGTTTTCTGGTGTGTTCGTCACTCCACAGTACGTTTAATGTGCAGAACCGTAGATATCTTGGTTTTCGTGAGGTTTCAAGCTGAGATATGCATTTTCTGCGATAATCTTGGTGAGACTTCTGTCCGAAGTATGCAGAAACATCGAGAGCGCTCTTCTCGAGCTATTTGATGCGAGAAACAAGTTATCTGGTGTTTTCACCACTCCACAGTGCGTTTAAAATGCAGAACCTGCGATATCTTGGTTTTCGTGGGGTTTCAAGCTCAGATATGCATTTTCTGCGATAATCTTGGTGAGACATCTGTCCGAAGTATGCACAATCATCGAGATCGCACTTTTCGAGCTATTTAATGCGAGAAACACGTTATCTGGTGTTTTCACCACTCCACAGTTGGTTTGATATGCAGAACCGGAGATATCTTGGTTTTCGTCGGGTTTCAAGCTGAGATATGCATTTTCTACGATAATCTTGGTGAGACCTCTGTCCGAAGTAAGCAGAATCATCTAGATCGCTCTTTTCGAGCTACTTAATGCGAGAAACACGGTGTCTGGTGTTTTCACCACTCCACAGTTGGTTTGATATGCAGAACCGGCGATGTTTTGTTTTCGTCGGGTTTCAAGTTGAGATATGCATTTTCTACGATAATCTTGGTGAAACATCTGTCCAAAGCATGCAGAAACATCAAGAGCGCTCTTTTCGAGCTATTTAATGCGAGAAACACGTTTTCTGGGGTTTTCACCACACCACAGTTCGTTTGATATGCAGAACCAGCGATATCTTGGTTTTCATGGGGTTTCAAGCTCAGATATGCATTTTCTGCGATAATCTTGGTGAAACCTCTGTCCGAAGTATGCAGAATCATCTAGATCGCTCTTTTCGAGCTATCTAATGCGAGAAACACGTTATCTGGTGCATTCACCACTCCAGAGTGCGTTTATTATTAAGAACCAGCGATATCTTGGTTTTCGTGGAGTTTCAAACTGAGATATGCATTTTTTACGATAAGCTTGGTGAGACTTCTGTCCGAAGTATGCTTAATCATCGAGATCGCTCGTTTCTATCTATTTAATGCGAGAAACACGTTTTCTGGGGTTTTCACCACTCCACAGATCGTTGGATAAGCAGAACAGGAGATATCTTGGTTTTCGTGGGGTTTCTAGCAGAGATATGCATTTTCTGCGATAATCTTGGTGATACTTCTGTGCGAAGTATGCTTAATCATCGAGATCGCTCGTTTCGAGCTATTTAATGCGAGAAACACGTTATCTGGTGTTTTCACCACTCCACAGTGCGTATGATATGCAGAACCGACGATATCTTGGTTTTCGTGGGGTTTCAAGCTGAGATATGCATTGTCTGCGATAATCTTGGTGAGACTTCTGTCCGAAGTATGCACAATCATCGAGATCGCTATTTTCGAGCTTTTTAATGCGAGAAACATGTTAACTGGTGTTTTCACCACTCCACAGTGCGTCTGATATGCAGAACCAGCGATATCTTGGTTTTCATGGGGTTTCAAGCTCAGATATGCATTTTCTGCGATAATCTTGGTGAAACCTCTGTCCGAAGTATGCAGAGTCATCTAGATCGCTCTTTTCGAGCTATCTAATGCGAGAAACACGTTATCTGGTGCATTCACCACTCCAGAGTGCGTTTGATATGCAGAACCAGCGATATCTTGGTTTTCGTGGAGTTTCAAGCTGAGATATGCATTTTTTACGATAATCTTGGTGAGACTTCTGTCCGAAGTATGCAGAAACATCGAGAGCGCTCTACTCGAGCTATTTAATGGGAGAAACAAGTTATCTGGTGTTTTCACCACTCCACAGTGCGTTTGATATGCAGAACCTGCGATATCTTGGTTTTCGTGGGGTTTCAAGCTCAGATATGCATTTTCTGCGATAATCTTGGTGAGACATCTGTCCGAAGTATGCAGAATCTTCGAGAACGCTCTTTTCGAGCTATTTAATGCGAGAAACACGTTATCTGGTGTTTTCACCACTCCACAGTGCGTTTGATATGCAGAACCGGCGACATCTTGGATTTCGTCGGGTTTCAAGCTGAGATATGTATTTTCTACGATAATCTTGGTGAGTCTTCAGTCAGAAGTTTGCAGAATTACCTAGATCGCTCGTTTCGAGCTATTTAATGCGAAAAAACAAGTTTTCTGGTATTTTCAACATTCCACAGTGCGTTTGATATGCAGAACCGGCTATATCTTGATTTTCGAGGTGTTTCCAGCTGAGATATGCATTTTCTGCGATAAGCTTGGTGAGTCTTCTGCCAGAAGTATGCAGAATCATCTAGATCGATCGTTTCGAGCTATTTAACGCGAGAAACACGTTATCTGGTTGTTTTCACCACTCCATGGTGCGTTTGATATGCAGAACCGGCGACATCTTGATTTTCGTGAGGTTTCCAGCTGATATATGCATTTTCTGCTATAATCTTGGTGAGAGATCTGTCAGAAGTATGTAGAATCATCGAGATCGCTCTTTTCGAGCAACTTAATACGAGAAACACGTTTTCTGGTGTGTTCGCCACTCCACAGTACGTTTAATGTGCAGAACCGTAGATATCTTGGTTTTCGTGAGGTTTCAAGCTGAGATATGCATTTTCTGCGATAATCTTGGTGAGACTTCTGTCCGAAGTATGCAGAAACATCGAGAGCGCTCTTCTCGAGCTATTTGATGCGAGAAACAAGTTATCTGGTGTTTTCACCACTCCACAGTGCGTTTAAAATGCAGAACCTGCGATATCTTGGTTTTCGTCGGGTTTCAAGTTGAGATATGCATTTTCTACGATAATCTTGGTGAAACATCTGTCCAAAGCATGCAGAAACATCAAGAGCGCTCTTTTCGAGCTATTTAATGCGAGAAACACGTTTTCTGGGGTTTTCACCACACCACAGTTCGTTTGATATGCAGAACCAGCGATATCTTGGTTTTCATGGGGTTTCAAGCTCAGATATGCATTTTCTGCGATAATCTTGGTGAAACCTCTGTCCGAAGTATGCAGAATCATCTAGATCGCTCTTTTCAAGCTATCTAATGCGAGAAACACGTTATCTGGTGCATTCACCACTCCAGAGTGCGTTTATTATGCAGAACCAGCGATATCTTGGTTTTCGTGGAGTTTCAAGCTGAGATATGCATTTTTTACGATAAGCTTGGTGAGACTTCTGTCCGAAGTATGCTTAATCATCGAGATCGCTCGTTTCTATCTATTTAATGCGAGAAACACGTTTTCTGGGGTTTTCACCACTCCACAGATCGTTGGATAAGCAGAACAGGAGATATCTTGGTTTTCGTGGGGTTTCTAGCAGAGATATGCATTTTCTGCGATAATCTTGGTGATACTTCTGTGCGAAGTATGCTTAATCATCGAGATCGCTTGTTTCGAGCTATTTAATGCGAGAAACACGTTATCTGGTGTTTTCACCACTCCACAGTGCGTATGATATGCAGAACCGACGATATCTTGGTTTTCGTGGGGTTTCAAGCTGAGATATGCATTGTCTGCGATAATCTTGGTGAGACTTCTGTCCGAAGTATGCACAATCATCGAGATCGCTCTTTTCGAGCTTTTTAATGCGAGAAACATGTTAACTGGTGTTTTCACCACTCCACAGTGCGTTTGATATGCAGAACCAGCGATATCTTGGTTTTCATGGGGTTTCAAGCTCAGATATGCATTTTCTGCGATAATCCTGGTGAAACCTCTGTCCGAAGTATGCAGAGTCATCTAGATCGCTCTTTTCGAGCTATCTAATGCGAGAAACACGTTATCTGGTGCATTCACCACTCCACAGTGCGTTTGATATGCAGAACCTGCGATATCTTGGTTTTCGTGGGGTTTCAAGCTCAGATATGCATTTTCTGCGATAATCTTGGTGAGACATCTGTCCGAAGTATGCAGAATCTTCGAGAACGCTCTTTGCGAGCTATTTAATGCGAGAAACACGTTCTCTGGTTGTTTTCACCACTCCACAGTGCGTTTGATATGCAGAACCGGCGACATCTTGGATTTCGTCGGGGTTCAAGCTGTGATATGCATTTTCTACGATAATCTTGGTGAGACTTCTGTCAGAAGTATGCAGAATCATCAGGATCGCTCTTTTCGAGCTATTTAATGCGAGAAAAACGTTATCTGGTGCTTTCACCACTCCGCAGTGCGTTTGATATGCAGAACCGGCGACATCTTGGATTTCGTCGGGGTTCAACCTGAGAAATGCATTTTCTGCGATAATCTTGGTGAGACTTCTGTCCGAAGTATGCAGAATCATCGAGATCGCACTTTTCGAGCTATTATATGCGAGAAACACGTTACCTGGATTTTTCACCACTCCGCAGTGCGTTTGATATGCAGAACCGGCGACATCCTAGATTTCGTCGGGGTTCAAGCTGAGATATGCATTTTCTACGATAATTGTGGTGAGACTTCTGTCAGAAGTATGCAGAATCATCGGGATCGCTCTTTTCGAGTTATTTAATGCGAGAAACACGTTATCCGGTGTTTTCACCACTCCACAGTGCGTTTGATATGCAGAACCGGCGACATCTTGTATTTCGTCGGGTTTCATGCTGAGATATGCATTTTCTACTATAATCTTGGTGAGATGTCTGTCAGAAGTATGCAGAATCTTCGAGATCGCTCTTTTCGAGCAACTTAATGCGAGAAACACGATATCTGGTTGTTTTCACCACTCCACAGTGCGTTTGATATGCAGAACCGGCGATATCTTGATTTTCGTGGTGTTTCCAGCTGAGATATGCATTTTCGGCGATAATCTAGGTGAGTCTTCTGCCAGAAGTATGCAGAATCATCTAGATCGCTCTTTTCGAGCTATTTAATGCGAGAAACACGTTATCTGGTTGTTTTCACCACTCTACAGTGCGTTTGATATGCAGAACGGGCGATATCTTGTTTTTCGTGGTGTTTCCAGCTGAGATATGCATTTTCTGCGATAATCTTGGTGAGTCTTCTGTCAGAAGTATGCAGAATCATCGAGATCCCTCTTTTCGAGCTATTTAATGCGAGAAACACGTTCTCTGGTGTTTTCACCACTCCACAGTTGGTGTGATATGCAGAACCGGAGATATCTTGGTTTTCGTGGGGTTTCAAGCTGAGATATGCATTTTCTGCGATAATCTTGGTGAGACTTCTGTCCGAAGTATGCAGAATCATCGAGATCGCACTTTTCGAGCTATTTAATGCGAGAAACACGTTATCTGGTGTTTTCTCCACTCCACAGTGCGTATGATGTGCAGAACCGACGATATCCTGGTTTTCGTGGGGATTCAAGCTCAGATATGCATTTTCTGCGATAATATTGGTGAGACTTCAGACAGAAGTATGCAGAATCATCGAGATCGCACTTTTCGACCTATTTAATGCGAGAAACACGTTATCTGGTGTTTTCACCACTCCACAGTTGGTTTGATATGCAGAACCGGAGATATCTTGGTTTTCGTGGGGTTTCAAGCTGAGATATGCATTTTCTGCGATAATCTTGGTGAGACTTCTGTCCGAAGTATGCAGAATCATCGAGATCGCACTTTTCGAGCTATTTAATGCGAGAAACACGTTATCTGGTGTTTTCTCCACTCCACAGTGCGTATGATGTGCAGAACCGACGATATCCTGGTTTTCGTGGGGATTCAAGCTCAGATATGCATTTTCTGCGATAATATTGGAGAGACTTCAGACAGAAGTATGCATAATCATCGAGATCGCACTTTTCGAGCTATTTAATGCGAGAAACACGTTATCTGGTGTTTTCACCACTCCACAGTTGGTTTGATATGCAGAACCGGAGATATCTTGGTTTTCGTGGTGTTTCAAGCTGAGATATGCATTTTCTGCGATAATCTTGGTGAGACTTCTGTCCGAAGTATGCAGAATCATCGAGATCGCACTTTTCGAGCTATTTAATGCGAGAAACACGTTATCTGGTGTTTTCACCACTCCACAGTTGGTGTGATATGCAGAACCGGAGATATCTTGGTTTTCGTGGGGTTTCAAGCTGAGATATGCATTTTCTGCGATAATCTTGGTGAGACTTCTGTCCGAAGTATGCAGAATCATCGAGATCGCACTTTTCGAGCTATTTAATGCGAGAAACACGTTATCTGGTGTTTTCTCCACTCCACAGTGCGTATGATGTGCAGAACCGACGATATCCTGGTTTTCGTGGGGATTCAAGCTCAGATATGCATTTTCTGCGATAATATTGGTGAGACTTCAGACAGAAGTATGCAGAATCATCGAGATCGCACTTTTCGACCTATTTAATGCGAGAAACACGTTATCTGGTGTTTTCACCACTCCACAGTTGGTTTGATATGCAGAACCGGAGATATCTTGGTTTTCGTGGGGTTTCAAGCTGAGATATGCATTTTCTGCGATAATCTTGGTGAGACTTCTGTCCGAAGTATGCAGAATCATCGAGATCGCTCTTTTCGAGCTATTTAATGCGAGAAACACGTTATCTGGTGTTTTCTCCACTCCACAGTGCGTATGATGTGCAGAACCGACGATATCCTGGTTTTCGTGGGGTTTCAAGCTGAGATATGCATTTTCTGCGATAATCTTGGTGAGACTTCTGTCCGAAGTATGCTTAATCATCGAGATCGCTCGTTTCGAGCTATTTAATGCGAGAAACACGTTATCTGGTGTTTTCTCCACTCCACAGTGCGTATGATGTGCAGAACCGACGATATTCTGGTTTTCGTGGGATTTCAAGCTCAGATATGCATTTTCTGCGATAATATTGGAGAGACTTCAGACAGAATTATGCAGAATCATCGGGATCCCTCTTTTCGAGCTATTTAATGCGAGAAACACGTTAACTGGTGTTTTCCCCACTACGCAGTGCGTTTGATATGCAGAACCGGCGACGTCTTGGATTTCGTCGGGGTTCAAGCTGAGATATGCATTTTCTACGATAATCTTGGTGAGACTTCTGTCAGAAGTATGCAGAATCATCGGGATCGCTTTTTTCGAGCTATCTAATGCGAGAAAAACGTTATCTGGTGTTTTCAGCACTCCACAGTGCGTTTGATATGCAGAACCGGCGACATCTTGGATTTCGTCGGGGTTCAAGCTGAGATATGCATTTTCTACGATAATCTTGGTGAGACTTCTGTCAGAAGTATGCAGAATCATCGGGATCGCTTTTTTCGAGCTATCTAATGCGAGAAACACGTTATCTGGTTTTTTCACCACTCCACAGTGCGTTTGATATGCAGAACCAGCGATATCTTGGATTTCGTCGGGGTTCAAGCTGAGATATGCATTTTCTACGATAATCTTGGTGAGACTTCTGTCAGAAGTATGCAGAATCATCGGGATCGCTTTTTTCGAGCTAGCTAATGCGAGAAACACGTTATCTGGTTTTTTCACCACTCCACAGTGCGTTTGATATGCAGAACCGACGATATCTCGATTTTCGTGGTGTTTCCAGCTGAGATATGCATTTTCTACGATAATGTTGGTGAGACTTCTGTCAGAAGGATGCAGAATCATCGAGAACGCTGTTTTCGAGCTACTTAATGCGCGAAACAAGTTTTCTGGTGTTTTCACCACTCCACGGTACGTTTGATGTGCAGAACCGGCGACATCTGGGAATTCATCGGGGTTCAAGCTGAGATATGCATTTTCTACGATAATCTTGGTGAGACTTCTGTCCGAAGTATGCAGAATCTTCGAGATCGCTCTTTTCGAGCTAGTTAATGCGAGAAACACGTTATCTGGCGTTTTCACCACTGCACAGTGCGTTTCATATGCAGAACCTGCGACATCTTGATTTTCGTGAGGTTTCTAGCTGACATATGCATTTTCTGCGATAATATTGGTGAGACTTCAGTCAGAAGTATGCAGAATCATCTTGATTGCTCGTTTCGAGCTATTTAATGCGAAAAAAAACAAGTTTTCTGCTGTTTTCAACATTCCACAGTGCGGTTGATATGTAGAACCGGCGATATCTTGATTTTCGTTGTGTTTCCAGCTGAGATATGCATTTTCTGCGATAATCTTGGTGAGTCTTCTGTCAGAAGTATGCAGAATCATCTAGATCGCTCTTTTCGAGCTATTTAATGCGAGAAACACGTTTTCTGGTGTATTCACCACTCCACAGTACGTTTGACATGCAGATCCGGAGATATCTTGGTTTCGGTCGGGTTTCAAGCTGAGATATGCATTTTCTGCGATAATCTTGGTGAGACTTCAGTCAAAAGTATGCAGAATCATCTAGATCGCGCGTTTCGAGCTATTTAATGCGAGACACACGTTATCTGGTTGTTTTCACCACTCCACAGTGCGTTTGATATGCAGAACCGGCGACATCTTGATTTTCGTGAGGTTTCTAGCTGAGATATGCATTTTCTGCGATAATATTGGTGAGACTTCAGTCAGAAGTATGCAGAATCATCTATATCGCTCGTTTCGAGCTATTTAATGCGGAAAAACAAGTTTTCTGGTGTTTTCAACATTGCACAGTGCGTTTGATATGCAGAACCGGCGACATCTTGATTTTCGTGAGGTTTCTAGCTGAGATATGCATTTTCTGCGATAATCTTGGTGAGACTTCAGTCAGAAGTATGCATAATCATCTTGATCGCTCGTTTCGAGCTATTTAATGCGAAAAAACAAGTTTTCTGGTATTTTCAACATTCCACAGTGCGTTTGATATGCAGAACCGGCTATATCTTGATTTTCGTGGTGTTTCCAGCTGAGATATGCATTTTCTGCGATAAGCTTGGTGAGTCTTCTGCCAGAAGTATGCAGAATCATCTAGATCGCTCTTTTCGAGCTATTTAATGCGAGAAACCCGTTTTCTGGTGAATTCACCACTCCACAGTACGTTAGACATGCAGAACCGGAGATATCTTCGTTTCGGTCGGGTTTCAAGCTGAAATATGCATTTTCTACGATAATATTGTTGAGACCTCTGTCAGAAGTATGCAGGAACATCTAGATCGCTCTTTTTGAGCTATTTAATGCGAATAAAACCCGTTTTCTAGTGTTTTCAACATTCCACAGTGCGTTTGATATGCAGAACCGGCGATATCCTGATTTTCGTGGTGTTTCCAGGTGAGATATGCATTTTCTGCGATAATCTTGGTGAGTGTTCTGTCAGAAGTATGCAGAATCATCTAGATCGCTCGTTTCGAGCTATTTAATGCGAGAAACACGTTATCTGGTTGTTTTCACCACTCCATAACGCGTTTGATATGCAGAACCGGCGACATCTTGATTTTCGTGAGGGTTCCAGCTGATATATGCATTTTCTGCGATAATCTTGGTGAGAGTTCTGTCAAAAGTATGCAGAATCATCGAGATCGCTCTTTTTGAGCAACTTAATACGAGAAACACGTTATCTGGTTGTCTTCACCAGCCCATAGTGCGTTTGATATGCAGAACCGGCGACATCTTGATTTTCGTGAGGTTTCTAGCTGAGATATGCATTTTCTGCGATAATATTGGTGAGACTTCAGTCAACAGTATGCAGAATCATCTAGATCGCTCGTTTCGAGCTATTTAATGCGAAAAAACAAGTTTTCTGGTGTTTTCAACATTCCACAGTGCGTTTGATATGCAGAACCGGCTATATCTTTATTTTCGTGGTGTTTCCAGCTGAGATATGCATTTTCTGCGATAAGCTTGGTGAGTCTTCTGCCAGAAGTATGCAGAATCATCTAGATCGCTCTTTTCGAGCTATTTAATGCGAGAAACACGTTTTCTGGTGAATTCACCACTCCACAGTACGTTAGACATGCAGAACTGGTGATATCTTCGTTTCCGTCGGGTTTCAAGCTGAGATATGCATTTTCTACGATAATATTAGTGAGACCTCTGTCAGAAGTATGCAGGATCATCTAGATCGCTCTTTTTGAGCTATTTAATGCGAAAAAACCAATTTTCTGGCGTTTTCAACATTCCACAGTGCGTTTGATATGCAGAACCGGCGACATCTTGATTTTCGTGAGGTTTCCAGCTCATATATGCATTTTCTGCGATAATCTTGGTGAGAGTTCTGTCAGAAGTATGCAGAATCATCGAGATCGCTCTTTTCGAGCAACTTAATACGAGAAACACGTTTTCTGGTGTTTTCGCCACTACACAGTACGTTTGATGTGCAGAACCGTAGATATCTTGGTTTTCGTGAGGTTTCAAGCTGAGATATGCATTTTCTGCGGCAATCTTGGTGAGACTTCTGTCCGAAGTATGCAGAATCATCGAGATCGCTCTTTTCGAGCTATTTAATGCGAGAAACACGTTATCTGGTGTTTTCACCACTCCACAGTGCGTTTGATATGCAGAACCGGCGACATCTTGGATTTCGTCGGGTTTCAAGCTGAGATATGTATTTTCTACGATAATCTTGGTGAGTCTTCAGTCAGAAGTATGCAGAATCATCTAGATCGCTCTTTTCGAGCTATTTAATGCGAGAAACACGTTTTCTGGTGTATTCACCACTCCACAGTACGTTTGACATGCAGATCCGGAGATATCTTGGTTTCGGTCGGGTTTCAAGCTGAGATATGCATTTTCTGCGATAATCTTGGTGAGACTTCAGTCAAAAGTATGCAGAATCATCTAGATCGCGCGTTTCGAGCTATTTAATGCGAGAAACACGTTATCTGGTTGTTTTCACCACTCCACAGTGCGTTTGATATGCAGAACCGGCGACATCTTGATTTTCGTGAGGTTTCTAGCTGAGATATGCATTTTCTGCGATAATATTGGTGAGACTTCAGTCAGAAGTATGCAGAATCATCTTGATTGCTCGTTTCGAGCTATTTAATGCGAAAAAAAACAAGTTTTCTGCTGTTTTCAACATTCCACAGTGCGGTTGATATGTAGAACCGGCGATATCTTGATTTTCGTTGTGTTTCCAGCTGAGATATGCATTTTCTGCGATAATCTTGGTGAGTCTTCTGTCAGAAGTATGCAGAATCATCTAGATCGCTCTTTTCGAGCTATTTAATGCGAGAAACACGTTTTCTGGTGTATTCACCACTCCACAGTACGTTTGACATGCAGATCCGGAGATATCTTGGTTTCGGTCGGGTTTCAAGCTGAGATATGCATTTTCTGCGATAATCTTGGTGAGACTTCAGTCAAAAGTATGCAGAATCATCTAGATCGCGCGTTTCGAGCTATTTAATGCGAGAAACACGTTATCTGGTTGTTTTCACCACTCCACAGTGCGTTTGATATGCAGAACCGGCGACATCTTGATTTTCGTGAGGTTTCTAGCTGAGATATGCATTTTCTGCGATAATATTGGTGAGACTTCAGTCAGAAGTATGCAGAATCATCTATATCGCTCGTTTCGAGCTATTTAATGCGGAAAAACAAGTTTTCTCGTGTTTTCAACATTGCACAGTGCGTTTGATATGCAGAACCGGCGACATCTTGATTTTCGTGAGGTTTCTAGCTGAGATATGCATTTTCTGCGATAATATTGGTGAGACTTCAGTCAGAAGTATGCATAATCATCTTGATCGCTCGTTTCGAGCTATTTAATGCGAAAAAACAAGTTTTCTGGTATTTTCAACATTCCACAGTGCGTTTGATATGCAGAACCGGCGATATCCTGATTTTCGTGGTGTTTCCAGGTGAGATATGCATTTTCTGCGATAATCTTGGTGAGTGTTCTGTCAGAAGTATGCAGAATCATCTAGATCGCTCGTTTCGAGCTATTTAATTCGAGAAACACGTTATCTGGTTGTTTTCACCACTCCATAACGCGTTTGATATGCAGAACCGGCGACATCTTGATTTTCGTGAGGGTTCCAGCTGATATATGCATTTTCTGCGATAATCTTGGTGAGAGTTCTGTCAAAAGTATGCAGAATCATCGAGATCGCTCTTTTTGAGCAACTTAATACGAGAAACACGTTATCTGGTTGTCTTCACCAGCCCATAGTGCGTTTGATATGCAGAACCGGCGACATCTTGATTTTCGTGAGGTTTCTAGCTGAGATATGCATTTTCTGCGATAATATTGGTGAGACTTCAGTCAACAGTATGCAGAATCATCTAGATCGCTCGTTTCGAGCTATTTAATGCGAAAAAACAAGTTTTCTGGTGTTTTCAACATTCCACAGTGCGTTTGATATGCAGAACCGGCTATATCTTTATTTTCGTGGTGTTTCCAGCTGAGATATGCATTTTCTGCGATAAGCTTGGTGAGTCTTCTGCCAGAAGTATGCAGAATCATCTAGATCGCTGTTTTCGAGCTATTTAATGCGAGAAACCCGTTTTCTGGTGAATTCACCACTCCACAGTACGATAGACATGCAGAACCGGAGATATCTTCGTTTCGGTCGGGTTTCAAGCTGAAATATGCATTTTCTACGATAATATTGTTGAGACCTCTGTCAGAAGTATGCAGGAACATCTAGATCGCTCTTTTTGAGCTATTTAATGCGAAAAAACCCGTTTTCTAGTGTTTTCAACATTCCACAGTGCGTTTGATATGCAGAACCGGCGATATCCTGATTTTCGTGGTGTTTCCAGGTGAGATATGCATTTTCTGCGATAATCTTGGTGAGTGTTCTGTCAGAAGTATGCAGAATCATCTAGATCGCTCGTTTCGAGCTATTTAATGCGAGAAACACGTTATCTGGTTGTTTTCACCACTCCATAACGCGTTTGATATGCAGAACCGGCGACATCTTGATTTTCGTGAGGGTTCCAGCTGATATATGCATTTTCTGCGATAATCTTGGTGAGAGTTCTGTCAAAAGTATGCAGAATCATCGAGATCGCTCTTTTTGAGCAACTTAATACGAGAAACACGTTATCTGGTTGTCTTCACCAGCCCATAGTGCGTTTGATATGCAGAACCGGCGACATCTTGATTTTCGTGAGGTTTCTAGCTGAGATATGCATTTTCTGCGATAATATTGGTGAGACTTCAGTCAACAGTATGCAGAATCATCTAGATCGCTCGTTTCGAGCTATTTAATGCGAAAAAACAAGTTTTCTGGTGTTTTCAACATTCCACAGTGCGTTTGATATGCAGAACCGGCTATATCTTTATTTTCGTGGTGTTTCCAGCTGAGATATGCATTTTCTGCGATAAGCTTGGTGAGTCTTCTGCCAGAAGTATGCAGAATCATCTAGATCGCTGTTTTCGAGCTATTTAATGCGAGAAACACGTTTTCTGGTGAATTCACCACTCCACAGTACGTTAGACATGCAGAACTGGTGATATCTTCGTTTCCGTCGGGTTTCAAGCTGAGATATGCATTTTCTACGATAATATTGGTGAGACCTCTGTCAGAAGTATGCAGGATCATCTAGATCGCTCTTTTTGAGCTATTTAATGCGAAAAAACCAATTTTCTGGCGTTTTCAACATTCCACAGTGCGTTTGATATGCAGAACCGGCGACATCTTGATTTTCGTGAGGTTTCCAGCTCATATATGCATTTTCTGCGATAATCTTGGTGAGAGTTCTGTCAGAAGTATGCAGAATCATCGAGATCGCTCTTTTCGAGCAACTTAATACGAGAAACACGTTTTCTGGTGTTTTCGCCACTACACAGTACGTTTGATGTGCAGAACCGTAGATATCTTGGTTTTCGTGAGGTTTCAAGCTGAGATATGCATTTTCTGCGGCAATCTTGGTGAGACTTCTGTCCGAAGTATGCAGAATCATCGAGATCGCTCTTTTCGAGCTATTTAATGCGAGAAACACGTTATCTGGTGTTTTCACCACTCCACAGTGCGTTTGATATGCAGAACCGGCGACATCTTGGATTTCGTCGGGTTTCAAGCTGAGATATGTATTTTCTACGATAATCTTGGTGAGTCTTCAGTCAGAAGTTAGCAGAATCATCTAGATCGCTCGTTTCGAGCTATTTAATGCGAAAAAACAAGTTTTCTGGTATTTTCAACATTCCACAGTGCGTTTGATATGCAGAACCGGCTATATCTTGATTTTCGTGGTGTTTCCAGCTGAGATATGCATTTTCTGCGATAAGCTTGGTGAGTCTTCTGCCAGAAGTATGCAGAATCATCTAGATCGATCGTTTCGAGCTATTTAACGCGAGAAACACGTTATCTGGTTGTTCTCACCACTCCATGGTGCGTTTGATATGCAGAACCGGCGACATCTTGATTTTCGTGAGGTTTCCAGCTGATATATGCATTTTCTGCGATAATCTTGGTGAGAGATCTGTCAGAAGTATGTAGAATCATCGAGATCGCTCTTTTCGAGCAACTTAATACGAGAAACACGTTTTCTGGTGTGTTCGTCACTCCACAGTACGTTTAATGTGCAGAACCGTAGATATCTTGGTTTTCGTGAGGTTTCAAGCTGAGATATGCATTTTCTGCGATAATCTTGGTGAGACTTCTGTCCGAAGTATGCAGAAACATCGAGAGCGCTCTTCTCGAGCTATTTGATGCGAGAAACAAGTTATCTGGTGTTTTCACCACTCCACAGTGCGTTTAAAATGCAGAACCTGCGATATCTTGGTTTTCGTGGGGTTTCAAGCTCAGATATGCATTTTCTGCGATAATCTTGGTGAGACATCTGTCCGAAGTATGCACAATCATCGAGATCGCACTTTTCGAGCTATTTAATGCGAGAAACACGTTATCTGGTGTTTTCACCACTCCACAGTTGGTTTGATATGCAGAACCGGAGATATCTTGGTTTTCGTCGGGTTTCAAGCTGAGATATGCATTTTCTACGATAATCTTGGTGAGACCTCTGTCCGAAGTAAGCAGAATCATCTAGATCGCTCTTTTCGAGCTATCTAATGCGAGAAACACGTTATCTGGTGCAATCACCACTCCAGAGTGCGTTTGATATGCAGAACCAGCGATATCTTGGTTTTCGTGGAGTTTCAAGCTGAGATATGCATTTTTTACGATAATCTTGGTGAGACTTCTGTCCGAAGTATGCTTAATCATCGAGATCGCTCGTTTCGAGCTATTTAATGCTAGAAACACGGTGTCTGGTGTTTTCACCACTCCACAGTTGGTTTGATATGCAGAACCGGCGATGTTTTGTTTTCGTCGGGTTTCAAGTTGAGATATGCATTTTCTACGATAATCTTGGTGAAACATCTGTCCAAAGCATGCAGAAACATCAAGAGCGCTCTTTTCGAGCTATTTAATGCGAGAAACACGTTTTCTGGGGTTTTCACCACACCACAGTTCGTTTGATATGCAGAACCAGCGATATCTTGGTTTTCATGGGGTTTCAAGCTCAGATATGCATTTTCTGCGATAATCTTGGTGAAACCTCTGTCCGAAGTATGCAGAATCATCTAGATCGCTCTTTTCGAGCTATCTAATGCGAGAAACACGTTATCTGGTGCATTCACCACTCCAGAGTGCGTTTATTATTAAGAACCAGCGATATCTTGGTTTTCGTGGAGTTTCAAGCTGAGATATGCATTTTTTACGATAAGCTTGGTGAGACTTCTGTCCGAAGTATGCTTAATCATCGAGATCGCTCGTTTCTATCTATTTAATGCGAGAAACACGTTTTCTGGGGTTTTCACCACTCCACAGATCGTTGGATAAGCAGAACAGGAGATATCTTGGTTTTCGTGGGGTTTCTAGCAGAGATATGCATTTTCTGCGATAATCTTGGTGATACTTCTGTGCGAAGTATGCTTAATCATCGAGATCGCTCGTTTCGAGCTATTTAATGCGAGAAACACGTTATCTGGTGTTTTCACCACTCCACAGTGCGTATGATATGCAGAACCGACGATATCTTGGTTTTCGTGGGGTTTCAAGCTGAGATATGCATTGTCTGCGATAATCTTGGTGAGACTTCTGTCCGAAGTATGCACAATCATCGAGATCGCTCTTTTCGAGCTTTTTAATGCGAGAAACATGTTAACTGGTGTTTTCACCACTCCACAGTGCGTCTGATATGCAGAACCAGCGATATCTTGGTTTTCATGGGGTTTCAAGCTCAGATATGCATTTTCTGCGATAATCTTCGTGAAACCTCTGTCCGAAGTATGCAGAGTCATCTAGATCGCTCTTTTCGAGCTATCTAATGCGAGAAACACGTTATCTGGTGCATTCACCACTCCAGAGTGCGTTTGATATGCAGAACCAGCGATATCTTTGTTTTCGTGGAGTTTCAAGCTGAGATATGCATTTTTTACGATAATCTTGGTGAGACTTCTGTCCGAAGTATGCAGAAACATCGAGAGCGCTCTACTCGAGCTATTTAATGGGAGAAACAAGTTATCTGGTGTTTTCACCACTCCACAGTGCGTTTGATATGCAGAACCTGCGATATCTTGGTTTTCGTGGGGTTTCAAGCTCAGATATGCATTTTCTGCGATAATCTTGGTGAGACATCTGTCCGAAGTATGCAGAATCTTCGAGAACGCTCTTTTCGAGCTATTTAATGCGAGAAACACGTTATCTGGTGTTTTCACCACTCCACAGTGCGTTTGATATGCAGAACCGGCGACATCTTGGATTTCGTCGGGTTTCAAGCTGAGATATGTATTTTCTACGATAATCTTGGTGAGTCTTCAGTCAGAAGTTTGCAGAATTACCTAGATCGCTCTTTTCGAGCAACTTAATACGAGAAACACGTTTTCTGGTGTGTTCGCCACTCCACAGTACGTTTAATGTGCAGAACCGTAGATATCTTGGTTTTCGTGAGGTTTCAAGCTCAGATATGCATTTTCTGCGATAATCTTGGTGAGACATCTGTCCGAAGTATGCAGAATCTTCGAGAACGCTCTTTTCGAGCTATTTAATGCGAGAAACACGTTATCTGGTGCATTCACCACTCCAGAGTGCGTTTGATATGCAGAACCAGCGATATCTTTGTTTTCGTGGAGTTTCAAGCTGAGATATGCATTTTTTACGATAATCTTGGTGAGACTTCTGTCCGAAGTATGCAGAAACATCGAGAGCGCTCTACTCGAGCTATTTAATGGGAGAAACAAGTTATCTGGTGTTTTCACCACTCCACAGTGCGTTTGATATGCAGAACCTGCGATATCTTGGTTTTCGTGGGGTTTCAAGCTCAGATATGCATTTTCTGCGATAATCTTGGTGAGACATCTGTCCGAAGTATGCAGAATCTTCGAGAACGCTCTTTTCGAGCTATTTAATGCGAGAAACACGTTATCTGGTGCATTCACCACTCCAGAGTGCGTTTGATATGCAGAACCAGCGATATCTTTGTTTTCGTGGAGTTTCAAGCTGAGATATGCATTTTTTACGATAATCTTGGTGAGACTTCTGTCCGAAGTATGCAGAAACATCGAGAGCGCTCTACTCGAGCTATTTAATGGGAGAAACAAGTTATCTGGTGTTTTCACCACTCCACAGTGCGTTTGATATGCAGAACCTGCGATATCTTGGTTTTCGTGGGGTTTCAAGCTCAGATATGCATTTTCTGCGATAATCTTGGTGAGACATCTGTCCGAAGTATGCAGAATCTTCGAGAACGCTCTTTTCGAGCTATTTAATGCGAGAAACAAGTTATCTGGTGTTTTCACCACTCCACAGTGCGTTTAAAATGCAGAACCTGCGATATCTTGGTTTTCGTCGGGTTTCAAGTTGAGATATGCATTTTCTACGATAATCTTGGTGAAACATCTGTCCAAAGCATGCAGAAACATCAAGAGCGCTCTTTTCGAGCTATTTAATGCGAGAAACACGTTTTCTGGGGTTTTCACCACACCACAGTTCGTTTGATATGCAGAACCAGCGATATCTTGGTTTTCATGGGGTTTCAAGCTCAGATATGCATTTTCTGCGATAATCTTGGTGAAACCTCTGTCCGAAGTATGCAGAATCATCTAGATCGCTCTTTTCGAGCTATCTAATGCGAGAAACACGTTATCTGGTGCATTCACCACTCCAGAGTGCGTTTATTATGCAGAACCAGCGATATCTTGGTTTTCGTGGAGTTTCAAGCTGAGATATGCATTTTTTTCGATAAGCTTGGTGAGACTTCTGTCCGAAGTATGCTTAATCATCGAGATCGCTCGTTTCTATCTATTTAATGCGAGAAACACGTTTTCTGGGGTTTTCACCACTCCACAGATCGTTGGATAAGCAGAACAGGAGATATCTTGGTTTTCGTGGGGTTTCTAGCAGAGATATGCATTTTCTGCGATAATCTTGGTGATACTTCTGTGCGAAGTATGCTTAATCATCGAGATCGCTTGTTTCGAGCTATTTAATGCGAGAAACACGTTATCTGGTGTTTTCACCACTCCACAGTGCGTATGATATGCAGAACCGACGATATCTTGGTTTTCGTGGGGTTTCAAGCTGAGATATGCATTGTCTGCGATAATCTTGGTGAGACTTCTGTCCGAAGTATGCACAATCATCGAGATCGCTCTTTTCGAGCTTTTTAATGCGAGAAACATGTTAACTGGTGTTTTCACCACTCCACAGTGCGTTTGATATGCAGAACCAGCGATATCTTGGTTTTCATGGGGTTTCAAGCTCAGATATGCATTTTCTGCGATAATCCTGGTGAAACCTCTGTCCGAAGTATGCAGAGTCATCTAGATCGCTCTTTTCGAGCTATCTAATGCGAGAAACACGTTATCTGGTGCATTCACCACTCCACAGTGCGTTTGATATGCAGAACCTGCGATATCTTGGTTTTCGTGGGGTTTCAAGCTCAGATATGCATTCTCTGCGATAATCTTGGTGAGACATCTGTCCGAAGTATGCAGAATCTTCGAGAACGCTCTTTGCGAGCTATTTAATGCGAGAAACACGTTCTCTGGTTGTTTTCACCACTCCACAGTGCGTTTGATATGCAGAACCGGCGACATCTTGGATTTCGTCGGGGTTCAAGCTGTGATATGCATTTTCTACGATAATCTTGGTGAGACTTCTGTCAGAAGTATGCAGAATCATCAGGATCGCTCTTTTCGAGCTATTTAATGCGAGAAAAACGTTATCTGGTGCTTTCACCACTCCGCAGTGCGTTTGATATGCAGAACCGGCGACATCTTGGATTTCGTCGGGGTTCAACCTGAGAAATGCATTTTCTGCGATAATCTTGGTGAGACTTCTGTCCGAAGTATGCAGAATCATCGAGATCGCACTTTTCGAGCTATTATATGCGAGAAACACGTTACCTGGATTTTTCACCACTCCGCAGTGCGTTTGATATGCAGAACCGGCGACATCCTAGATTTCGTCGGGGTTCAAGCTGAGATATGCATTTTCTACGATAATTGTGGTGAGACTTCTGTCAGAAGTATGCAGAATCATCGGGATCGCTCTTTTCGAGTTATTTAATGCGAGAAACACGTTATCCGGTGTTTTCACCACTCCACAGTGCGTTTGATATGCAGAACCGGCGACATCTTGTATTTCGTCGGGTTTCATGCTGAGATATGCATTTTCTACTATAATCTTGGTGAGATGTCTGTCAGAAGTATGCAGAATCTTCGAGATCGCTCTTTTCGAGCAACTTAATGCGAGAAACACGATATCTGGTTGTTTTCACCACTCCACAGTGCGTTTGATATGCAGAACCGGCGATATCTTGATTTTCGTGGTGTTTCCAGCTGAGATATGCATTTTCGGCGATAATCTAGGTGAGTCTTCTGCCAGAAGTATGCAGAATCATCTAGATCGCTCTTTTCGAGCTATTTAATGCGAGAAACACGTTATCTGGTTGTTTTCACCACTCTACAGTGCGTTTGATATGCAGAACGGGCGATATCTTGTTTTTCGTGGTGTTTCCAGCTGAGATATGCATTTTCTGCGATAATCTTGGTGAGTCTTCTGTCAGAAGTATGCAGAATCATCGAGATCCCTCTTTTCGAGCTATTTAATGCGAGAAACACGTTCTCTGGTGTTTTCGTCACTCCACAGTTGGTTTGATATGCAGAACCGGAGATATCTTGGTTTTCGTGGGGTTTCAAGCTGAGATATGCATTTTCTGCGATAATCTTGGTGAGACTCCTGGCCGAAGTATGCAGAATCATCGAGATCCCTCGTTTCGAGCTACTTAATGCGAGAAACACGTTATCTGGTGTTTTCACCACTCCACAGTGCGTATGATGTGCAGAACCGACGATATCCTGGTTTTCGTGGGGTTTCAAATTCAGATATGCATTTTCTGTGATAATATTGGTGAGACTTCTCTCCGAAGTATGCAGAATCATCGAGATCACACTTTTCGAGCTATTTAATCCGAGAAGCACGTTATCTGGTGTTTTCGTCACTCCACAGTTGGTTTGATATGCAGAACCGGAGATATCTTGGTTTTCGTGGGGTTTCAAGCTGAGATATGCATTTTCTGCGATAATCTTGGTGAGACTTCTGTCCGAAGTATGCAGAATCATCGAGATCGCTCTTTTCGAGCTATTTAATGCGAGAAACACGTTATCTGGTGTTTTCAGCACTCCACAGTGCGTTTGATATGCAGAACCAGCGATATCTTGGTTTTCGTGGGGTTTCAAGCTGAGATATGCAATTCCTGCGATAATCTTGGTGAGACTTCTGTCCGAAGTATGCTTAATCATCGAGATCGCTCCTTTCGAGCTATTTAATGCGAGAAGCACGTTATCTGGTGTTTTCTCCACTCCACAGTGCGTATGATGTGCAGAACCGACGATATCCTGGTTTTCGTGGGGTTTCAAGCTCAGATATGCATTTTCTGCGATAATATTGGTGAGACTTCAGACAGAAGTATGCAGAATCACCGGGATCCCTCTTTTCGAGCTATTTAATACGAGAAACACGTTAACTGGTGTTCTCACCACTCCACAGTGCGTTTGATATGCAGAACCGGCGACATCTTGGATTTCGTCGGGGTTCAAGCTGAGATATGCATTTTCTACGATAATCTTGGTGAGACTTCTGTCAGAAGTATGCAGAATCATCGGGATCGCTTTTTTCGAGCTATCTAATGCGAGAAACACGTTATCTGGTGTTCTCACCACTCCACAGTGCGTTTGATATGCAGAACCGGCGACATCTTGGATTTCGTCGGGGTTCAAGCTGAGATATGCATTTTCTACGATAATCTTGGTGAGACTTCTGTCAGAAGTATGCAGAATCATCGGGATCGCTTTTTTCGAGCTATCTAATGCGAGAAACACGTTATCTGGTGTTTTCACCACTCCACAGTGCGTTTGATATGCAGAACCAGCGATATCTGGGTTTTCGTGGGGTTTCAAGCTGAGATATGCAATTCCTGCGATAATCTTGGTGAGACTTCTGTCCGAAGTATGCTTAATCATCGAGATCGCTCGTTTCGAGCTATATAATGCGAGAAACACGTTATCTGGTGTTTTCTCCACTCCACAGTGCGTATGATGTGCAGAACCGACGATATCCTGGTTTTCGTGGGGTTTCAAGCTCAGATATGCATTTTCTGCGATAATATTGGTGAGACTTCTGTCCGAAGTATGCAGAATCATCGAGATCGCACTTTTCGAGCTATTTAATGCGAGAAACACGTTAACTGGTGTTCTCACCACTCCACAGTGCGTTTGATATGCAGAACCGGCGACATCTTGGATTTCGTCGGGGTTCAAGCTGAGATATGCATTTTCTACGATAATCTTGGTGAGACTTCTGTCAGAAGTATGCAGAATCATCGGGATCGCTTTTTTCGAGCTATCTAATGCGAGAAACATGTTATCTGGTGTTTTCACCACTCCACAGTGCGTTTGATATGCAGAACCAGCGATATCTGGGTTTTCGTGGGGTTTCAAGCTGAGATATTCATTTTCTGCGATAATCTTGGTGAGACTTCTGTCCGAAGTATGCAGAATCATCTAGATCGCTCTTTTCGAGCTATTTAATGCGAAAAAACAAGTTTTCTGGTGTTTTCAACATTCCACAGTGCGTTTGATATGCAGAACCAGCGATGTCCTGGTTTTCGTGGGGTTTCAAGCTCAGATATGCATTTTCTGCGTTAATATTGGTGAGACTTCAGACAGAAGTATGCAGAATCATCGGGATCCCTCTTTTCGAGCTATTTAATGCAAGAAACACGTTAACTGGTGTTTTCACCACTCCACAGTGCGTTTGATATGCAGAACCGGCGATATCCTGGTTTTCGTGGGGTTTCAAGCTCAGATATGCATTTTCTGCGATAATATTGGTGAGACTTCAGACAGAAGTATGCAGAATCACCGGGATCCCTCTTTTCGAGCTATTTAATACGAGAAACACGTTAACTGGTGTTCTCACCACTCCACAGTGCGTTTGATATGCAGAACCGGCGACATCTTGGATTTCGTAGGGGTTCAAGCTGAGATATGCATTTTCTACGATAATCTTGGTGAGACTTCTGTCAGAAGTATGCAGAATCATCGGGATCGCTTTTTTCGAGCTATCTAATGCGAGAAACACGTTATCTGGTGTTCTCACCACTCCACAGTGCGTTTGATATGCAGAACCGGCGGCATCTTGGATTTCGTCGGGGTTCAAGCTGAGATATGCATTTTCTACGATAATCTTGGTGAGACTTCTGTCAGAAGTATGCAGAATCATCGGGATCGCTTTTTTCGAGCTATCTAATGCGAGAAACACGTTATCTGGTGTTTTCACCACTCCACAGTGCGTTTGATATGCAGAACCAGCGATATCTGGGTTTTCGTGGGGTTTCAAGCTGAGATATGCAATTCCTGCGATAATCTTGGTGAGACTTCTGTCCGAAGTATGCTTAATCATCGAGATCGCTCGTTTCGAGCTATATAATGCGAGAAACACGTTATCTGGTGTTTTCTCCACTCCACAGTGCGTATGATGTGCAGAACCGACGATATCCTGGTTTTCGTGGGCTTTCAAGCTCAGATATGCATTTTCTGCGATAATATTGGTGAGACTTCTGTCCGAAGTATGCAGAATCATCGAGATCGCACTTTTCGAGCTATTTAATGCGAGAAACACGTTAACTGGTGTTCTCACCACTCCACAGTGCGTTTGATATGCAGAACCGGCGACATCTTGGATTTCGTCGGGGTTCAAGCTGAGATATGCATTTTCTACGATAATCTTGGTGACACTTCTGTCAGAAGTATGCAGAATCATCGGGATCGCTTTTTTCGAGCTATCTAATGCGAGAAACATGTTATCTGGTGTTTTCACCACTCCACAGTGCGTTTGATATGCAGAACCAGCGATATCTGGGTTTTCGTGGGGTTTCAAGCTGAGATATTCATTTTCTGCGATAATCTTGGTGAGACTTCTGTCCGAAGTATGCAGAATCATCTAGATCGCTCTTTTCGAGCTATTTAATGCGAAAAAACAAGTTTTCTGGTGTTTTCAACATTCCACAGTGCGTTTGATATGCAGAACCAGCGATGTCCTGGTTTTCGTGGGGTTTCAAGCTCAGATATGCATTTTCTGCGTTAATATTGGTGAGACTTCAGACAGAAGTATGCAGAATCATCGGGATCCCTCTTTTCGAGCTATTTAATGCAAGAAACACGTTAACTGGTGTTTTCACCACTCCACAGTGCGTTTGATATGCAGAACCGGCGACATCTTGGATTTCGTCGGGGTTCAAGCTGAGGTATGCATTTTCTACGATAATCTTGGTGAGACTTCTGTCAGAAGTATGCAGAATCATCGGGATCGCTTTTTTCGAGCTATCTAATGCGGGAAACACGTTATCTGGTGTTTTCACCACTCCACAGTGCGTTTGATATGCAGAACCGGCGACATCTTGGATTTCGTCGGGGTTCAAGCTGAGGTATGCATTTTCTACGATAATCTTGGTGAGACTTCTGTCAGTAGTATGCAGAATCATCGGGATCGCTTTTTTCGAGCTATCTAATGCGAGAAACACGTTATCTGGTGTTTTCACCACTCCACAGTGCGTTTGATATGCAGAACCAGCGATATCTGGGTTTTCGTGGGGTTTCAAGCTGAGATATGCAATTCCTGCGATAATCTTGGTGTGACTTCTGTCCGAAGTATGCAGAATCATCGAGATCGCTCTTTTCGAGCTATTTAATGCGAGAAACACGTTATCTGGTGTTTTCAGCACTCCACAGTGCGTTGGATATGCATAACCGCAGATATCTTGGTTTTCGTGGGGTTTCAAGCTGAGATATGCGTTTTCTGCGATAGTCTTGGTGAGACTTCTGTCCGAAGTATGCAGCATCATCCAGTTCGCACATTTCGAGCTATTTAATGCGAGAAACACGTTATCTGGTGTTTTCCCCACTCCACAGTGCGTATGATGTGCAGAAGCGACGATATCCTGGTTTTCGTGGGGTTTCAAGCTCAGATATGCATTTTCTGCAATAATCTTGGTGAGACTCCTGTCCGAAGCATGCAGAATCATCGAGATCGCACTTTTCGAGCTATTTTATGCGAGAAACACGTTATTTGGTGTTTCCACCACTCCACAGTGCGTTTGATATGCACAACCGGCGATATCTTGGTTTTCGTGGGGTTTCAAGCTGAGATATGCATTTTCTGCGATAATCTTGGCGAGACTTCTGTCCGAAGTATGCAGAATCATCGAGATCGCTCTTTTCGAGCTATTTAATGCGAGAAACACGTTATCTGGTGTTTTCAGCACTCCACAGTGCGTATGATGTGCAGAACCGACGATATCCTGGTTTTCGTGGGGTTTCAAGCTCAGATATGCATTTTCTGCGATAATATTGGAGAGACTTCAGACAGAAGTATGCATAATCATCGAGATCGCATTTTTCGAGCTATTTAATGCGAGAAACTCGTTATCTGGTGTTTTCACCACTTCACAGTTGGTTTGATATGCAGAACCGGAGATATCTTGGTTTTCGTGGTGTTTCAAGCTGAGATATGCATTTTCTGCGATAATCTTGGTGAGACTTCTGTCCGAAGTATGCAGAATCATCGAGATCGCACTTTTCGAGCTATTTAATGCGAGAAACACGTTATCTGGTGTTTTCTCCACTCCACAGTGCGTATGATGTGCAGAACCGACGATATCCTGGTTTTCGTGGGGTTTCAAGCTCAGATATGCATTTTCTGCGATAATATTGGAGAGACTTCAGACAGAAGTATGCATAATCATCGAGATCGCACTTTTCGAGCTATTTAATGCGAGAAACCCGTTATCTGGTGTTTTCACCACTTCACAGTTGGTTTGATATGCAGAACCGGAGATATCTTGGTTTTCGTGGTGTTTCAAGCTGAGATATGCATTTTCTGCGATAATCTTGGTGAGACTTCTGTCCGAAGTATGCAGAATCATCGAGATCGCACGTTTCGAGCTATTTAATGCGAGAAACACGTTATCTGGTGTTTTCACCACTCTACAGTTGGTGTGATATGCAGAACCGGAGATATCTTGGTTTTCGTGGGGTTTCAAGCGGAGATATGCATTTTCTTCGATAATCTTGGTGAGACTTCTGTCCGAAGTATGCAGAATCATCGAGATCGCTCTTTTCGAGCTATTTAATGCGAGAAACACGTAATCTGGTGTTTTCTCCACTCCACAGTGCGTATGATGTGCAGAACCGACGATATCCTGGTTTTCGTGGGGTTTCAACCTGAGATATGCATTTTCTGCGATAATCTTGGTGAGACTTTTGTCCGATGTATGCTTAATCATCGAGATCGCTCGTTTCGAGCTATTTAATGCGAGAAACACGTTATCTGGTGTTTTCAGCACTCCACAGTGCGTTTGATATGCAGAACAGGCGACATCTTGGATTTCGTCGGGGTTCAAGCTGAGATATGCATTTTCTACGATAATCTTGGTGAGACTTCTGTCAGAAGTATGCAGAATCATCGGGATCGCTTTTTTCGAGCTATCTAATGCGAGAAAAACACGTTATCTGGTGTTTTCACCACTCCACGGTACGTTTGATGTGCAGAACCGGCGACATCTGGGATTTCGTCGGGGTTCAAGCTGAGATATGCATTTTCTACGATAATCTTGGTGAGACTTCTGTCCGAAGTATGCAGAATCTTCGAGATCGCTCTTTTCGATCTAGTTAATGCGAGAAACACGTTATCTGGCGTTTTCACCACTCCACAGTGCGTTTGATATGCAGAACCTGCGACATCTTGGCTGTCGTAGGGTATCAAGCTGAGATATGCATTTTCTGCGATAATCTTGGTGCGACTTCTGTCAGAAGTATGCAGAATCATCGAGATCGCTCTTTTCGGGCTATTTAATGCGAGAAACACGTTATCTTGTGTATTGACGACTCCACAGTGCGTTTGATATGCGGAACCGGCGATATCTTGGTTTTCGTCGGGTTTCAAGCTGAGATATGCATTTTCTGCGATAATCTTGGTGTTGCGTCGCGGACCAGGTAGCCACGCATTATACGTCCAAGGATGAGCAATTTTTACATTACTTTATATTATATTATTTAGAAGTAATCGTTCGTTTTCGAAGTATAACTGCCGTCTAACCCTCGTATTCAATTCATTTGTACATTTTAAGCCTTAGCGACAATAACTTTATGATACCACGGCAATCGTAGTTTTTCGCTTTGCCTTTTGTTTCTTTTCCAGATAGAAGCTTTGTCCTTTTTTACCGGTATCTTTTTCGTGACCATACGGTTACCAGAGCCGAAGCGCTTCTTAAGGTTATTGTCTGCTACGTTCATTGTTCGAGATATTCGGAAATTCCGCGTGCGTCACTCAAGGGTACGCTCGGTACCTGAGAGTGACGAATGGTCTGGGGGGTGGCAATTTGTCTAGTTTCCCCTCTTTTTATTTTAACCAATAGGTAGTGTCAGCCACCCTTCCCCACCATAATCGACAATTAGATTTCCACCTATCCGAATGTCTCACCCCCGCGATGCGTCTTTGCTCCGAGGCTTCGCGGGATCCTCTCGAAAGGAGGTTATCATCAGTGACTAGCTAGATTTGGAATCATTAACACGTAAACATAGTAAACAGTTTCATGGGAAACTTAGCATAGATAGCATAGTAAATCGAATAAAACATTTTATACAGTCCACTAACGAATTTTCGAACGCACAAAGATAAGTCGGCGTGCGAAGTACGAATTGCGCTATTCAGTAAAGGCAATAGACAAGACGTACGCAACACTTGCTGAGTGTTCTGCCAGAAGTATGCAGAATCATCTAGATCGCTCATTTCGAGCTATTTAATGCGAGAAACACGTTTTCTGGTGAATTCACCACTCCACAGTACGTTAGACATGCAGAACCGGAGATATCTTCGTTTCGGTCGGGTTTCAAGCTGAGATATGCATTTTCTACGATAATATTGGTGAGACCTCTGTCAGAAGTATGCAGGATCATCTAGATCGCTCTTTTCGAGCTACTTAATGCGAGACACACGTTTTCTGGTGTTTTCACCACTCCACAGTACGTTTGATGTGCAGAACCGGAGATATCTTGTTTTTCGTGAGGTTTCAAGCTGAGATATGCATTTTCTGCGATAATCTTGGTGAGACTTCAGTCAGAAGTATGCAGAATCATCTAGATCGCTCGTTTCGAGCTATTTAATGCGAAAAAACAAGTTTTCTCGTGTTTTCAACATACCACAGTGCGTTTGATGTGCTGAACCGGCTATATCTTGATTTTCGTGGTGTTTCCAGCTGAGATATGCATTTTCTGCGATAATCTTGGTGAGTCTTCTGCCAGAAGTATGCAGAATCATCTAGATCGCTCTTTTCGAGCTATTTAATGCGAGAAACACGTTTTCTGGTGAATTCACCACTCCACAGTACGTTAGACATGCAGAACCGGAGATATCTTCGTTTCGGTCGGGTTTCAAGCTGAGATATGCATTTTCTACGATAATATTGGTGAGACCTCTGTCAGAAGTATGCAGGATCATCTAGATCGCTCTTTTTGAGCTATTTAATGCGAATAAACCAGTTTTCTGGTGTTTTCAACATTCCACAGTGCGTTTGATATGCAGAACCGGCGACATCTTGATTTTCGTGAGGGTTCCAGCTGATATATGCATTTTCTGCGATAATCTTGGTGAGAGTTCTGTCAAAAGTATGCAGAATCATCGAGATCGCTCTTTTCGAGCAACTTAATACGAGAAACACGTTATCTGGTTGTCTTCACCACCCCATAGTGCGTTTGATATGCAGAACCGGCGAGATCTTGATTTTCGCGGTGTTTCCAGCTGAGATATGCATTTTCTGCGATCATCTTGGTGAGTGTTCTGTCAGAAGTATGCAGAATCATCTAGATCGCTCGTTTCGAGCTATTTAATGCGAGAAACACGTTATCTGGTTGTTTTCACCACTCCATAGTGCGTTTGATATGCAGAACCGGCGACATCTTGATTTTCGTGAGGTTTCCAGCTGATATATGCATTTTCTGCGATAATCTTGGTGAGAGTTCTGTCAGAAGTATGCAGAATCATCGAGATCGCTCTTTTCGAGCAACTTAATACGAGAAACACGTTTTCTGGTGTTTTTGCCACTCCACAGTACGTTTGATGTGCAGAACCGTAGATATCTTGGTTTTCGTGAGGTTTCAAGCTGAGATATGCATTTTCTGCGGCAATCTTGGTGAGACTTCTGTCCGAAGTATGCAGAATCATCGAGATCGCTCTTTTCGAGCTATTTAATGCGAGAAACACGTTATCTGGTGTTTTCACCACTCCACAGTGCGTTTGATATGCAGAACCGGCGACATCTTGGATTTCGTCGGGTTTCAAGCTGAGATATGTATTTTCTACGATAATCTTGGTGAGTCTTCAGTCAGAAGTTTGCAGAATCATCTAGATCGCTCGTTTCGAGCTATTTAATGCGAAAAAACAAGTTTTCTGGTAATTTCAACATTCCACAGTGCGTTTGATATGCAGAACCGGCTCTATCTTGATTTTCGTGTTGTTTCCAGCTGAGATATGCATTTTCTGCGATAAGCTTGGTGAGTCTTCTGCCAGAAGTATGCAGAATCATCTAGATCGCTCTTTTCGAGCTATTTAATGCGAGAAACACGTTTTCTGGTGAAATCACCACTCCACAGTACGTTAGACATGCAGAACCGGAGATATCTTCGTTTCGGTCGGGTTTCAAGCTGAGATATGCATTTTCTACGATAATATTGGTGAGACCTCTGTCAGAAGTATGCAGGATCATCTAGATCGCTCTTTTGTAGCTATTTAATGCGAAAAAACAAGTTTTCTGGTGTTTTCAACATTCCACAGTGCGTTTGATATGCAGAACCGTAGATATCTTGGTTTTCGTGAGGTTTCAAGCTGAGATATGCATTTTCTGCGGCAATCTTGGTGAGACTTCTGTCCGAAGTATGCAGAATCATCTAGATCGCTCTTTTCGAGCTATCTATTGCGAGAAACACGTTATCTGGTGTTTTCACCACTCCACAGTGCGTTTGATATGCAGAACCTGCGATATCTTGGTTTTCGTGGGGTTTCAAGCTCAGATATGCATTTTCTGCGATAATCTTGGTGAGACATCTGTCCGAAGTATGCACAATCATCGAGATCGCACTTTTCGAGCTATTTAATGCGAGAAACACGTTATCTGGTGTTTTCACCACTCCACAGTTGGTTTGATATGCAGAACCGGAGATATCTTGGTTTTCGTGGGGTTTCAAGCTGAGATATGCATTTTCTGCGATAATCTTGGTGAGACTTCTGTCCGAAGTATGCAGAATCATCGAGATCGCTCTTTTCGAGCTATTTAATGCGAGAAACACGTTATCTGGTGTTTTCACCACTCCACAGTGCGTTTGATATGCAGAACAAGCGACATCTTGGTTTTCGTGGGGTTTCAAAGTCAGATATGCATTTTCTGCGATAGTCTTGGTGACACTTCTGTCCGAAGTATGCAGAATCATCGAGATCGCACTTTTCGAGCTATTTTATGCGAGGAAACATGTTATTTGGTGTTTTCACCACTCCACAGTGCGTTTGATATGCAGAACCGGCGATATCTTGGTTTTCGTGGGGTTTCAAGCTGAGATATGCATTGTCTGCGATAATCTTGGTGAGACTTCCGTCCGAAGTATGCACAATCATCGAGATCGCTCTTTTCGAGCTTTTTAATGCGAGAAACATGTTATCTGGTGTTTTCACCACTCCACAGTGCGTTTGATATGCAGAACCAGAGATATCTTGGTTTTCGTGGGGTTTCAAGCTCAGATATGCATTTTCTGCGATAATCTTGGTGAAACCTCTGTCCGAAGTATGCAGAATCTTCGAGATCGCTCTTTTCGAGCAACTTAATGCGAGAAACACGATATCTGGTTGTTTTCACCACTCCACAGTGCGTTTGATATGCAGAACCGGCGATATCTTGATTTTCGTGGTGTTTCCAGCTGAGATATGCATTTTCGGCGATAATCTAGGTGAGTCTTCTGCCAGAAGTATGCAGAATCATCTAGATCGCTCTTTTCGAGCTATTTAATGCGAGAAACACGTTATCTGGTTGTTTTCACCACTCTACAGTGCGTTTGATATGCAGAACCGGCGACATCTTGATTTTCGTGAGGTTTCAAGCTGAGATCTGCATGTTCTGCGATAATCTTGGTGAGACTTCAGTCAGAAGTATGCAGAAACATCTAGATCGCTCTTTTCGAGCTATTTAATGCGAAAAAACAAGTTTTCTGGTGTTTTCAACATTCCACAGTGCGTTTGATATGCAGAACGGGCGATATCTTGTTTTTCGTGGTGTTTCCAGCTGAGATATGCATTTTCTGCGATAATCTTGGTGAGTCTTCTGTCAGAAGTATGCAGAATCATCGAGATCCCTCTTTTCGAGCTATTTAATGCGAGAAACACGTTCTCTGGTTGTTTTCACCGCTCCACAGTGCGTTTGATATGCAGAACCGGCGACATCTTGATTTTCGTGAGATTTCAAGCTGAGATCTGCATGTTCTGCGATAATCTTGGTGAGACTTCAGTCAGATGTATGCAGAAACATCTAGATCGCTCTTTTCGAGCTATTTAATGCGAGAAACACGTTCTCTGGTTGTTTTCACCACTCCACAGTGCGTTTGATATGCAGAAACGGCTACATCTTGGTTTTCGTGAGGTTTCAAGCTGAGATATGCATTTTCAGCGATAATCTTGGTGAGTCTTCTGTCAGAAGTATGCTGAATCATCGAGATCCCTCTTTTCGAGCTATTTAATGCGAGAAACACGTTAACTGGTGTTTTCACCACTCCACAGTGCGTTTGATATGCAGAACCAGCGACATCTTGGATTTCGTCGCGTTTCATGCTGAGACATGCATTTTCTACGATAATCTTGGTGAGACTTCTGTCAGAAGTATGCATAATCATCGAGATCGCACTTTTCGAGCTATTTAATGCGAGGAACACGTTATCTGGTGTTTTCCCCACTCCACAGTTGGTTTGATATGCAGAACCGGAGATATCTTGGTTTTCGTGGGGTTTCAAGCTGAGATATGCATTTTCTGCGATAATCTTGGTGAGACTTCAGTCAGAAGTATGCAGAATCATCTAGGTCGTTCTTTTCGAGCTACTTAATGCGAGAAACACGTTTTCTGGTGTTTTCACCACTCCACAGTACGTTTGATGTGCAGAACTGGAGATATCTTGGTTTTCGTGGTGTTTCCAGCTGAGATATGCATTTTCTGTGATAATCTTGGTGAGTGTTCCGTCAGAAGTATGCAGAATCATCGAGATCGCTCTCTTCGAGCTATTTAATGCGAGAAACACGTTATCTGGTGTTTTCACCACTCCACAGTGCGTTTGATATGCAGAACCGGGGACATCTTGATTTTCGTGAGGTTTCAAGCTGAGATCTGCATGTTCTGCGATAATCTTGGTGAGACTTCTGTCCGAAGTATGCAGAATCATCGAGTTCGCACTTTTCGAGCTATTTAATGCGAGGAACACGTTATCTGGTGTTTTCCCCACTCCACAGTTGGTTTGATATGCAGAACCGGAGATATCTTGGTTTTCGTGGGGTTTCAAGCTGAGATATGCATTTTCTGCGATAATCTTGTTGAGACTTCTGTCCGAAGTATGCTGAATCATCGAGATTGCTCTTTTCGAGCTATTTAATGCGAGAAACACGTTATCTGGTGTTATCACCACTCCACAGTGCGTTTGATATGCAGAACCAGCGATATCTTGGTTTTCGTCGGGGTTCAACCTGAGATATGCATTTTCTGCGATAATCTTGGTGAGACTTCAGTCAGAAGTATGCAGAATCATCGGGATCGCTCTTTTCGACTTATTTAATGCGAGAAACACGTTATCCGGTGTTTTCACCACTCCACAGTGCGTTTGATATGCAGAACCGGGGACATCTTGATTTTCGTGAGGTTTCAAGCTGAGATCTGCATGTTCTGCGATAATCTTGGTGAGACTTCAGTCAGAAGTATGCAGAAACATCTAGATCGCTCTTTTCGAGCTATTTAATGCGAAAAAACAAGTTTTCTGGTGTTTTCAACATTCCACAGTGCGTTTGATATGCAGAACGGGCGATATCTGGGTTTTCGTGGGGTTTCTAGCTGAGATATGCATTTTCTGCGATAATCTTGGTGAGTCTTCTGTCAGAAGTATGCAGAATCATCGAGATCCCTCTTTTCGAGCTATTTAATGCGAGAAACACGTTCTCTGGTTGTTTTCACCACTCCACAGTGCGTTTGATATGCAGAACCGGCGACATCTTGGATTTCGTCGGGGTTCAAGCTGTGATATGCATTTTCTACGATAATCTTGGTGAGACTTCTGTCAGAAGTATGCAGAATCATCAGGATCGCTCTTTTCGAGCTATTTAATGCGAGAAAAACGTTATCTGGTGTTTTCACAACTCCGCAGTGCGTTTGATATGCAGAACCGGCGACATCTTGGATTTCGTCGGGGTTCAACCTGAGATATGCATTTTCTGCGATAATCTTGGTGAGACTTCAGTCAGAAGTATGCAGAATCATCGGGATCGCTCTTTTCGACTTATTTAATGCGAGAAACACGTTATCCGGTGTTTTCACCACTCCACAGTGCGTTTGATATGCAGAACCGGCGACATCTTGGATTTCGTCGGGTTTCAAGCTGAGATATGCATTTTGTACTATAATCTTGGTGAGACGTCTGTCAGAAGTATGCAGAATCTTCGAGATCGCTCTTTTCGAGCAACTTAATGCGAGAAACACGATATCTGGTTGTTTTCACCACTCCACAGTGCGTTCGATATGCAGAACCGGCGATATCTTGATTTTCGTGGTGTTTCCAACTGAGATATGCATTTTCGGCGATAATCTAGGCGAGTCTTCTGCCAGAAGTACACAGAATCATCTAGATCGCTCTTTTCGAGCTATTTAATGCGAGAAACACGTTATCTGGTTGTTTTCACCACTCTACAGTGCGTTTGATATGCAGAACCGGCGACATCTTGATTTTCGTGAGGTTTCAAGCTGAGATTTGCATGTTCTGCGATAATCTTGGTGAGACTTCAGTCAGAAGTATGCAGAAACATCTAGATCGCTCTTTTCGAGCTATTTAATGCGAAACAACAAGTTTTCTGGTGTTTTCAACATTCCACAGTGCGTCTGATATGCAGAACGGGCGATATCTTGTTTTTCGTGGTGTTTCCAGCTGAGATATGCATTTTCTGCGATAATCTTGGTGAGTCTTCTGTCAGAAGTATGCAGAATCATCGAGATCCCTCTTTTCGAGCTATTTAATGCGAGAAACACGTTCTCTGGTGTTTTCAGCACTCCCCAGTGCGTTTAATATGCAGAACCAGCGATATCTGGGTTTTCGTGGGGTTTCTAGCTGAGATATGCATTTTCTGCGATAATCTTGGTGAGACTTCTGTCCGAAGTATGCAGAAACATCGAGAGCGCTCTTCTCGAGCTATTTAATGCGAGAAACAAGTTATCTGGTGTTTTCACCACTCCACAGTGCGTTTGATATGCAGAACCAGCGATATCTTGGTTTTCGTGGGGTTTCAAGCTCAGATATGCATTTTCTGCGATAATCTTGGTGAAACCTCTGTCCGAAGTATGCAGAATCATCTAGATCGCTCTTTTCGAGCTATCTAATGCGAGAAACACGTTATCTGGTGCATTCACCACTCCAGAGTGCGTTTGACATGCAGAACCAGCGATATCTTGGTTTTCGTGGAGTTTCAAGCTGAGATATGCATTTTTTACGATAATCTTGGTGAGACTTCTGTCCGAAGTATGTTTAATCATCGAGATTGCTCGTTTCGAGCTATTTAATGCGAGAAACATGTTATCTGGTGTTTTCACCACTCCACAGTGCGTTTGATATGCAGAACCGGGGACATCTTGATTTTCGTGAGGTTTCAAGCTGAGATCTGCATGTTCTGCGATAATCTTGGTGAGACTTCTGTCCGAAGTATGCAGAATCATCGAGTTCGCACTTTTCGAGCTATTTAATGCGAGGAACACGTTATCGGGTGTTTTCCCCACTCCACAGTTGGTTTGATATGCAGAACCGGAGATATCTTGGTTTTCGTGGGGTTTCAAGCTGAGATTTGCATTTTCTGCGATAATCTTGTTGAGACTTCTGTCCGAAGTATGCTGAATCATCGAGATTGCTCTTTTCGAGCTATTTAATGCGAGAAACACGTTATCTGGTGTTATCACCACTCCACAGTGCGTTTGATATGCAGAACCAGCGATATCTTGGTTTTCGTCGGGGTTCAACCTGAGATATGCATTTTCTGCGATAATCTTGGTGAGACTTCAGTCAGAAGTATGCAGAATCATCGGGATCGCTCTTTTCGACTTATTTAATGCGAGAAACACGTTATCCGATGTTTTCACCACTCCACAGTGCGTTTGATATGCAGAACCGGGGACATCTTGATTTTCGTGAGGTTTCAAGCTGAGATCTGCATGTTCTGCGATAATCTTGGTGAGACTTCAGTCAGAAGTATGCAGAAACATCTAGATCGCTCTTTTCGAGCTATTTAATGCGAAAAAACAAGTTTTCTGGTGTTTTCAACATTCCACAGTGCGTTTGATATGCAGAACGGGCGATATCTGGGTTTTCGTGGGGTTTCTAGCTGAGATATGCATTTTCTGCGATAATCTTGGTGAGTCTTCTGTCAGAAGTATGCAGAATCATCGAGATCCCTCTTTTCGAGCTATTTAATGCGAGAAACACGTTCTCTGGTTGTTTTCACCACTCCACAGTGCGTTTGATATGCAGAACCGGCGACATCTTGGATTTCGTCGGGGTTCAAGCTGTGATATGCATTTTCTACGATAATCTTGGTGAGACTTCTGTCAGAAGTATGCAGAATCATCAGGATCGCTCTTTTCGAGCTATTTAATGCGAGAAAAACGTTATCTGGTGTTTTCACAACTCCGCAGTGCGTTTGATATGCAGAACCGGCGACATCTTGGATTTCGTCGGGGTTCAACCTGAGATATGCATTTTCTGCGATACTCTTGGTGAGACTTCAGTCAGAAGTATGCAGAATCATCGGGATCGCTCTTTTCGACTTATTTAATGCGAGAAACACGTTATCCGGTGTTTTCACCACTCCACAGTGCGTTTGATATGCAGAACCGGCGACATCTTGGATTTCGTCGGGTTTCAAGCTGAGATATGCATTTTCTACTATAATCTTGGTGAGACGTCTGTCAGAAGTATGCAGAATCTTCGAGATCGCTCTTTTCGAGCAACTTAATGCGAGAAACACGATATCTGGTTGTTTTCACCACTCCACAGTGCGTTCGATATGCAGAACCGGCGATATCTTGATTTTCGTGGTGTTTCCAGCTGAGATATGCATTTTCGGCGATAATCTAGGTGAGTCTTCTGCCAGAAGTACGCAGAATCATCTAGATCGCTCTTTTCGAGCTATTTAATGCGAGAAACACGTTATCTGGTTGTTTTCACCACTCTACAGTGCGTTTGATATGCAGAACCGGCGACATCTTGATTTTCGTGAGGTTTCAAGCTGAGATCTGCATGTTCTGCGATAATCTTGGTGAGACTTCAGTCAGAAGTATGCAGAAACATCTAGATCGCTCTTTTCGAGCTATTTAATGCGAAACAACAAGTTTTCTGGTGTTTTCAACATTCCACAGTGCGTTTGATATGCAGAACGGGCGATATCTTGTTTTTCGTGGTGTTTCCAGCTGAGATATGCATTTTCTGCGATAATCTTGGTGAGTCTTCTGTCAGAAGTATGCAGAATCATCGAGATCCCTCTTTTCGAGCTATTTAATGCGAGAAACACGTTCTCTGGTGTTTTCAGCACTCCCCAGTGCGTTAAATATGCAGAACCAGCGATATCTGGGTTTTCGTGGGGTTTCTAGCTGAGATATGCATTTTCTGCGATAATCTTGGTGAGACTTCTGTCCGAAGTATGCAGAAACATCGAGAGCGCTCTTCTCGAGCTATTTAATGCGAGAAACAAGTTATCTGGTGTTTTCACCACTCCACAGTGCGTTTGATATGCAGAACCAGCGATATCTTGGTTTTCGTGGGGTTTCAAGCTCAGATATGCATTTTCTGCGATAATCTTGGTGAAACCTCTGTCCGAAGTATGCAGAAACATCTAGATCGCTCTTTTCGAGCTATCTAATGCGAGAAACACGTTATCTGGTACATTCACCACTCCAGAGTGCGTTTGACATGCAGAACCAGCGATATCTTGGTTTTCGTGGAGTTTCAAGCTGAGATATGCATTTTTTACGATAATCTTGGTGAGACTTCTGTCCGAAGTATGTTTAATCATCGAGATTGCTCGTTGCGAGCTATTTAATGCGAGAAACATGTTATCTGGTGTTTTCACCACTCCACAGTGCGTTTGATATGCAGAACCAGCGATATCTTGGTTTTCGTGGGGTTTCAAGCTCAGATATGCATTTTCTGCGATAATCTTGGTGAAACCTCTGTCCGAAGTATGCAGAAACATCGAGAGCGCTCTTTTCTATCTATTTAATGCGAGAAACACGTTTTCTGGGGTTTTCACAACTCCACAGTTCATTGGATAAGCAGAACAGGAGATATCTTGGTTTTCGTGGGGTTTCTAGCAGAGATATGCATTTTCTGCGATAATCATGGTGAGACTTCTGTTAGAAGTATGCAGAATCATCGATATCGCACTTTTCGATCTATTTAATGCGAGAAACACGTTGTTTGGTTTTTCAACACTCCACAGTTGGTTTGATATGTAGAACCGGCGATGTTTTGTTTTCGTCGGGTTTCAAGTTGAGATATGCATTTTCTACGATAATCTTGGTGAAACATCTGTCCAAAGCATGCAGAAACATCAAGAGCGCTCTTTTCGAGCTATTTAATGCGAGAAACACGTTCTCTGGGGTTTTCACCACACCACAGTTCGTTGGATGTGCAGAACCGGAGATATCTTGGTTTTCGTGGGGTATCAAGCTGAGATATGCATTTTCTGCGATAATCTTGGTGAGACCTCTGTCCGAAGTATGCAGAAACATCGAGATCGCTCTTTTCGACCTATTTAATGCGAGAAACACCTTATCTGGTGTTTTCACCACTCCACAGTGCGTTTGATATGCAGAACCAGCGAAATCTTGGTTTTCGTGGGGTTTCAAGTTGAGATATGCATTTTTTACGATTATCATGGTGAGACTTCTGTCCGAAGTATGCAGAATCATCGAGATCGCACTTTTCGAGATATTTAATGCGAGAAACACGTTATCTGGTGTTTTCAGCACTCCACAGTTCGTTTGATATGCAGAACCGGCGACATCTTGGATTTCGTCGGGGTACAAGCTGTGATATGCATTTTCTACGATAATCTTGGTGAGACTTCTGTCAGAAGTATGCAGAATCATCAGGATCGCTCTTTTCGAGCTATTTAATGGGAGAAAAACGTTATCTGGTGTTTTCACCACTCCGCAGTGCGTTTGATATGCAGAACCGGCGACATCTTGGATTTCGTCGGGGTTCAACCTGAGATATGCATTTTCTGCGATAATCTTGGTGATACTTCTGTCCGAAGTATGCAGAATCATCGAGATCGCACTTTTCGAGCTATTATATGCGAGAAACACGTTAACTGGTGTTTTCACCACTGCGCAGTGCGTTTGATATGCAGAACCGGCGACATCTTAGATTTCGTCGGGGTTCAAGCTGAGATATGCATTTTCTACTATAATCTTGGTGAGACGTCTGTCAGAAGTATGCAGAATCTTCGAGATCGCTCTTTTCGAGCAACTTAATGCGAGAAACACGATATCTGGTTGTTTTCACCACTCCACAGTGCGTTTGATATGCAGAACCGGCGATATCTTGATTTTCGTGGTGTTTCCAGCTGAGATATGCATTTTCTGCGATAATCTTGGTGAGTCTTTTGTCAGAAGTATGCAGAATCATCTAGATCGCTCTTTTCGAGCTATTTAATGCGAAAAAAGAAGTTTTCTGGTGTTTCCAACATTACACAGTGCGTTTGATATACAGAACCGGCGATATCTTGATTTTCGTGGTGTTTCCAGCTGAGATATGCATTTTCGGCGATAATCTAGGTGAGTCTTCTGCCAGAAGTATGCAGAATCATCTAGATCGCTCTTTTCGAGCTATTTAATGCGAGAAACACGTTCTCTGGTTGTTTTCACCACTCCACAGTGCGTTTGATATGCAGAACCGGCGACATCTTGATTTTCGTGAGGTTTCAAGCTGAGATCTGCATGTTCTGCGATAATCTTGGTGAGACTTCAGTCAGAAGTATGCAGAAACATCTAGATCGCTCTTTTCGAGCTATTTAATGCGAGAAACACGTTCTCTGGTTGTTTTCACCACTCCACAGTGCGTTTGATATGCAGAAACGGCTAAATCTTGATTTTCGTGAGGTTTCAAGCTGAGATATGCATTTTCAGCGATAATCTTGGTGAGTCTTCTGTCAGAAGTATGCTGAATCATCGAAATCCCTCTTTTCGAGCTATTTAATGCGAGAAACACGTTAACTGGTGTTTTCACCACTCCACAGTGCGTTTGATATGCAGAACCAGCGACATCTTGGATTTCGTCGCGTTTCAAGCTGAGACATGCATTTTCTACGATAATCTTGGTGAGACTTCTGTCAGAAGTATGCAGAATCATCGGGATCGCACTTTTCGAGCTATTTAATGCGAGGAACACGTTATCTGGTGTTTTCCCCACTCCACAGTTGGTTTGATATGCAGAACCCGAGATATCTTGGTTTTCGTGGGGTTTCAAGCTGAGATATGCATTTTCTGCGATAATCTTGGTGAGACTTCAGTCAGAAGTATGCAGAATCATCTAGGTCGTTTTTTTCGAGCTATTCAATGCGAGAAACACGTTTTCTGGTGTATTCACCACTCCACAGTACGTTAGACATGCAGAACCGGAGATATCTTCGTTTCGGTAGGGTTTCAAGCTGAGACATGCATTTTCTACGATAATATTGGTGAGACCTCTGTCAGAAGTATGCAGAATCTTCGAGAACACTCTTTTCGAGCTACTTAATGCGAGAAACACGTTTTCTGGTGTTTTCACCACTCCACAGTACGTTTGATGTGCAGAACTGGAGATATCTTGGTTTTCGTGGTGTTTCCAGCTGAGATATGCATTTTCTGTGACAATCTTGGTGAGTGTTCCGTCAGAAGTATGCAGAATCATCGAGATCGCTCTCTTCGAGCTATTTAATGCGAGAAACACGTTATCTGGTGTTTTCAACATTGCACAGTGCGTTTGATATGCAGAACCGGCGATATCTTGATTTACGTGGTGTTTCCTGCTGATATATGCATATTCTGCGATAATATTAGTGAGACCTCTGTCAGAAGTATGCACAATCTTCGAGAACACTCTTTTCGAGCTACTTAATGCGAGAAACACGTTTTCTGGTGTTTTCACCACACCACAGTACGTTTGATGTGCAGAACTGGAGATATCTTGGTTTTCGTGGTGTTTCCAGCTGATATATGCATTTTCTACGATAATGTTGGTGAGACTTCTGTCAGAAGTATGCAGAATCTTCGAGAACGCTCTTTTCGAGCTACTTAATGCGCGAAACAAGTTTTCCGGTGTTTTCACCACTCCACGGTACGTTTGATATGCAGAACCGGCGACATCTTGGATTTCGTCGGGTTTCAAGCTGAGATATGTATTTTCTACGATAATCTTGGTAAGACTTCTGTCAGAAGTTTGCAGAATCATCTAGATCGCTCGTTTCGAGCTATTTAATGCGAAAAAACCAGTTTTCTGGTGTTTTCAACATTCCACAGTGCGTTTGATATGCAGAACCGGCGATATCTTGATTTTGGTGGTGTTTCCAGCTGAGATATGCATTTTCTGTGATAATCTTGGTGAGTGTTCTGTCAGAAGTATGCAGTATCATCGGGATCGCTTTTTTCGAGCTATCTAATGCGAGAAACACGTTATCTGGTGTTTTCACCACTCCACAGTGCGTATGATGTGCAGAACCGACGATATCCTGGTTTTCGTGTGGTTTCAAGCTCAGATATGCATTTTCTGCGATAATATTGGTGAGACTTCAGACAGAAGTATGCAGAATCATCTAGATCGATCTTTTCGAGCTACTTAATGCGAGAAACACGTTATCTGGTTGTTTTCATCACTCCACAGTGCGTTTGATATGCAGAACCGGCGACATCTTGATTTTCGTGGGGTTTCTAGCTGAGATATGCATTTTCTGCGATAATATTGGTGAGACTTCTGTCCGAAGTATGCAGAGTCATCGAGAACGTACTTATCGAGCTATTTAATGCGAGAAACACGTTTTCTGGGGTTTTCACCTCTCCACAGTTCGTTTGATATGCAGAACCGGCGATGTTTGGTTTTCGTCGGGTTTCAAGTTGAGATATGCATTTTCTACGATAATCTTGGTGAAACATCTGTCCGAAGTAAAGCAGAAACATTAAGAGCGCTCTTTTCGAGCTATTTAATGCGAGAAACACGTTTTCTGGGGTTTTCACCACACCACAGTTCGTTGGATGTGCAGAACCGGAGATATCTTGGTTTTCGTGCGGTTTCAAGCTGAGATATGCATTTTCTGCGATAATCTTGGTGAGACCTCTGTCCGAAGTATGCTGAAACATCGAGAACGTACTTATCGAGCTATTTAATGCGAGAAACACGTTTTCTGGGGTTTTCACCTCTCCACAGTTCGTTTGATATGCAGAACCGGCGATGTTTGGTTTTCGTCGGGTTTCAAGTTGAGATATGCATTTTCTACGATAATCTTGGTGAAACATCTGTCCGAAGTATGCAGAAACATTAAGAGCGCTCTTTTCGAGCTACTTAATGCGAGAAACACGTTTTCTGGTGTTTTCAACATTCCACAGTGCGTTTGATATGCAGAACCGGCGATATCTTGATTTACGTGGTGTTTCCAGCTGATATATGCATATTCTGCGATAATCTTGGTGAGTCCTTTGTCAGAAGTATGCAGAATCATCTAGATCGCTCTTTTCGAGCTATTTAATGCGAAAAAACAAGTTTTCTGGTGTTTTGAACATTCCACAGTGCGTTTGATATGCAGAACCGGCGACATCTTGGATTTCGTCGGGTTTCAAGCTGACATATGCATTTTCTACGATAATCTTGGTGAGACTACTGTCAGAAGTTTGCAGAATCATCTAGATCGCTCGTTTCGAGCTATTTAATGCGAAAAAAAAAGTTTTCTGGTGTTTTCACCACTCCACAGTGCGTCTGATATGCACAACCGGCGATATCTTGGTTTTCGTGGGGTTTCCAGCTGAGATATACATTTTCTGCGATAATCTTGGTGAGTCTTCTGTCAGAAGTATGCAGAATGTTCGAGATCGCTCTATTCGAGCTATTTAATGCGAGAAACACGTTATCTGGCTGTTTTCATCTCTCCACAGTGCGTTTGATATGCAGAACCGGCGACATCTTGATTTTCGTGGGGTTTCTAGCTGAGATATGCATTTTCTGCGATAATATTGGTGAGGCTTCTGTCCGAAGTATGCAGAGTCATCGAGATCGTACTTTTCGAGCTATTTAATCCGAGAAACACGTTTTCTGGTGTTTTAACCTCTTCACAGTTGGTTTGATATGCAGAACCGGCGATGTTTGGTTTTCTTCGGGTTTCAAGTTGAGATATGCATTTTCTACGATAATCTTGGTGAGACTTCTGTCAGAAGTATGCAGAATCATCGGGATCTCTCTTTTCGAGCTATTTAATGCGAGAAACACGTTCTCTGGTTGTTTTCACCACTCCACAGTGCGTTTGATATGCAGAAACGGCTACATCTTGAGTTTCGTGAGGTTTCAAGCTGAGATATGCATTTTCAGCGATAATCTTGGTGAGTCTTCTGTCAGAAGTATGCAGAATCATCGAGATCACTCTTTTCGAGCTATTTAATGCGAAAAAACAAGTTTTCTGGTGTTTTCAACATTCCACAGTGCGTTTGATATGCAGAACCGGCGATATCTTGATTTTCGTGGTGTTTCCAGCTGAGATATGCATTTTCGGCGATAATCTAGGTGAGTCTTCTGCCAGAAGTACGCAGAATCATCTAGATCGCTCTTTTCGAGCTATTTAATGCGAGAAACACGTTATCTGGTTGTTTTCACCACTCTACAGTGCGTTTGATATGCAGAACCGGCGACATCTTGATTTTCGTGAGGTTTCAAGCTGAGATCTGCATGTTCTGCGATAATCTTGGTGAGACTTCAGTCAGAAGTATGCAGAAACATCTAGATCGCTCTTTTCGAGCTATCTAATGCGAAACAACAAGTTTTCTGGTGTTTTCAACATTCCACAGTGCGTTTGATATGCAGAACGGGCGATATCTTGTTTTTCGTGGTGTTTCCAGCTGAGATATGCATTTTCTGCGATAATCTTGGTGAGTCTTCTGTCAGAAGTATGCAGAATCATCGAGATCCCTCTTTTCGAGCTATTTAATGCGAGAAACACGTTCTCTGGTTGTTTTCACCACTCCACAGTGCGTTTGATATGCAGAACCGGCGACATCTTGGATTTCGTCGCGTTTCAAGCTGAGACATGCATTTTCTACGATAATCTTGGTGAGACTTCTGGCAGAAGTATGCAGAATCTTCGAGTTCGCTCTTTTCGAGCAACTTAATGCGAGAAACACGTTATCTGGTGTTTTCACCACTCCACAGTGCGTTTGATATGCAGAACGGGCGACATCTTGATTTTCGTGAGGTTTCAAGCTGAGATATGCATTTTCTGCGATAATCTTGGTGAGACTTCAGTCAGAAATATGCAGAATCTTCTATATCGATCTTTTCGAGCTATTTAATGCGAAAAAACAAGTTTTCTGGTGTTTTCAACATTCCACAGTGCGTTTGATATGCAGAACCGGCGATATCTTGATTTTCGTGGAGTTTCCAGCTGAGATATGCATTTTCGGCGATAATCTTGTTGAGTCTTCTGTCAGAACTATGCAGAATCATCGAGATCCCCCTTTTCGAGCTATTTAATGCGAGAAACACGCTAACTGGTGTTTTAACCACTCCACAGTGCGTTTGATATGCGGAACCAGCGACATCTAGGATTTCGTCGGGTGTCAAGCTGAGACCTGCATTTTCTACGATAATCTTGGTGAGACTGCTGTCCGAAGTATGCAGAATCATCGAGTTCGCACTTTTCGAGCTATTTAATGCGAGGAACACGTTATCTGGTGTTTTCCCCACTCCACAGTTGGTTTGATATGCAGAACCGGAGATATCTTGGTTTTCGTGGGGTTTCAAGCTGAGATATGCATTTTCTGCGATAATCTTGTTGAGACTTCTGTCCGAAGTATGCAGAATCATCGAGATTGCTCTTTTCGAGCTATTTAATGCGAGAAACACGTTATCTGGTGTTATCACCACTCCACAGTGCGTTTGATATGCAGAACCAGCGATATCTTGGTTTTCGTCGGGTTTCAAGCTGTGATATGCATCTTCTGCGATAATCTTGGTGAGACTTCAGTCAGAAGTATGCAGAATCATCTAGATCGCTCTTTTCGAGCTATTTAATGCGAGAAACACGTTTTCTGGTGTATTCACCACTCCACAGTACGTTAGACATGCAGAACCGGAGATATCTTCGTTTCGGTAGGGTTTCAAGCTGAGACATGCATTTTCTACGATAATATTGGTGAGACCTCTGTCAGAAGTTTGCAGAATCATCTAGATCGCTCGTTTCGAGCTATTTAATGCGAAAAAACAAGTTTTCTCATGTTTTCAAAATTCCACAGTGCGTTTGATATGCAGAACCGGCGATATCTTGATTTTCGTGGTGTTTCCAGCTGAGATATGCATTTTCTGCGATAATCTTGTTGAGACTTCTGTCCGAAGTATGCAGAATCATCGAGATTGCTCTTTTCGAGCTATTTAATGCGAGCAACACGTTATCTGGTGTTATCACCACTCCACAGTGCGTTTGATATGCAGAACCAGCGATATCTTGGTTTTCGTCGGGTTTCAAGCTGTGATATGCATCTTCTGCGATAATCTTGGTGAGACTTCAGTCAGAAGTATGCAGAATCATCTAGATCGCTCTTTTCGAGCTATTTAATGCGAGAAACACGTTATCTGGTGTTTTCACCACTCCACAGTGCGTTTGATATGCAGAACCGGCGACATCATGGATTTCGTCGGGTTTCAAGCTGAGATATGTATTTTCTACGATAATCTTGGTGACACTTCTGTCAGAAGTTTGCAGAATCATCTAGATCGCTCGTTTCGAGCTATTTAATGCGGAAAAACAAGTTTTCTCATGTTTTCAAAATTCCACAGTGCGTTTGATATGCAGAACCGGCGATATCTTGATTTTCGTGGTGTTTCCAGCTGAGATATGCATTTTCTGTGATAATCTTGGTGAGTGTTCTGTCAGAAGTATACAGAATCATCGGGATCGCTTTTTTCGAGCTATCTAATGCCAGAAACACGTTATCTGGTGTTTTCACCACTCCACAGTGCGTTTGATATGCAGAACCAGCGATATCTGGGTTTTCGTGGGGTTTCAAGCTGAGATATGCATTTTCTGCGATAATCTTGGTGAGACTTCTGTCCGAAGTATGCAGAAACATCGAGAGCGCTCTTTTCGAGCTATTTAATGCGAGAAACACGTTATCTGGTGTTTTCACCACTCCACAGTGCGTATGATGTGCAGAACCGACGATAACCTGGTTTTCGTGGGGTTTCAAGCTCAGATATGCATTTTTGCGATAATATTGGTGAGACTTCAGACAGAAGTATGCAGAATCATCTAGATCGATCTTTTCGAGCTATTTAATGCGAAAAAACAAGTTTTCTGGTGTTTTCAACATTCCACAGTGCGTTTGATATGCAGAACCGGCGATATCTTGATTTTCGTGGTGTTTCCAGCTGAGATATGCATTTTCTACGATAATGTTGGTGAGACTTCTGTCAGAAGTATGCAGAATCTTCGAGAACGCTCTTTTCGAGCTACTTAATGCGCGAAACAAGTTTTCTGGTGTTTTCACCACTCCACGGTACGTTTGATATGCAGAACCGGCGACATCTTGGATTTCGTCGGGTTTCAAGCTGAGATATGTATTTTCTACGATAATCTTGGTGAGACTTCTGTCAGAAGTTTGCAGAATCATCTAGATCGCTCGTTTCGAGCTATTTAATGCGAAAAAACCAGTTTTCTGGTGATTTCAACATTCCACAGTGCGTTTGATATGCAGAACCGGCGATATCTTGATTTTGGTGGTGTTTCCAGGTGAGATATGCATTTTCTGTGATAATCTTGGTGAGTGTTCTGTCAGAAGTATGCAGTATCATCGGGATCGCTTTTTTCGAGCTATCTAATGCGAGAAACACGTTTTCTGGTGTTTTCACCACACCACAGTGCGTTTGATATGCAGAACCGGCGACATCTTGGATTTCGTCGGGTTTCAAGCTGAGATATGTATTTTCTACGATAATCTTGGTGAGACTTCAGACAGAAGTATGCAGAATCATCTAGATCGATCTTTTCGAGCTATTTAATGCGAGAAACACGTTTTCTGGGGCTTTCACCACTCCACAGTGCGTTTGATATGCTGAACACAGCGATATCTTGGTTTTCGCGGGGTTTCAAGCTGAGATATGCATTTTTTACGATAATTTTGGTGAGACTTCTGTCCGAAGTATGCAGAATCATCGAGATCGCGCTTTTCGAGCTATGTAATGCGAGAAACACGTTATCTGGTGTTTTCACCACTCCACAGTGCGTTTGATATGCAGAACCGGCGACATCTTGGTTTTCGTGGGGTATCAAGCTGAGATATGCATTTTCTGCGATAATCTTGGTGAGACTTCTGTTAGAAGTATGCAGAATCATCGAGATCGCTCTTTTCGAGCTATTTAATGCGAGAAACACGTTATCTGGTGTTGTCACCACTCCACGGTACGTTTGATGTGCAGAACCGGAGATAACTCGGTTTTCGTGGTGTTTCCAGCTGAGATATGCATTTTCTGCGATAATCTTGGTGGGTCTTTTGTCAGAAGTATGCAGAACCATCTAGATCGCTCTTTTCGAGCTACTTAATGCGCGAAACACGTTTCCTGGTGTTTTCACCACTCCACGGTACGTTTGATGTGCAGAACCGGCGATATTTTTGTTTTCGTCGGGTTTCAAGCTGAGATATGCATTTTCTACGATAATCTTGGTGAGACTTCTGTCAGAAGTATGCAGGATCTTCGAGAACGCTGTTTTCGAGCTACTTAATGCGAGAAACACGTTTTCTGGTGTTTTCACCACTCCACAGTGCGTTTGATATGCAGAACCGACGACATCTTGGTTTTCGTGGGTTTTCAAGCTGAGATATGCTTTTTCTTGCGATAATCTTGGTGAGACTTCTGTTAGAAGTATGCAAAATCATCGAGATCGCACTTTTCGAGCTATTTAATGCGAGAAACACGTAATCTGGTGTTTTCACCACTCCACAGTTGGTTTGATATGCAGAACCGGCGATATTTTTGTTTTCGTCGGGTTTCAAGCTGAGATATGCATTTTCTACGATAATCTTGGTGAAACATCTGTCCGAAATATGCAGAAACATCGAGAGCCCTCTTTTCGAGCTACTTAATGCACGAAACACGTTTTCTGGTGTTTTCACCACTCCACAGTACGTTTGACATGCAGAACCGGAGATATCTTGGTTTCGGTCGGGTTTCATGCTGAGATATGCATTTTCTACGATAAGCTTGGTGAAACATCTGTCCAAAGTATGCAGAAACATCGAGAGCGCTCTTTTCGAGCTATTTAATGCGCGAAAAACGTTTTCTGGTGTTTTCACCACTCCACGGTACGATTGTTGTGCAGAACCGGCGATATCTTGGTTTTCGTGGGGTTTCAAGCTGAGATATGCATTTTCTGCGATAATCTTGGTGAGACTTCTGTCCGAAGTATGCTGAAACATCGAGATCACTCTTTTCGAGCTAGTTAATGCGAGAAAAACCTTATCCTGGGTTTTCACCACTCCACAGTGCGTTTGATATGCAAATCCGGCGATATCTTGGTTTTCGTGGGGTTTCAAGCAGAGATATGCATTTTCTGCGATAATCTTGGTGAGACTTCTGTTAGAAGTATGCAGAATCATCGAGATCGCTGTTTTCGAGCTATTTAATGCGAGAAACACGTTATCTGGTGTTTTCACCACTCCACAGTGCGTTTGATATGCAGAACAGTAGCTATCTTGGTTTTCGTGGGGTTTCAAGCTGAGATATGCATTTTCTGCGATAAGCTTGGTGAAACATCTGTCCGAAGTATGCAGAATCATCGAGATCGCACTATTCGAGCTATTTAATGCGAGAAACACGTTATCTGGTGTTTTCACCACTCCACAGTGCGTATGATATGCAGAACCGGCGATATCTTGGTTTTCGTGGGGTTTCAAGCTGAGATATGCATTTTCTGCGATAATCTTGGTGAGACTTCAGTCAGAAGTATGCAGAATCATCTAGAACGCTCTTTTCGAGCTACTTAATGCACGAAACACATTTTTGGTGTTTTCACCACTCCACAGTACGTTTGACATGCAGAACCGGAGATATCTTGGTTTCGGTCGGGTTTCAAGCTGAGATATGCATTTTCTACGATAATCCTGGTGAGACTTCTGTCAGAAGTATGCAGAATCTTCGAGAACGCTCTTTTCGAGCTAGCTAATGCGAGAAACACATTTTTGGTGTTTTCACCACTCCACAGTACGTTTGACATGCAGAACCGGAGATATCTTGGTTTCGGTCGGGTTTCAAGCTGAGATATGCATTTTCTACGATAATCCTGGTGAGACTTCTGTCCGAAGTATGCTGAAACATCGAGATCGCTCTTTTCGAGCTGGTTAATGCGAGAAGTTCCTTATCCGGTGTTTTCACCACTCCACAGTGCGTTTGATATGCAGAACCAGCGATATCTTGGCTTTCGTGGGGTTTCAAGCTGAGATACGCATTTTTTACGATAATCTTGTTGAGACTTATGTCCCAAGTATGAAGAATCATCGAGATCGCTCTATTCGAGCTATTTAATGCGAGAAACACGTTTTCTGGGGCTTTCACCACTCCACAGTGCGTTTGATATGCTGAACACAGCGATATCTTGGTTTTCGCGGGGTTTCAAGCTGAGATATGCATTTTTTACGATAATTTTGGTGAGACTTCTGTCCGAAGTATGCAGAATCATCGAGATCGCGCTTTTCGAGCTATGTAATGCGAGAAACACGTTATCTGGTGTTTTCACCACTCCACAGTGCGTTTGATATGCAGAACCGGCGACATCTTGGTTTTCGTGGGGTATCAAGCTGAGATATGCATTTTCTGCGATAATCTTGGTGAGACTTCTGTTAGAAGTATGCAGAATCATCGAGATCGCTCTTTTCGAGCTATTTAATTCGAGAAACACGTTGTCTGGTGTTTTCACCACTCCACGGTACGTTTGATGTGCAGAACCGGAGATAACTCGGTTTTCGTGGTGTTTCCAGCTGAGATATGCATTTTCTGCGATAATCTTGGTGGGTCTTTTGTCAGAAGTATGCAGAATCATCTAGATCGCTCTTTTCGAGCTACTTAATGCGCGAAACACGTTTTCTGGTGTTTTCACCACTCCACGGTACGTTTGATGTGCAGAACCGGCGATATTTTTGCTTTCGTCGGGTTTCAAGCTGAGATATGCATTTTCTACGATAATCTTGGTGAGACTTCTGTCAGAAGTATGCAGGATCTTCGAGAACGCTGTTTTCGAGCTACTTAATGCGAGAAACACGTTTTCTGGTGTTTTCACTACTCCACAGTGCGTTTGAAATGCAGAACCGACGACATCTTGGTTTTCGTGGGTTTTCAAGCTGAGATATGCTTTTTCTGCGATAATATTGGTGAGACTTCTGTTAGAAGTATGCAAAATCATTGAGATCGCACTTTTGAGCTATTTAATGCGAGAAACACGTTATCTGGTGTTTTCACCACTCCACAGTTGGTTTGATATGCAGAACCGGCGATATTTTTGTTTTCGTCGGGTTTCAAGCTGAGATATGCATTTTCTACGATAATCTTGGTGAAACATCTGTCCGAAATATGCAGAAACATCGAGAGCCCTCTTTTCGAGCTACTTAATGCACGAAACACGTTTTCTGGTGTTTTCACCACTCCACGGTACGTTTGATGTGCAGAACCGGAGATAACTCGGTTTTCGTGGTGTTTCCAGCTGAGATATGCATTTTCTGCGATAATCTTGGTGGGTCTTTTGTCAGAAGTATGCAGAATCATCTAGATCGCTCTTTTCGAGCTACTTAATGCACGAATCACGTTTTCTGGTGTTTTCACCACTCCACAGTACGTTTGACATGCAGAACCGGAGATATCTTGGTTTCGGTCGGGTTTCAAGCTGAGATATGCATTTTCTACGATAAGCTTGGTGAAACATCTGTCCGAAGTATGCTGAAACATCGAGATCGCTCTTTTCGAGCTAGTTAATGCGAGAAAAACCTTATCCGGTGTTTTCACCACTCCACAGTGCGTTTGATATGCAAAACCGGCGATATCTTGGTTTTCGTCGGGTTTCACGCTGAGATATGCATTTTCTGCGATAATATTGGTGAGACTTCTGTCAGAAGTATGCAGAATCTTCGAGAACGCTCTTTTCCAGCTACTTAATGCAGGAAATACGTTTCCTGGTGTTTTCACCACTCCACGGTACGTTTGATGTGCAGAACCGGAGATAACTCGGTTTTCGTCGGGTTTCAAGCTGAGATATGCATTTTCTACGACAATCTTGGTGAGACTTCTGTCAGAAGTATGCAGGATCTTCGAGAACGCTCTTTTCGAGCTATTTAATGCGAGAAACACGTTATCTGGTGTTTTCACCACTCCACAGTGCGTATGATATGCAGAACCGGCAATATCTTGGTTTTCGCGGGGTTTCAAGCTGAGATATGCATTTCCTGCGATAATCTTGGTGAGACTTCTGTCCGAAGTATGCTGAAACATCGAGATCGCTCTTTTCGAGCTAGTTAATGCGAGAAAAACCTTATCCGGTGTTTTCACCACTCCACAGTGCGTTTGATATGCAAAACCGGCAATATCTTGGTTTTCGCGGGGTTTCAAGCTGAGATATGCATTTCCTGCGATAATCTTGGTGAGACTTCTGTCCGAAGTATGCTGAATCATCCAGATCGCTCTTTCGGAGCTATTTAATGCGAGAAACACGTTATCTGGTGTTTTCACCACTCCACAGTTGGTTTGATATGCAGAACCGGCGATATCTTGATTTTCGTGGTGTTTCCAGCTGAGATATACATTTTCTACGATAATGTTGGTGAGACTTCTGTCAGAAGTATGCAGAATCTTCGTGAACGCTCTTTTCGAGCTACTTAATGCACGAAACACGTTTTCTGCTGTTTTCACCCCGCCACAGTGCGTTTGATATGCAGAACAGTAGCTATCTTGGTTTTCGTGGGGTTTCAAGCTGAGATATGCATTTTCTGCGATAAGCTTGGTGAAACATCTGTCCGAAGTATGCAGAATCATGGAGATCGCACTATTCGAGCTATTTAATGCGAGAAACACGTTTTCTGGGGTTTTCACCACTCCACAGTGCGTTTGATATGCTGAACACAGCGTTATCTTGGTTTTCGCGGGGTTTCAAGCTGAGATATGCATTTTTTACGATAATTTTGGTGAGACTTCTGTCCGAAGTATGCAGAATCATCGAGATCGCTCGTTTCGAGCTATTTAATGCGAGAAACACGTTATCTGGTGTTTTCACCACTCCACAGTGCGTTTGATATGCGGAACCGGCGATATCTTGGTTTTCGTGGGGTATCACGCTGAGATATGCATGTCTTACGATAATCTTGGTGAGACTTCTATTCGAATTATGCAGAATCATCGAGCTATGTAATGCGAGAAACACGTTATCTGGTGTTTTCATCACTCCACAGTTTGTTTGATATGCAGAACCGGCGATATCTTGATTTTCGTGGTGTTTGCAGCTGAGATATGCATTTTCTACGATAATCCTGGTGTGACTTCTGTCAGAAGTAAGCAGAATCTTCGAGAACGCTCTTTCCGAGCTACTTAATGCGCGAAATCCGTTTTCTGGTGTTTTCACCACTCCACGGTACGTTTGATGTGCAGAACCGGAGATAACTCGGTTTTCGTCGGGTTTCACGCTGAGATATGCATTTTCTGCGATAATATTGGTGAGACTTCAGTCAGAAGTATGCAGAATCATCTAGAACGCTCTTGTCGAGCTACTTAATGCACGAAACACGTTTTCTGGTGTTTTCACCACTCCACGGTACGTTTGATGTGCAGAACCGGAGATATCTTGGTTTCGGTCGGGTTTCAAGCTGAGATATGCATTTTCTGCGATAATATTGGTGAGACTTCAGTCAGAAGTATGCAGAATCATCTAGAACGCTCTTGTCGAGCTACTTGATGCACGAAACACGTTTTTTGGTGTTTTCACCACTCCACAGTACGTTTGACATGCAGAACCGGAGATATCTTGGTTTCGGTCGGGTTTCATGCTGAGATATGCATTTTCTACGATAATCCTGGTGAGACGTCTGTCAGAAGTATGCAGAATCATCTAGATCGCACTATTCGAGCTATTTAATGCGAGAAACACGTTGTCTGGTGTTTTCACCACTCCACAGTTGGTTTGATATGCAGAACCGGAGATAACTCGGTTTTCGTCGGGTTTCAAGCTGAGATATGCATTTTCTACGATAATCTTGGTGAGACTTCTGTCAGAAGTATGCAGGATCTTCGACAACGCTCTTTTCGAGCTATTTAATGCGAGAAACACGTTATCTGGTGTTTTCACCACTCCACAGTACGTTTGACATGCAGAACCGGAGATATCTTGGTTTCGGTCGGGTTTCAAGCTGAGATATGCATTTTCTACGATAATTTTGGTAAAACATCTGTCCGAAGTATGCAGAAACATCGAGAGCGCTCTTTTCGAGCTATTTAATGCGAGAAACTCGTTTTCTGGGGTTTTCACCACTCCACAGTTCGTTGGATATGCAGAACCGGAGATATCTTGGTTTTCGTGGGGTTTCAAGATGAGATATGCATTTCCTGCGATAATCTTGATGAGACTTCTGTCCGAAGTATGCTGAACCATCGAGATCGCTCTTCTCGAGCTATTTGATGCGAGAAACTCGTTATCTGGTGTTTTCACCACTCCACAGTGCGTTTGATATGCAGAACCAGCGATATCTTGGTTTTCGTGGCATTTCAAGCTGAGATATGCATTTCCTGCGATAATCTTGGTGAGACTTCTGTCCGAAGTATGCTTAATTATCGAGATCGCTCGTTTCGAGCTATTCAATGCGAGAAACACGTTATCTGGTGTTTTCACCACTCCACAGTACGTGTGATATGCAGAACCGGCGATATCTTGGTTTTCGTCGGGTTTCAAGCTGAGATATGCATTTTCTACGATAATCTTGGTGAAACATCGGTCCGAAGTATGCAGAAACATCGAGAGCGCTCTTTTCGAGCTATTTAATGCGAGAAACACGTAATCTGGTGTTTTCACCAGTCCACAGTGCGTATGATATGCAGAACCGGCGATATCTTGGTTTTCGTGGTGTTTCAAGGTGAGATATGCATTTTCTGCGATAATCTTGGTGAGACTTCTGTTAGAAGTATGCAGAATCATCGAGATCGCCCTTTTCGAGGTATTTAATGCGACAAACGCGTTATCTGGTGTTTTCACCACTCCACAGTGCGTTTGATATGCAGTACCAGCGATATCTTGGTTTTCGTGGCGTTTGAAGCTGAGATATGCATTTTTTACGATAATCTTGGTGAGACTTCTGTCCGAAGTATGCAGAATCATCGAGATCGCACTATTCGAGCTATTTAATGCGAGAAAAACCTTATCCGGTGTTTTCACCACTCCACAGTGCGTTTGATATGCAGAACCGGCGATATCTTGGTTTTCGTGGGGTGTCAAGCAGAGATATGCATTTTCTGCGATAATCTTGGTGAGACTTCTGTTAGAAGTATGCAGAATCATCTAGAGCGCTCTTTTCGAGCTACTTAATGCACGAAACACGTTTTCTGGTGTTTTCACCACTCCACAGTACGTTTGACATGCAGAACCGGAGATATCTTGGTTTCGGTCGGGTTTCAAGCTGAGATATGCATTTTCTACGATAATCCTGGTGTGACTTCTGTCAGAAGTAAGCAGAATCTTCGAGAACGCTCTTTTCGAGCTACTTAATGCGCGAAATCCGTTTTCTGGTGTTTTCACCACTCCACGGTACGTTTGATGTGCAGAACCGGAGATAACTCGGTTTTCGTCGGGTTTCACGCTGAGATATGCATTTTCTGCGATAATCTTGGTGAGACTTCTGTTAGAAGTATGCAGAATCATCTAGAGCGCTCTTTTCGAGCTACTTAATGCACGAAACACGTTTTCTGGTGTTTTCACCACTCCACGGTACGTTTGATGTGCAGAACCGGAGATAACTCGGTTTTCGTCGGGTTTCAAGCTGAGATATGCATTTTCTACGATAATCTTGGTGAGACTTCTGTCAGAAGTATGCAGGATCTTCGAGAACGCTCTTTTCGAGCTATTTAATGCGAGAAACACGTTATCTGGTGTTTTCACCACTCCACAGTGCGTATGATATGCAGAACCGGCGATATCTTGGTTTTCGTGGGGTTTCAAGCTGAGATATGCATTTTCTGCGATAATCTTGGTGAGACTTCTGTCCGAAGTATGCTGAAACATCGAGATCGCTCTTTTCGAGCTATTTAATGCGAGAAACACGTTATCTGGTGTTTTCACCACTCCACAGTTGGTTTGATATGCAGAACCGGCGATATCTTGGTTTTCGTCGGGTTTCAAGCAGAGGTATGCATTTTCTGCGATAATCTTGGTGAGACTTCTGTTAGAAGTATGCAGAATCATCGAGATCGCACTTTTCGAGCTATTTAATGCGAGAAACACGTTATCTGGTGTTTTCACCACTCCACAGTGCGTTTGATATGCAGAACCAGCGATATCTGGGTTTTCGTGGGGTTTCAAGCTGAGATATTCATTTTCTGCGATAATCTTGGTGAGACTTCTGTCCGAAGTATGCAGAATCTTCGAGAACGCTCTTTTCGAGCTATTTAATGCGAGAAACACGTTATCTGGTGTTTTCACCACTCCACAGTGCGTATGATATGCAGTACCAGCGATATCTTGGTTTTCGTGGCGTTTGAAGCTGAGATATGCATTTTTTACGATAATCTTGGTGAGACTTCTGTCCGAAGTATGCAGAATCATCGAGATCGCACTATTCGAGCTATTTAATGCGAGAAAAACCTTATCCGGTGTTTTCACCACTCCACAGTGCGTTTGATATGCAGAACCGGCGATATCTTGGTTTTCGTGGGGTGTCAAGCAGAGATATGCATTTTCTGCGATAATCTTGGTGAGACTTCTGTTAGAAGTATGCAGAATCATCTAGAGCGCTCTTTTCGAGCTACTTAATGCACGAAACACGTTTTCTGGTGTTTTCACCACTCCACGGTACGTTTGATGTGCAGAACCGGAGATAACTCGGTTTTCGTCGGGTTTCAAGCTGAGATATGCATTTTCTACGATAATCTTGGTGAGACTTCTGTCAGAAGTATGCAGGATCTTCGAGAACGCTCTTTTCGAGCTATTTAATGCGAGAAACACGTTATCTGGTGTTTTCACCACTCCACAGTGCGTATGATATGCAGAACCGGCGATATCTTGGTTTTCGTGGGGTTTCAAGCTGAGATATGCATTTTCTGCGATAATCTTGGTGAGACTTCTGTCCGAAGTATGCAGAATCATCGAGATCGCACTTTTCGAGCTATTTAATGCGAGAAACACGTTAACTGGTGTTCTCACCACTCCACAGTGCGTTTGATATGCAGAACCGGCGACATCTTGGATTTCGTCGGGGTTCAAGCTGAGATATGCATTTTCTACGATAATCTTGGTGAGACTTCTGTCAGAAGTATGCAGAATCATCGGGATCGCTTTTTTCGAGCTATCTAATGCGAGAAACATGTTATCTGGTGTTTTCACCACTCCACAGTGCGTTTGATATGCAGAACCAGCGATATCTGGGTTTTCGTGGGGTTTCAAGCTGAGATATTCATTTTCTGCGATAATCTTGGTGAGACTTCTGTCCGAAGTATGCAGAATCATCTAGATCGCTCTTTTCGAGCTATTTAATGCGAAAAAACAAGTTTTCTGGTGTGTTCAACATTCCACAGTGCGTTTGATATGCAGAACCAGCGATGTCCTGGTTTTCGTGGGGTTTCAAGCTCAGATATGCATTTTCTGCGTTAATATTGGTGAGACTTCAGACAGAAGTATGCAGAATCATCGGGATCCCTCTTTTCGAGCTATTTAATGCAAGAAACACGTTAACTGGTGTTTTCACCACTCCACAGTGCGTTTGATATGCAGAACCGGCGATATCCTGGTTTTCGTGGGGTTTCAAGCTCAGATATGCATTTTCTGCGATAATATTGGTGAGACTTCAGACAGAAGTATGCAGAATCACCGGGATCCCTCTTTTCGAGCTATTTAATACGAGAAACACGTTCACTGGTGTTCTCACCACTCCACAGTGCGTTTGATATGCAGAACCGGCGACATCTTGGATTTCGTAGGGGTTCAAGCTGAGATATGCATTTTCTACGATAATCTTGGTGAGACTTCTGTCAGAAGTATGCAGAATCATCGGGATCGCTTTTTTCGAGCTATCTAATGCGAGAAACACGTTATCTGGTGTTCTCACCACTCCACAGTGCGTTTGATATGCAGAACCGGCGGCATCTTGGATTTCGTCGGGGTTCAAGCTGAGATATGCATTTTCTACGATAATCTTGGTGAGACTTCTGTCAGAAGTATGCAGAATCATCGGGATCGCTTTTTTCGAGCTATCTAATGCGAGAAACACGTTATCTGGTGTTTTCACCACTCCACAGTGCGTTTGATATGCAGAACCAGCGATATCTGGGTTTTCGTGGGGTTTCAAGCTGAGATATGCAATTCCTGCGATAATCTTGGTGAGACTTCTGTCCGAAGTATGCTTAATCATCGAGATCGCTCGTTTCGAGCTATATAATGCGAGAAACACGTTATCTGGTGTTTTCTCCACTCCACAGTGCGTATGATGTGCAGAACCGACGATATCCTGGTTTTCGTGGGCTTTCAAGCTCAGATATGCATTTTCTGCGATAATATTGGTGAGACTTCTGTCCGAAGTATGCAGAATCATCGAGATCGCACTTTTCGAGCTATTTAATGCGAGAAACACGTTAACTGGTGTTCTCACCACTCCACAGTGCGTTTGATATGCAGAACCGGCGACATCTTGGATTTCGTCGGGGTTCAAGCTGAGATATGCATTTTCTACGATAATCTTGGTGACACTTCTGTCAGAAGTATGCAGAATCATCGGGATCGCTTTTTTCGAGCTATCTAATGCGAGAAACATGTTATCTGGTGTTTTCACCACTCCACAGTGCGTTTGATATGCTGAACCAGCGATATCTGGGTTTTCGTGGGGTTTCAAGCTGAGATATTCATTTTCTGCGATAATCTTGGTGAGACTTCTGTCCGAAGTATGCAGAATCATCTAGATCGCTCTTTTCGAGCTATTTAATGCGAAAAAACAAGTTTTCTGGTGTTTTCAACATTCCACAGTGCGTTTGATATGCAGAACCAGCGATGTCCTGGTTTTCGTGGGGTTTCAAGCTCAGATATGCATTTTCTGCGTTAATATTGGTGAGACTTCAGACAGAAGTATGCAGAATCATCGGGATCCCTCTTTTCGAGCTATTTAATGCAAGAAACACGTTAACTGGTGTTTTCACCACTCCACAGTGCGTTTGATATGCAGAACCGGCGACATCTTGGATTTCGTCGGGGTTCAAGCTGAGGTATGCATTTTCTACGATAATCTTGGTGAGACTTCTGTCAGAAGTATGCAGAATCATCGGGATCGCTTTTTTCGAGCTATCTAATGCGAGAAACACGTTATCTGGTGTTTTCACCACTCCACAGTGCGTTTGATATGCAGAACCGGCGACATCTTGGATTTCGTCGGGGTTCAAGCTGAGGTATGCATTTTCTACGATAATCTTGGTGAGACTTCTGTCAGTAGTATGCAGAATCATCGGGATCGCTTTTTTCGAGCTATCTAATGCGAGAAACACGTTATCTGGTGTTTTCACCACTCCACAGTGCGTTTGATATGCAGAACCAGCGATATCTGGGTTTTCGTGGGGTTTCAAGCTGAGATATGCAATTCCTGCGATAATCTTGGTGTGACTTCTGTCCGAAGTATGCAGAATCATCGAGATCGCTCTTTTCGAGCTATTTAATGCGAGAAACACGTTATCTGGTGTTTTCAGCACTCCACAGTGCGTTGGATATGCATAACCGCAGATATCTTGGTTTTCGTGGGGTTTCAAGCTGAGATATGCGTTTTCTGCGATAGTCTTGGTGAGACTTCTGTCCGAAGTATGCAGCATCATCCAGTTCGCACATTTCGAGCTATTTAATGCGAGAAACACGTTATCTGGTGTTTTCCCCACTCCACAGTGCGTATGATGTGCAGAAGCGACGATATCCTGGTTTTCGTGGGGTTTCAAGCTCAGATATGCATTTTCTGCAATAATCTTGGTGAGACTCCTGTCCGAAGCATGCAGAATCATCGAGATCGCACTTTTCGAGCTATTTTATGCGAGAAACACGTTATTTGGTGTTTCCACCACTCCACAGTGCGTTTGATATGCACAACCGGCGATATCTTGGTTTTCGTGGGGTTTCAAGCTGAGATATGCATTTTCTGCGATAATCTTGGCGAGACTTCTGTCCGAAGTATGCAGAATCATCGAGATCGCTCTTTTCGAGCTACTTAATGCGAGAAACACGTTATCTGGTGTTTTCAGCACTCCACAGTGCGTATGATGTGCAGAACCGACGATATCCTGGTTTTCGTGGGGTTTCAAGCTCAGATATGCATTTTCTGCGATAATATTGGAGAGACTTCAGACAGAAGTATGCATAATCATCGAGATCGCATTTTTCGAGCTATTTAATGCGAGAAACCCGTTATCTGGTGTTTTCACCACTTCACAGTTGGTTTGATATGCAGAACCGGAGATATCTTGGTTTTCGTGGTGTTTCAAGCTGAGATATGCATTTTCTGCGATAATCTTGGTGAGACTTCTGTCCGAAGTATGCAGAATCATCGAGATCGCACTTTTCGAGCTATTTAATGCGAGAAACACGTTATCTGGTGTTTTCTCCACTCCACAGTGCGTATGATATGCAGAACCGGCGATATCTTGGTTTTCGTGGGGTTTCAAGCTGAGATATGCATTTTCTGCGATAATCTTGGTGAGACTTCTGTCCGAAGTATGCAGAATCATCGAGATCGCACTTTTCGAGCTATTTAATGCGAGAAACACGTTAACTGGTGTTCTCACCACTCCACAGTGCGTTTGATATGCAGAACCGGCGACATCTTGGATTTCGTCGGGGTTCAAGCTGAGATATGCATTTTCTACGATAATCTTGGTGAGACTTCTGTCAGAAGTATGCAGAATCATCGGGATCGCTTTTTTCGAGCTATCTAATGCGAGAAACATGTTATCTGGTGTTTTCACCACTCCACAGTGCGTTTGATATGCAGAACCAGCGATATCTGGGTTTTCGTGGGGTTTCAAGCTGAGATATTCATTTTCTGCGATAATCTTGGTGAGACTTCTGTCCGAAGTATGCAGAATCATCTAGATCGCACTTTTCGAGCTATTTAATGCGAAAAAACAAGTTTTCTGGTGTTTTCAACATTCCACAGTGCGTTTGATATGCAGAACCAGCGATGTCCTGGTTTTCGTGGGGTTTCAAGCTCAGATATGCATTTTCTGCGTTAATATTGGTGAGACTTCAGACAGAAGTATGCAGAATCATCGGGATCCCTCTTTTCGATCTATTTAATGCAAGAAACACGTTAACTGGTGTTTTCACCACTCCACAGTGCGTTTGATATGCAGAACCGGCGACATCTTGGATTTCGTCGGGGTTCAAGCTGAGGTATGCATTTTCTACGATAATCTTGGTGAGACTTCTGTCAGAAGTATGCAGAATCATCGGGATCGCTTTTTTCGAGCTATCTAATGCGAGAAACACGTTATCTGGTGTTTTCACCACTCCACAGTGCGTTTGATATGCAGAACCGGCGACATCTTGGATTTCGTCGGGGTTCAAGCTGAGGTATGCATTTTCTACGATAATCTTGGTGAGACTTCTGTCAGTAGTATGCAGAATCATCGGGATCGCTTTTTTCGAGCTATCTAATGCGAGAAACACGTTATCTGGTGTTTTCACCACTCCACAGTGCGTTTGATATGCAGAACCAGCGATATCTGGGTTTTCGTGGGGTTTCAAGCTGAGATATGCAATTCCTGCGATAATCTTGGTGTGACTTCTGTCCGAAGTATGCAGAATCATCGAGATCGCTCTTTTCGAGCTATTTAATGCGAGAAACACGTTATCTGGTGTTTTCAGCACTCCACAGTGCGTTGGATATGCATAACCGCAGATATCTTGGTTTTCGTGGGGTTTCAAGCTGAGATATGCGTTTTCTGCGATAGTCTTGGTGAGACTTCTGTCCGAAGTATGCAGCATCATCCAGTTCGCACATTTCGAGCTATTTAATGCGAGAAACACGTTATCTGGTGTTTTCCCCACTCCACAGTGCGTATGATGTGCAGAAGCGACGATATCCTGGTTTTCGTGGGGTTTCAAGCTCAGATATGCATTTTCTGCAATAATCTTGGTGAGACTCCTGTCCGAAGCATGCAGAATCATCGAGATCGCACTTTTCGAGCTATTTTATGCGAGAAACACGTTATTTGGTGTTTCCACCACTCCACAGTGCGTTTGATATGCACAACCGGCGATATCTTGGTTTTCGTGGGGTTTCAAGCTGAGATATGCATTTTCTGCGATAATCTTGGCGAGACTTCTGTCCGAAGTATGCAGAATCATCGAGATCGCTCTTTTCGAGCTACTTAATGCGAGAAACACGTTATCTGGTGTTTTCAGCACTCCACAGTGCGTATGATGTGCAGAACCGACGATATCCTGGTTTTCGTGGGGTTTCAAGCTCAGATATGCATTTTCTGCGATAATATTGGAGAGACTTCAGACAGAAGTATGCATAATCATCGAGATCGCATTTTTCGAGCTATTTAATGCGAGAAACCCGTTATCTGGTGTTTTCACCACTTCACAGTTGGTTTGATATGCAGAACCGGAGATATCTTGGTTTTCGTGGTATTTCAAGCTGAGATATGCATTTTCTGCGATAATCTTGGTGAGACTTCTGTCCGAAGTATGCAGAATCATCGAGATCGCACTTTTCGAGCTATTTAATGCGAGAAACACGTTATCTGGTGTTTTCTCCACTCCACAGTGCGTATGATGTGCAGAACCGACGATATCCTGGTTTTCGTGGGGTTTCAAGCTCAGATATGCATTTTCTGCGATAATATTGGAGAGACTTCAGACAGAAGTATGCATAATCATCGAGATCGCACTTTTCGAGCTATTTAATGCGAGAAACCCGTTATCTGGTGTTTTCACCACTTCACAGTTGGTTTGATATGCAGAACCGGAGATATCTTGGTTTTCGTGGTGTTTCAAGCTGAGATATGCATTTTCTGCGATAATCTTGGTGAGACTTCTGTCCGAAGTATGCAGAATCATCGAGATCGCACGTTTCGAGCTATTTAATGCGAGAAACACGTTATCTGGTGTTTTCACCACTCTACAGTTGGTGTGATATGCAGAACCGGAGATATCTTGGTTTTCGTGGGGTTTCAAGCGGAGATATGCATTTTCTTCGATAATCTTGGTGAGACTTCTGTCCGAAGTATGCAGAATCATCGAGATCGCTCTTTTCGAGCTATTTAATGCGAGAAACACGTAATCTGGTGTTTTCTCCACTCCACAGTGCGTATGATGTGCAGAACCGACGATATCCTGGTTTTCGTGGGGTTTCAACCTGAGATATGCATTTTCTGCGATAATCTTGGTGAGACTTTTGTCCGAAGTATGCTTAATCATCGAGATCGCTCGTTTCGAGCTATTTAATGCGAGAAACACGTTATCTGGTGTTTTCAGCACTCCACAGTGCGTTTGATATGCAGAACAGGCGACATCTTGGATTTCGTCGGGGTTCAAGCTGAGATATGCATTTTCTACGATAATCTTGGTGAGACTTCTGTCAGAAGTATGCAGAATCATCGGGATCGCTTTTTTCGAGCTATCTAATGCGAGAAAAACACGTTATCTGGTGTTTTCACCACTCCACGGTACGTTTGATGTGCAGAACCGGCGACATCTGGGATTTCGTCGGGGTTCAAGCTGAGATATGCATTTTCTACGATAATCTTGGTGAGACTTCTGTCCGAAGTATGCAGAATCTTCGAGATCGCTCTTTTCGATCTAGTTAATGCGAGAAACACGTTATCTGGCGTTTTCACCACTCCACAGTGCGTTTGATATGCAGAACCTGCGACATCTTGGCTGTCGTAGGGTATCAAGCTGAGATATGCATTTTCTGCGATAATCTTGGTGCGACTTCTGTCAGAAGTATGCAGAATCATCGAGATCGCTCTTTTCGGGCTATTTAATGCGAGAAACACGTTATCTTGTGTATTGACGACTCCACAGTGCGTTTGATATGCGGAACCGGCGATATCTTGGTTTTCGTCGGGTTTCAAGCTGAGATATGCATTTTCTGCGATAATCTTGGTGTTGCGTCGCGGACCAGGTAGCCACGCATTATACGTCCAAGGATGAGCAATTTTTACATTACTTTATATTATATTATTTAGAAGTAATCGTTCGTTTTCGAAGTATAACTGCCGTCTAACCCTCGTATTCAATTCATTTGTACATTTTAAGCCTTAGCGACAATAACTTTATGATACCACGGCAATCGTAGTTTTTCGCTTTGCATTTTGTTTCTTTTCCAGATAGAAGCTTTGTCCTTTTTTACCGGTATCTTTTTCGTGACCATACGGTTACCAGAGCCGAAGCGCTTCTTAAGGTTATTGTCTGCTACGTTCATTGTTCGAGATATTCGGAAATTCCGCGTGCGTCACTCAAGGGTACGCTCGGTACCTGAGAGTGACGAATGGTCTGGGGGGTGGCAATTTGTCTAGTTTCCCCTCTTTTTATTTTAACCAATAGGTAGTGTCAGCCACCCTTCCCCACCATAATCGACAATTAGATTTCCACCTATCCGAATGTCTCACCCCCGCGATGCGTCTTTGCTCCGAGGCTTCGCGGGATCCTCTCGAAAGGAGGTTATCATCAGTGACTAGCTAGATTTGGAATCATTAACACGTAAACATAGTAAACAGTTTCATGGGAAACTTAGCATAGATAGCATAGTAAATCGAATAAAACATTTTATACAGTCCACTAACGAATTTTCGAACGCACAAAGATAAGTCGGCGTGCGAAGTACGAATTGCGCTATTCAGTAAAGGCAATAGACAAGACGTACGCAACACTTGCTGAGTGTTCTGCCAGAAGTATGCAGAATCATCTAGATCGCTCATTTCGAGCTATTTAATGCGAGAAACACGTTTTCTGGTGAATTCACCACTCCACAGTACGTTAGACATGCAGAACCGGAGATATCTTCGTTTCGGTCGGGTTTCAAGCTGAGATATGCATTTTCTACGATAATATTGGTGAGACCTCTGTCAGAAGTATGCAGGATCATCTAGATCGCTCTTTTCGAGCTACTTAATGCGAGACACACGTTTTCTGGTGTTTTCACCACTCCACAGTACGTTTGATGTGCTGAACCGGCTATATCTTGATTTTCGTGGTGTTTCCAGCTGAGATATGCATTTTCTGCGATAATCTTGGTGAGTCTTCTGCCAGAAGTATGCAGAATCATCTAGATCGCTCTTTTCGAGCTATTTAATGCGAGAAACACGTTTTCTGGTGAATTCACCACTCCACAGTACGTTAGACATGCAGAACCGGAGATATCTTCGTTTCGGTCGGGTTTCAAGCTGAGATATGCATTTTCTACGATAATATTGGTGAGACCTCTGTCAGAAGTATGCAGGATCATCTAGATCGCTCTTTTTGAGCTATTTAATGCGAATAAACCAGTTTTCTGGTGTTTTCAACATTCCACAGTGCGTTTGATATGCAGAACCGGCGACATCTTGATTTTCGTGAGGGTTCCAGCTGATATATGCATTTTCTGCGATAATCTTGGTGAGAGTTCTGTCAAAAGTATGCAGAATCATCGAGATCGCTCTTTTCGAGCAACTTAATACGAGAAACACGTTATCTGGTTGTCTTCACCACCCCATAGTGCGTTTGATATGCAGAACCGGCGAGATCTTGATTTTCGCGGTGTTTCCAGCTGAGATATGCATTTTCTGCGATCATCTTGGTGAGTGTTCTGTCAGAAGTATGCAGAATCATCTAGATCGCTCGTTTCGAGCTATTTAATGCGAGAAACACGTTATCTGGTTGTTTTCACCACTCCATAGTGCGTTTGATATGCAGAACCGGCGACATCTTGATTTTCGTGAGGTTTCCAGCTGATATATGCATTTTCTGCGATAATCTTGGTGAGAGTTCTGTCAGAAGTATGCAGAATCATCGAGATCGCTCTTTTCGAGCAACTTAATACGAGAAACACGTTTTCTGGTGTTTTTGCCACTCCACAGTACGTTTGATGTGCAGAACCGTAGATATCTTGGTTTTCGTGAGGTTTCAAGCTGAGATATGCATTTTCTGCGGCAATCTTGGTGAGACTTCTGTCCGAAGTATGCAGAATCATCGAGATCGCTCTTTTCGAGCTATTTAATGCGAGAAACACGTTATCTGGTGTTTTCACCACTCCACAGTGCGTTTGATATGCAGAACCGGCGACATCTTGGATTTCGTCGGGTTTCAAGCTGAGATATGTATTTTCTACGATAATCTTGGTGAGTCTTCAGTCAGAAGTTTGCAGAATCATCTAGATCGCTCGTTTCGAGCTATTTAATGCGAAAAAACAAGTTTTCTGGTAATTTCAACATTCCACAGTGCGTTTGATATGCAGAACCGGCTCTATCTTGATTTTCGTGTTGTTTCCAGCTGAGATATGCATTTTCTGCGATAAGCTTGGTGAGTCTTCTGCCAGAAGTATGCAGAATCATCTAGATCGCTCTTTTCGAGCTATCTATTGCGAGAAACACGTTATCTGGTGTTTTCACCACTCCACAGTGCGTTTGATATGCAGAACCTGCGATATCTTGGTTTTCGTGGGGTTTCAAGCTCAGATATGCATTTTCTGCGATAATCTTGGTGAGACATCTGTCCGAAGTATGCACAATCATCGAGATCGCACTTTTCGAGCTATTTAATGCGAGAAACACGTTATCTGGTGTTTTCACCACTCCACAGTTGGTTTGATATGCAGAACCGGAGATATCTTGGTTTTCGTGGGGTTTCAAGCTGAGATATGCATTTTCTGCGATAATCTTGGTGAGACTTCTGTCCGAAGTATGCAGAATCATCGAGATCGCTCTTTTCGAGCTATTTAATGCGAGAAACACGTTATCTGGTGTTTTCACCACTCCACAGTGCGTTTGATATGCAGAACAAGCGACATCTTGGTTTTCGTGGGGTTTCAAAGTCAGATATGCATTTTCTGCGATAGTCTTGGTGACACTTCTGTCCGAAGTATGCAGAATCATCGAGATCGCACTTTTCGAGCTATTTTATGCGAGGAAACATGTTATTTGGTGTTTTCACCACTCCACAGTGCGTTTGATATGCAGAACCGGCGATATCTTGGTTTTCGTGGGGTTTCAAGCTGAGATATGCATTGTCTGCGATAATCTTGGTGAGACTTCCGTCCGAAGTATGCACAATCATCGAGATCGCTCTTTTCGAGCTTTTTAATGCGAGAAACATGTTATCTGGTGTTTTCACCACTCCACAGTGCGTTTGATATGCAGAACCAGCGATATCTTGGTTTTCGTGGGGTTTCAAGCTCAGATATGCATTTTCTGCGATAATCTTGGTGAAACCTCTGTCCGAAGTATGCAGAATCTTCGAGATCGCTCTTTTCGAGCAACTTAATGCGAGAAACACGATATCTGGTTGTTTTCACCACTCCACAGTGCGTTTGATATGCAGAACCGGCGATATCTTGATTTTCGTGGTGTTTCCAGCTGAGATATGCATTTTCGGCGATAATCTAGGTGAGTCTTCTGCCAGAAGTATGCAGAATCATCTAGATCGCTCTTTTCGAGCTATTTAATGCGAGAAACACGTTATCTGGTTGTTTTCACCACTCTACAGTGCGTTTGATATGCAGAACCGGCGACATCTTGATTTTCGTGAGGTTTCAAGCTGAGATCTGCATGTTCTGCGATAATCTTGGTGAGACTTCAGTCAGAAGTATGCAGAAACATCTAGATCGCTCTTTTCGAGCTATTTAATGCGAAAAAACAAGTTTTCTGGTGTTTTCAACATTCCACAGTGCGTTTGATATGCAGAACGGGCGATATCTTGTTTTTCGTGGTGTTTCCAGCTGAGATATGCATTTTCTGCGATAATCTTGGTGAGTCTTCTGTCAGAAGTATGCAGAATCATCGAGATCCCTCTTTTCGAGCTATTTAATGCGAGAAACACGTTCTCTGGTTGTTTTCACCGCTCCACAGTGCGTTTGATATGCAGAACCGGCGACATCTTGATTTTCGTGAGATTTCAAGCTGAGATCTGCATGTTCTGCGATAATCTTGGTGAGACTTCAGTCAGATGTATGCAGAAACATCTAGATCGCTCTTTTCGAGCTATTTAATGCGAGAAACACGTTCTCTGGTTGTTTTCACCACTCCACAGTGCGTTTGATATGCAGAAACGGCTACATCTTGGTTTTCGTGAGGTTTCAAGCTGAGATATGCATTTTCAGCGATAATCTTGGTGAGTCTTCTGTCAGAAGTATGCTGAATCATCGAGATCCCTCTTTTCGAGCTATTTAATGCGAGAAACACGTTAACTGGTGTTTTCACCACTCCACAGTGCGTTTGATATGCAGAACCAGCGACATCTTGGATTTCGTCGCGTTTCATGCTGAGACATGCATTTTCTACGATAATCTTGGTGAGACTTCTGTCAGAAGTATGCATAATCATCGAGATCGCACTTTTCGAGCTATTTAATGCGAGGAACACGTTATCTGGTGTTTTCCCCACTCCACAGTTGGTTTGATATGCAGAACCGGAGATATCTTGGTTTTCGTGGGGTTTCAAGCTGAGATATGCATTTTCTGCGATAATCTTGGTGAGACTTCAGTCAGAAGTATGCAGAATCATCTAGGTCGTTCTTTTCGAGCTACTTAATGCGAGAAACACGTTTTCTGGTGTTTTCACCACTCCACAGTACGTTTGATGTGCAGAACTGGAGATATCTTGGTTTTCGTGGTGTTTCCAGCTGAGATATGCATTTTCTGTGATAATCTTGGTGAGTGTTCCGTCAGAAGTATGCAGAATCATCGAGATCGCTCTCTTCGAGCTATTTAATGCGAGAAACACGTTATCTGGTGTTTTCACCACTCCACAGTGCGTTTGATATGCAGAACCGGGGACATCTTGATTTTCGTGAGGTTTCAAGCTGAGATCTGCATGTTCTGCGATAATCTTGGTGAGACTTCTGTCCGAAGTATGCAGAATCATCGAGTTCGCACTTTTCGAGCTATTTAATGCGAGGAACACGTTATCTGGTGTTTTCCCCACTCCACAGTTGGTTTGATATGCAGAACCGGAGATATCTTGGTTTTCGTGGGGTTTCAAGCTGAGATATGCATTTTCTGCGATAATCTTGTTGAGACTTCTGTCCGAAGTATGCTGAATCATCGAGATTGCTCTTTTCGAGCTATTAAATGCGAGAAACACGTTATCTGGTGTTATCACCACTCCACAGTGCGTTTGATATGCAGAACCAGCGATATCTTGGTTTTCGTCGGGGTTCAACCTGAGATATGCATTTTCTGCGATAATCTTGGTGAGACTTCAGTCAGAAGTATGCAGAATCATCGGGATCGCTCTTTTCGACTTATTTAATGCGAGAAACACGTTATCCGGTGTTTTCACCACTCCACAGTGCGTTTGATATGCAGAACCGGGGACATCTTGATTTTCGTGAGGTTTCAAGCTGAGATCTGCATGTTCTGCGATAATCTTGGTGAGACTTCAGTCAGAAGTATGCAGAAACATCTAGATCGCTCTTTTCGAGCTATTTAATGCGAAAAAACAAGTTTTCTGGTGTTTTCAACATTCCACAGTGCGTTTGATATGCAGAACGGGCGATATCTGGGTTTTCGTGGGGTTTCTAGCTGAGATATGCATTTTCTGCGATAATCTTGGTGAGTCTTCTGTCAGAAGTATGCAGAATCATCGAGATCCCTCTTTTCGAGCTATTTAATGCGAGAAACACGTTCTCTGGTTGTTTTCACCACTCCACAGTGCGTTTGATATGCAGAACCGGCGACATCTTGGATTTCGTCGGGGTTCAAGCTGTGATATGCATTTTCTACGATAATCTTGGTGAGACTTCTGTCAGAAGTATGCAGAATCATCAGGATCGCTCTTTTCGAGCTATTTAATGCGAGAAAAACGTTATCTGGTGTTTTCACAACTCCGCAGTGCGTTTGATATGCAGAACCGGCGACATCTTGGATTTCGTCGGGGTTCAACCTGAGATATGCATTTTCTGCGATAATCTTGGTGAGACTTCAGTCAGAAGTATGCAGAATCATCGGGATCGCTCTTTTCGACTTATTTAATGCGAGAAACACGTTATCCGGTGTTTTCACCACTCCACAGTGCGTTTGATATCCAGAACCGGCGACATCTTGGATTTCGTCGGGTTTCAAGCTGAGATATGCATTTTGTACTATAATCTTGGTGAGACGTCTGTCAGAAGTATGCAGAATCTTCGAGATCGCTCTTTTCGAGCAACTTAATGCGAGAAACACGATATCTGGTTGTTTTCACCACTCCACAGTGCGTTCGATATGCAGAACCGGCGATATCTTGATTTTCGTGGTGTTTCCAACTGAGATATGCATTTTCGGCGATAATCTAGGCGAGTCTTCTGCCAGAAGTACACAGAATCATCTAGATCGCTCTTTTCGAGCTATTTAATGCGAGAAACACGTTATCTGGTTGTTTTCACCACTCTACAGTGCGTTTGATATGCAGAACCGGCGACATCTTGATTTTCGTGAGGTTTCAAGCTGAGATTTGCATGTTCTGCGATAATCTTGGTGAGACTTCAGTCAGAAGTATGCAGAAACATCTAGATCGCTCTTTTCGAGCTATTTAATGCGAAACAACAAGTTTTCTGGTGTTTTCAACATTCCACAGTGCGTCTGATATGCAGAACGGGCGATATCTTGTTTTTCGTGGTGTTTCCAGCTGAGATATGCATTTTCTGCGATAATCTTGGTGAGTCTTCTGTCAGAAGTATGCAGAATCATCGAGATCCCTCTTTTCGAGCTATTTAATGCGAGAAACACGTTCTCTGGTGTTTTCAGCACTCCCCAGTGCGTTTAATATGCAGAACCAGCGATATCTGGGTTTTCGTGGGGTTTCTAGCTGAGATATGCATTTTCTGCGATAATCTTGGTGAGACTTCTGTCCGAAGTATGCAGAAACATCGAGAGCGCTCTTCTCGAGCTATTTAATGCGAGAAACATGTTATCTGGTGTTTTCACCACTCCACAGTGCGTTTGATATGCAGAACCAGCGATATCTTGGTTTTCGTGGGGTTTCAAGCTCAGATATGCATTTTCTGCGATAATCTTGGTGAAACCTCTGTCCGAAGTATGCAGAATCATCTAGATCGCTCTTTTCGAGCTATCTAATGCGAGAAACACGTTATCTGGTGCATTCACCACTCCAGAGTGCGTTTGACATGCAGAACCAGCGATATCTTGGTTTTCGTGGAGTTTCAAGCTGAGATATGCATTTTTTACGATAATCTTGGTGAGACTTCTGTCCGAAGTATGTTTAATCATCGAGATTGCTCGTTTCGAGCTATTTAATGCGAGAAACATGTTATCTGGTGTTTTCACCACTCCACAGTGCGTTTGATATGCAGAACCGGGGACATCTTGATTTTCGTGAGGTTTCAAGCTGAGATCTGCATGTTCTGCGATAATCTTGGTGAGACTTCTGTCCGAAGTATGCAGAATCATCGAGTTCGCACTTTTCGAGCTATTTAATGCGAGGAACACGTTATCGGGTGTTTTCCCCACTCCACAGTTGGTTTGATATGCAGAACCGGAGATATCTTGGTTTTCGTGGGGTTTCAAGCTGAGATTTGCATTTTCTGCGATAATCTTGTTGAGACTTCTGTCCGAAGTATGCTGAATCATCGAGATTGCTCTTTTCGAGCTATTTAATGCGAGAAACACGTTATCTGGTGTTATCACCACTCCACAGTGCGTTTGATATGCAGAACCAGCGATATCTTGGTTTTCGTCGGGGTTCAACCTGAGATATGCATTTTCTGCGATAATCTTGGTGAGACTTCAGTCAGAAGTATGCAGAATCATCGGGATCGCTCTTTTCGACTTATTTAATGCGAGAAACACGTTATCCGATGTTTTCACCACTCCACAGTGCGTTTGATATGCAGAACCGGGGACATCTTGATTTTCGTGAGGTTTCAAGCTGAGATCTGCATGTTCTGCGATAATCTTGTTGAGACTTCAGTCAGAAGTATGCAGAAACATCTAGATCGCTCTTTTCGAGCTATTTAATGCGAAAAAACAAGTTTTCTGGTGTTTTCAACATTCCACAGTGCGTTTGATATGCAGAACGGGCGATATCTGGGTTTTCGTGGGGTTTCTAGCTGAGATATGCATTTTCTGCGATAATCTTGGTGAGTCTTCTGTCAGAAGTATGCAGAATCATCGAGATCCCTCTTTTCGAGCTATTTAATGCGAGAAACACGTTCTCTGGTTGTTTTCACCACTCCACAGTGCGTTTGATATGCAGAACCGGCGACATCTTGGATTTCGTCGGGGTTCAAGCTGTGATATGCATTTTCTACGATAATCTTGGTGAGACTTCTGTCAGAAGTATGCAGAATCATCAGGATCGCTCTTTTCGAGCTATTTAATGCGAGAAAAACGTTATCTGGTGTTTTCACAACTCCGCAGTGCGTTTGATATGCAGAACCGGCGACATCTTGGATTTCGTCGGGGTTCAACCTGAGATATGCATTTTCTGCGATACTCTTGGTGAGACTTCAGTCAGAAGTATGCAGAATCATCGGGATCGCTCTTTTCGACTTATTTAATGCGAGAAACACGTTATCCGGTGTTTTCACCACTCCACAGTGCGTTTGATATGCAGAACCGGCGATATCTTGGATTTCGTCGGGTTTCAAGCTGAGATATGCATTTTCTACTATAATCTTGGTGAGACGTCTGTCAGAAGTATGCAGAATCTTCGAGATCGCTCTTTTCGAGCAACTTAATGCGAGAAACACGATATCTGGTTGTTTTCACCACTCCACAGTGCGTTCGATATGCAGAACCGGCGATATCTTGATTTTCGTGGTGTTGCCAGCTGAGATATGCATTTTCGGCGATAATCTAGGTGAGTCTTCTGCCAGAAGTACGCAGAATCATCTAGATCGCTCTTTTCGAGCTATTTAATGCGAGAAACACGTTATCTGGTTGTTTTCACCACTCTACAGTGCGTTTGATATGCAGAACCGGCGACATCTTGATTTTCGTGAGGTTTCAAGCTGAGATCTGCATGTTCTGCGATAATCTTGGTGAGACTTCAGTCAGAAGTATGCAGAAACATCTAGATCGCTCTTTTCGAGCTATTTAATGCGAAACAACAAGTTTTCTGGTGTTTTCAACATTCCACAGTGCGTTTGATATGCAGAACGGGCGATATCTTGTTTTTCGTGGTGTTTCCAGCTGAGATATGCATTTTCTGCGATAATCTTGGTGAGTCTTCTGTCAGAAGTATGCAGAATCATCGAGATCCCTCTTTTCGAGCTATTTAATGCGAGAAACACGTTCTCTGGTGTTTTCAGCACTCCCCAGTGCGTTAAATATGCAGAACCAGCGATATCTGGGTTTTCGTGGGGTTTCTAGCTGAGATATGCATTTTCTGCGATAATCTTGGTGAGACTTCTGTCCGAAGTATGCAGAAACAGCGAGAGCGCTCTTCTCGAGCTATTTAATGCGAGAAACAAGTTATCTGGTGTTTTCACCACTCCACAGTGCGTTTGATATGCAGAACCAGCGATATCTTGGTTTTCGTGGGGTTTCAAGCTCAGATATGCATTTTCTGCGATAATCTTGGTGAAACCTCTGTCCGAAGTATGCAGAAACATCTAGATCGCTCTTTTCGAGCTATCTAATGCGAGAAACACGTTATCTGGTACATTCACCACTCCAGAGTGCGTTTGACATGCAGAACCAGCGATATCTTGGTTTTCGTGGAGTTTCAAGCTGAGATATGCATTTTTTACGATAATCTTGGTGAGACTTCTGTCCGAAGTATGTTTAATCATCGAGATTGCTCGTTGCGAGCTATTTAATGCGAGAAACATGTTATCTGGTGTTTTCACCACTCCACAGTGCGTTTGATATGCAGAACCAGCGATATCTTGGTTTTCGTGGGGTTTCAAGCTCAGATATGCATTTTCTGCGATAATCTTGGTGAAACCTCTGTCCGAAGTATGCAGAAACATCGAGAGCGCTCTTCTCGAGCTATTTAATGCGAGAAACAAGTTATCTGGTGTTTTCACCACTCCACAGTGCGTTTGATATGCAGAACCAGCGATATCTTGGTTTTCGTGGGGTTTCAAGCTCAGATATGCATTTTCTGCGATAATCTTGGTGAAACCTCTGTCCGAAGTATGCAGAAACATCGAGAGCGCTCTTTTCTATCTATTTAATGCGAGAAACACGTTTTCTGGGGTTTTCACAACTCCACAGTTCATTGGATAAGCAGAACAGGAGATATCTTGGTTTTCGTGGGGTTTCTAGCAGAGATATGCATTTTCTGCGATAATCATGGTGAGACTTCTGTTAGAAGTATGCAGAATCATCGATATCGCACTTTTCGATCTATTTAATGCGAGAAACACGTTGTCTGGTTTTTCAACACTCCACAGTTGGTTTGATATGTAGAACCGGCGATGTTTTGTTTTCGTCGGGTTTCAAGTTGAGATATGCATTTTCTACGATAATCTTGGTGAAACATCTGTCCAAAGCATGCAGAAACATCAAGAGCGCTCTTTTCGAGCTATTTAATGCGAGAAACACGTTCTCTGGGGTTTTCACCACACCACAGTTCGTTGGATGTGCAGAACCGGAGATATCTTGGTTTTCGTGGGGTATCAAGCTGAGATATGCATTTTCTGCGATAATCTTGGTGAGACCTCTGTCCGAAGTATGCAGAAACATCGAGATCGCTCTTTTCGACCTATTTAATGCGAGAAACACCTTATCTGGTGTTTTCACCACTCCACAGTGCGTTTGATATGCAGAACCAGCGAAATCTTGGTTTTCGTGGGGTTTCAAGTTGAGATATGCATTTTTTACGATTATCATGGTGAGACTTCTGTCCGAAGTATGCAGAATCATCGAGATCGCACTTTTCGAGATATTTAATGCGAGAAACACGTTATCTGGTGTTTTCAGCACTCCACAGTTCGTTTGATATGCAGAACCGGCGACATCTTGGATTTCGTCGGGGTTCAAGCTGTGATATGCATTTTCTACGATAATCTTGGTGAGACTTCTGTCAGAAGTATGCAGAATCATCAGGATCGCTCTTTTCGAGCTATTTAATGGGAGAAAAACGTTATCTGGTGTTTTCACCACTCCGCAGTGCGTTTGATATGCAGAACCGGCGACATCTTGGATTTCGTCGGGGTTCAACCTGAGATATGCATTTTCTGCGATAATCTTGGTGATACTTCTGTCCGAAGTATGCAGAATCATCGAGATCGCACTTTTCGAGCTATTATATGCGAGAAACACGTTAACTGGTGTTTTCACCACTGCGCAGTGCGTTTGATATGCAGAACCGGCGACATCTTAGATTTCGTCGGGGTTCAAGCTGAGATATGCATTTTCTACTATAATCTTGGTGAGACGTCTGTCAGAAGTATGCAGAATCTTCGAGATCGCTCTTTTCGAGCAACTTAATGCGAGAAACACGATATCTGGTTGTTTTCACCACTCCACAGTGCGGTTGATATGCAGAACCGGCGATATCTTGATTTTCGTGGTGTTTCCAGCTGAGATATGCATTTTCTGCGATAATCTTGGTGAGTCTTTTGTCAGAAGTATGCAGAATCATCTAGATCGCTCTTTGCGAGCTATTTAATGCGAAAAAAGAAGTTTTCTGGTGTTTCCAACATTACACAGTGCGTTTGATATACAGAACCGGCGATATCTTGATTTTCGTGGTGTTTCCAGCTGAGATATGCATTTTCGGCGATAATCTAGGTGAGTCTTCTGCCAGAAGTATGCAGAATCATCTAGATCGCTCTTTTCGAGCTATTTAATGCGAGAAACACGTTCTCTGGTTGTTTTCACCACTCCACAGTGCGTTTGATATGCAGAACCGGCGACATCTTGATTTTCGTGAGGTTTCAAGCTGAGATCTGCATGTTCTGCGATAATCTTGGTGAGACTTCAGTCAGAAGTATGCAGAAACATCTAGATCGCTCTTTTCGAGCTATTTAATGCGAGAAACACGTTCTCTGGTTGTTTTCACCACTCCACAGTGCGTTTGATATGCAGAAACGTCTAAATCTTGATTTTCGTGAGGTTTCAAGCTGAGATATGCATTTTCAGCGATAATCTTGGTGAGTCTTCTGTCAGAAGTATGCTGAATCATCGAAATCCCTCTTTTCGAGCTATTTAATGCGAGAAACACGTTAACTGGTGTTTTCACCACTCCACAGTGCGTTTGATATGCAGAACCAGCGACATCTTGGATTTCGTCGCGTTTCAAGCTGAGACATGCATTTTCTACGATAATCTTGGTGAGACTTCTGTCAGAAGTATGCAGAATCATCGGGATCGCACTTTTCGAGCTATTTAATGCGAGGAACACGTTATCTGGTGTTTTCCCCACTCCACAGTTGGTTTGATATGCAGAACCCGAGATATCTTGGTTTTCGTGGGGTTTCAAGCTGAGATATGCATTTTCTGCGATAATCTTGGTGAGACTTCAGTCAGAAGTATGCAGAATCATCTAGGTCGTTTTTTTCGAGCTATTCAATGCGAGAAACACGTTTTCTGGTGTATTCACCACTCCACAGTACGTTAGACATGCAGAACCGGAGATATCTTCGTTTCGGTAGGGTTTCAAGCTGAGACATGCATTTTCTACGATAATATTGGTGAGACCTCTGTCAGAAGTATGCAGAATCTTCGAGAACACTCTTTTCGAGCTACTTAATGCGAGAAACACGTTTTCTGGTGTTTTCACCACTCCACAGTACGTTTGATGTGCAGAACTGGAGATATCTTGGTTTTCGTGGTGTTTCCAGCTGAGATATGCATTTTCTGTGACAATCTTGGTGAGTGTTCCGTCAGAAGTATGCAGAATCATCGAGATCGCTCTCTTCGAGCTATTTAATGCGAGAAACACGTTATCTGGTGTTTTCACCACTCCACAGTGCGCTTGATATGCAGAACCGGGGACATCTTGATTTTCGTGAGGTTTCAAGCTGAGATCTGCATGTTCTGCGATAATCTTGGTGAGACTTCTGTCCGAAGTATGCATAATCATCGAGTTCGCACTTTTCGAGCTATTTAATGCGAGGAACACGTTATCTGGTTGTTTTCATCACTCCACAGTGCGTTTGATATGCAGAACCGGCGACATCTTGATTTTCGTGGGGTTTCTAGCTGAGATATGCATTTTCTGCGATAATCTTGGTGAGACTTCTGTGCGAAGTATGTTTAATCATCGAGATCGCTCGTATCGAGCTATTTAATGCGAGAAACACGTTATCTGGTGTTTTCACCATTCCACAGTGCGTATGATGTGCAGAACCGACGATATCCTGGTTTTCGTGTGGTTTCAAGCTCAGATATGCATTTTCTGCGATAATATTGGTGAGACTTCAGACAGAAGTATGCAGAATCATCTAGATCGATCTGTTCGAGCTACTTAATGCGAGAAACACGTTATCTGGTTGTTTTCATCACTCCACAGTGCGTTTGATATGCAGAACCGGCGACATCTTGATTTTCGTGGGGTTTCTAGCTGAGATATGCATTTTCTGCGATAATATTGGTGAGACTTCTGTCCGAAGTATGCAGAGTCATCGAGAACGTACTTATCGAGCTATTTAATGCGAGAAACACGTTTTCTGGGGTTTTCACCTCTCCACAGTTCGTTTGATATGCAGAACCGGCGATGTTTGGTTTTCGTCGGGTTTCAAGTTGAGATATGCATTTTCTACGATAATCTTGGTGAAACATCTGTCCGAAGTAAAGCAGAAACATTAAGAGCGCACTTTTCGAGCTATTTAATGCGAGAAACACGTTTTCTGGGGTTTTCACCACACCACAGTTCGTTGGATGTGCAGAACCGGAGATATCTTGGTTTTCGTGCGGTTTCAAGCTGAGATATGCATTTTCTGCGATAATCTTGGTGAGACCTCTGTCCGAAGTATGCTGAAACATCGAGAACGTACTTATCGAGCTATTTAATGCGAGAAACACGTTTTCTGGGGTTTTCACCTCTCCACAGTTCGTTTGATATGCAGAACCGGCGATGTTTGGTTTTCGTCGGGTTTCAAGTTGAGATATGCATTTTCTACGATAATCTTGGTGAAACATCTGTCCGAAGTATGCAGAAACATTAAGAGCGCTCTTTTCGAGCTACTTAATGCGAGAAACACGTTTTCTGGTGTTTTCAACATTCCACAGTGCGTTTGATATGCAGAACCGGCGATATCTTGATTTACGTGGTGTTTCCAGCTGATATATGCATATTCTGCGATAATCTTGGTGAGTCCTTTGTCAGAAGTATGCAGAATCATCTAGATCGCTCTTTTCGAGCTATTTAATGCGAAAAAACAAGTTTTCTGGTGTTTTGAACATTCCACAGTGCGTTTGATATGCAGAACCGGCGACATCTTGGATTTCGTCGGGTTTCAAGCTGACATATGCATTTTCTACGATAATCTTGGTGAGACTACTGTCAGAAGTTTGCAGAATCATCTAGATCGCTCGTTTCGAGCTATTTAATGCGAAAAAAAAAGTTTTCTGGTGTTTTCACCACTCCACAGTGCGTCTGATATGCACAACCGGCGATATCTTGGTTTTCGTGGGGTTTCCAGCTGAGATATACATTTTCTGCGATAATCTTGGTGAGTCTTCTGTCAGAAGTATGCAGAATGTTCGAGATCGCTCTATTCGAGCTATTTAATGCGAGAAACACGTTATCTGGCTGTTTTCATCTCTCCACAGTGCGTTTGATATGCAGAACCGGCGACATCTTGATTTTCGTGGGGTTTCTAGCTGAGATATGCATTTTCTGCGATAATATTGGTGAGGCTTCTGTCCGAAGTATGCAGAGTCATCGAGATCGTACTTTTCGAGCTATTTAATCCGAGAAACACGTTTTCTGGTGTTTTAACCTCTCCACAGTTGGTTTGATATGCAGAACCGGCGATGTTTGGTTTTCTTCGGGTTTCAAGTTGAGATATGCATTTTCTACGATAATCTTGGTGAGACTTCTGTCAGAAGTATGCAGAATCATCGGGATCTCTCTTTTCGAGCTATTTAATGCGAGAAACACGTTCTCTGGTTGTTTTCACCACTCCACAGTGCGTTTGATATGCAGAAACGGCTACATCTTGAGTTTCGTGAGGTTTCAAGCTGAGATATGCATTTTCAGCGATAATCTTGGTGAGTCTTCTGTCAGAAGTATGCAGAATCATCGAGATCACTCTTTTCGAGCTATTTAATGCGAAAAAACAAGTTTTCTGGTGTTTTCAACATTCCACAGTGCGTTTGATATGCAGAACCGGCGATATCTTGATTTTCGTGGTGTTTCCAGCTGAGATATGCATTTTTGGCGATAATCTAGGTGAGTCTTCTGCCAGAAGTATGCAGAATCATTTGGATCGCTCTTTTCGAGCTATTTAATGCGAGAAACACGTTATCTGGTTGTTTTCACCACTCTACAGTGCGTTTGATATGCAGAACCGGCGACATCTTGATTTTCGTGAGGTTTCAAGCTGAGATCTGCATGTTCTGCGATAATCTTGGTGAGACTTCAGTCAGAAGTATGCAGAAACATCTAGATCGCTCTTTTCGAGCTATTTAATGTGAAATAACAAGTTTTCTGGTGTTTTCAACATTCCACAGTGCGTTTGATATGCAGAACGGGCGATATCTTGTTTTTCGTGGTGTTTCCGGCTGAGATATGCATTTTCTGCGATAATCTTGGTGAGTCTTCTGTGAGAAGTATGCAGAATCATCGAGATCCCTCTTTTCGAGCTATTTAATGCGAGAAACACGTTCTCTGGTTGTTTTCACCACTCCACAGTGCGTTTGATATGCAGAACCGGCGACATCTTGGATTTCGTCGCGTTTCAAGCTGAGACATGCATTTTCTACGATAATCTTGGTGAGACTTCTGGCAGAAGTATGCAGAATCTTCGAGTTCGCTCTTTTCGAGCAACTTAATGCGAGAAACACGTTATCTGGTGTTTTCACCACTCCACAGTGCGTTTGATATGCAGAACGGGCGACATCTTGATTTTCGTGAGGTTTCAAGCTGAGATATGCATTTTCTGCGATAATCTTGGTGAGAATTCAGTCAGAAATATGCAGAATCTTCTATATCGCTCTTTTCGAGCTATTTAATGCGAAAAAACAAGTTTTCTGGTGTTTTCAACATTCCACAGTGCGTTTGATATGCAGAACCGGCGATATCTTGATTTTCGTGGAGTTTCCAGCTGAGATATGCATTTTCGGCGATAATCTTGTTGAGTCTTCTGTCAGAACTATGCAGAATCATCGAGATCCCCCTTTTCGAGCTATTTAATGCGAGAAACACGCTAACTGGTGTTTTAACCACTCCACAGTGCGTTTGATATGCGGAACCCGCGACATCTAGGATTTCGTCGGGTGTCAAGCTGAGACCTGCATTTTCTACGATAATCTTGGTGAGACTGCTGTCCGAAGTATGCAGAATCATCGAGTTCGCACTTTTCGAGCTATTTAATGCGAGGAACACGTTATCTGGTGTTTTCCCCACTCCACAGTTGGTTTGATATGCAGAACCGGAGATATCTTGGTTTTCGTGGGGTTTCAAGCTGAGATATGCATTTTCTGCGATAATCTTGTTGAGACTTCTGTCCGAAGTATGCAGAATCATCGAGATTGCTCTTTTCGAGCTATTTAATGCGAGAAACACGTTATCTGGTGTTATCACCACTCCACAGTGCGTTTGATATGCAGAACCAGCGATATCTTGGTTTTCGTCGGGTTTCAAGCTGTGATATGCATCTTCTGCGATAATCTTGGTGAGACTTCAGTCAGAAGTATGCAGAATCATCTAGATCGCTCTTTTCGAGCTATTTAATGCGAGAAACACGTTTTCTGGTGTATTCACCACTCCACAGTACGTTAGACATGCAGAACCGGAGATATCTTCGTTTCGGTAGGGTTTCAAGCTGAGACATGCATTTTCTACGATAATATTGGTGAGACCTCTGTCAGAAGTTTGCAGAATCATCTAGATCGCTCGTTTCGAGCTATTTAATGCGAAAAAACAAGTTTTCTCATGTTTTCAAAATTCCACAGTGCGTTTGATATGCAGAACCGGCGATATCTTGATTTTCGTGGTGTTTCCAGCTGAGATATGCATTTTCTGCGATAATCTTGTTGAGACTTCTGTCCGAAGTATGCAGAATCATCGAGATTGCTCTTTTCGCGCTATTTAATGCGAGCAACACGTTATCTGGTGTTATCACCACTCCACAGTGCGTTTGATATGCAGAACCAGCGATATCTTGGTTTTCGTCGGGTTTCAAGCTGTGATATGCATCTTCTGCGATAATCTTGGTGAGACTTCAGTCAGAAGTATGCAGAATCATCTAGATCGCTCTTTTCGAGCTATTTAATGCGAGAAACACGTTATCTGGTGTTTTCAAAATTCCACAGTGCGTTTGATATGCAGAACCGGCGATATCTTGATTTTCGTGGTGTTTCCAGCTGAGATATGCATTTTCTGTGATAATCTTGGTGAGTGTTCTGTCAGAAGTATACAGAATCATCGGGATCGCTTTTTTCGAGCTATCTAATGCCAGAAACACGTTATCTGGTGTTTTCACCACTCCACAGTGCGTTTGATATGCAGAACCAGCGATATCTGGGTTTTCGTGGGGTTTCAAGCTGAGATATGCATTTTCTGCGATAATCTTGGTGAGACTTCTGTCCGAAGTATGCAGAAACATCGAGAGCGCTCTTTTCGAGCTATTTAATGCGAGAAACACGTTATCTGGTGTTTTCACCACTCCACAGTGCGTATGATGTGCAGAACCGACGATAACCTGGTTTTCGTGGGGTTTCAAGCTCAGATATGCATTTTTGCGATAATATTGGTGAGACTTCAGACAGAAGTATGCAGAATCATCTAGATCGATCTTTTCGAGCTATTTAATGCGAAAAAACAAGTTTTCTGGTGTTTTCAACATTCCACAGTGCGTTTGATATGCAGAACCGGCGATATCTTGATTTTCGTGGTGTTTCCAGCTGAGATATGCATTTTCTACGATAATGTTGGTGAGACTTCTGTCAGAAGTATGCAGAATCTTCGAGAACGCTCTTTTCGAGCTACTTAATGCGCGAAACAAGTTTTCTGGTGTTTTCACCACTCCACGGTACGTTTGATATGCAGAACCGGCGACATCTTGGATTTCGTCGGGTTTCAAGCTGAGATATGTATTTTCTACGATAATCTTGGTGAGACTTCTGTCAGAAGTTTGCAGAATCATCTAGATCGCTCGTTTCGAGCTATTTAATGCGAAAAAACCAGTTTTCTGGTGTTTTCAACATTCCACAGTGCGTTTGATATGCAGAACCGGCGATATCTTGATTTTGGTGGTGTTTCCAGGTGAGATATGCATTTTCTGTGATAATCTTGGTGAGTGTTCTGTCAGAAGTATGCAGTATCATCGGGATCGCTTTTTTCGAGCTATCTAATGCGAGAAACACGTTTTCTGGTGTTTTCACCACACCACAGTGCGTTTGATATGCAGAACCGGCGACATCTTGGATTTCGTCGGGTTTCAAGCTGAGATATGTATTTTCTACGATAATCTTGGTGAGACTTCAGACAGAAGTATGCAGAATCATCTAGATCGATCTTTTCGAGCTATTTAATGCGAGAAACACGTTTTCTGGGGCTTTCACCACTCCACAGTGCGTTTGATATGCTGAACACAGCGATATCTTGGTTTTCGCGGGGTTTCAAGCTGAGATATGCATTTTTTACGATAATTTTGGTGAGACTTCTGTCCGAAGTATGCAGAATCATCGAGATCGCGCTTTTCGAGCTATGTAATGCGAGAAACACGTTATCTGGTGTTTTCACCACTCCACAGTGCGTTTGATATGCAGAACCGGCGACATCTTGGTTTTCGTGGGGTATCAAGCTGAGATATGCATTTTCTGCGATAATCTTGGTGAGACTTCTGTTAGAAGTATGCAGAATCATCGAGATCGCTCTTTTCGAGCTATTTAATGCGAGAAACACGTTATCTGGTGTTGTCACCACTCCACGGTACGTTTGATGTGCAGAACCGGAGATAACTCGGTTTTCGTGGTGTTTCCAGCTGAGATATGCATTTTCTGCGATAATCTTGGTGGGTCTTTTGTCAGAAGTATGCAGAACCATCTAGATCGCTCTTTTCGAGCTACTTAATGCGCGAAACACGTTTCCTGGTGTTTTCACCACTCCACGGTACGTTTGATGTGCAGAACCGGCGATATTTTTGTTTTCGTCGGGTTTCAAGCTGAGATATGCATTTTCTACGATAATCTTGGTGAGACTTCTGTCAGAAGTATGCAGGATCTTCGAGAACGCTGTTTTCGAGCTACTTAATGCGAGAAACACGTTTTCTGGTGTTTTCACCACTCCACAGTGCGTTTGATATGCAGAACCGACGACATCTTGGTTTTCGTGGGTTTTCAAGCTGAGATATGCTTTTTCTTGCGATAATCTTGGTGAGACTTCTGTTAGAAGTATGCAAAATCATCGAGATCGCACTTTTCGAGCTATTTAATGCGAGAAACACGTAATCTGGTGTTTTCACCACTCCACAGTTGGTTTGATATGCAGAACCGGCGATATTTTTGTTTTCGTCGGGTTTCAAGCTGAGATATGCATTTTCTACGATAATCTTGGTGAAACATCTGTCCGAAATATGCAGAAACATCGAGAGCCCTCTTTTCGAGCTACTTAATGCACGAAACACGTTTTCTGGTGTTTTCACCACTCCACAGTACGTTTGACATGCAGAACCGGAGATATCTTGGTTTCGGTCGGGTTTCATGCTGAGATATGCATTTTCTACGATAAGCTTGGTGAAACATCTGTCCAAAGTATGCAGAAACATCGAGAGCGCTCTTTTCGAGCTATTTAATGCGCGAAAAACGTTTTCTGGTGTTTTCACCACTCCACGGTACGATTGTTGTGCAGAACCGGCGATATCTTGGTTTTCGTGGGGTTTCAAGCTGAGATATGCATTTTCTGCGATAATCTTGGTGAGACTTCTGTCCGAAGTATGCTGAAACATCGAGATCACTCTTTTCGAGCTAGTTAATGCGAGAAAAACCTTATCCTGGGTTTTCACCACTCCACAGTGCGTTTGATATGCAAATCCGGCGATATCTTGGTTTTCGTGGGGTTTCAAGCAGAGATATGCATTTTCTGCGATAATCTTGGTGAGACTTCTGTTAGAAGTATGCAGAATCATCGAGATCGCTGTTTTCGAGCTATTTAATGCGAGAAACACGTTATCTGGTGTTTTCACCACTCCACAGTGCGTTTGATATGCAGTACTAGCGATATCTTGGTTTTCGTGGCGTTTGAAGCTGAGATATGCATTTTTTACGATAATCTTCGTGAGACTTCTGTCCGATGTATGCTGAAACATCGAGATCGCTCTTTTCGAGCTAGTTAATGCGAGAAAAACCTTATCCGGTGTTTTCACCATTCCACAGTGCGTTTGATATGCAAAGCCGGCGATATCTTGGTTTTCGTGGGGTTTCAAGCTGAGATATGCATTTTCTGCGATAATCTTGGTGAGACTTCTGTTAGAAGTATGCAGAATCATCGAGATTGCACTTTTCGAGCTATTTAATGCGAGAAACACGTTTTCTGGTGTTTTCACCACTCCACAGTACGTTTGACAAGCAGAACCGGAGATATCTTGGTTTCGGTCGGGTTTCAAGCTGAGATATGCATTTTCTACGATAATCCTGGTGAGACTTCTGTCAGAAGTAAGCAGAATCTTCGAGAACGCTCTTTTCGAGCTACTTAATGCGCGAAATCCGTTTTCTGGTGTTTTCACCACTCCACGGTACGTTTGATGTGCAGAACCGGAGATAACTCGGTTTTCGTCGGGTTTCACGCTGAGATATGCATTTTCTGCGATAATATTGGTGAGACTTCAGTCAGAAGTATGCAGAATCATCTAGAACGCTCTTTTCGAGCTACTTAATGCACGAAACACATTTTTGGTGTTTTCACCACTCCACAGTACGTTTGACATGCTGAACCGGAGATATCTTGGTTTCGGTCGGGTTTCAAGCTGAGATATGCATTTTCTACGATAATCCTGGTGAGACTTCTGTCAGAAGTATGCAGAATCTTCGAGAACGCTCTTTTCGAGCTAGCTAATGCGAGAAACACGTTTTCTGGTGTTTTCACCACGCCACAGTGCGTTTGATATGCAGAACAGTAGCTATCTTGGTTTTCGTGGGGTTTCAAGCTGAGATATGCATTTTCTACGATAATGTTGGTGAGACTTCTGTCAGAAGTATGCAGAATCTACGTGAACGCTCCTTTCGAGCTACTTAATGCACGAAACACGTTTTCTGGTGTTTTCACCACTCCACAGTACGTTTGACATGCAGAACAGGAGATATCTTGATTTCGGTCGGGTTTCAAGCTGAGCTATGCATTTTCTACGATAATCCTGGTGAGACTTCTGTCAGAAGTATGCAGGATCTTCGAGATCGCACTTTTCGAGCTATTTAATACGAGAAACACGTTATCTGGTGTTTTGACCACTCCACAGCGCGTTTGATATGTAGAGACGCCGATAACTTGGTTTTCGTGGGGTTTCCAGCTGAAATATGCATTTTCTACGATAATATTGGTGTTTCATCTATGAGAAGTATGCAGAATCATCGAGAACGCTCTTTTCGAGCTAGCTAATGCGAGAAACACGTTTTCTGCTGTTTTCACCACGCCAGAGTGCGTTTGATATGCAGAACAGTAGCTATCTTGGTTTTCGTGGGGTTTCAAGCTGAGATATGCATTTTCTGCGATAAGCTTGGTGAAACATCTGTCCGAAGTATGCAGAATCATCGAGATCGCACTATTCGAGCTATTTAATGCGAGAAACACGTTATCTGGTGTTTTCACCACTCCACAGTGCGTATGATATGCAGAACCGGCGATATCTTGGTTTTCGTGGGGTTTCAAGCTGAGATATGCATTTTCTGCGATAATCTTGGTGAGACTTCTGTCCGAAGTATGCTGAAACATCGAGATCGCTCTTTTCGAGCTGGTTAATGCGAGAAGTTCCTTATCCGGTGTTTTCACCACTCCACAGTGCGTTTGATATGCAGAACCAGCGATATCTTGGCTTTCGTGGGGTTTCAAGCTGAGATACGCATTTTTTACGATAATCTTGTTGAGACTTATGTCCCAAGTATGAAGAATCATCGAGATCGCTCTATTCGAGCTATTTAATGCGAGAAACACGTTTTCTGGGGCTTTCACCACTCCACAGTGCGTTTGATATGCTGAACACAGCGATATCTTGGTTTTCGCGGGGTTTCAAGCTGAGATATGCATTTTTTACGATAATTTGGTGAGACTTCTGTCCGAAGTATGCAGAATCATCGAGATCGCGCTTTTCGAGCTATGTAATGCGAGAAACACGTTATCTGGTGTTTTCACCACTCCACAGTGCGTTTGATATGCAGAACCGGCGACATCTTGGTTTTCGTGGGGTATCAAGCTGAGATATGCATTTTCTGCGATAATCTTGGTGAGACTTCTGTTAGAAGTATGCAGAATCATCGAGATCGCTCTTTTCGAGCTATTTAATGCGAGAAACACGTTGTCTGGTGTTTTCACCACTCCACGGTACGTTTGATGTGCAGAACCGGAGATAACTCGGTTTTCGTGGTGTTTCCAGCTGAGATATGCATTTTCTGCGATAATCTTGGTGGGTCTTTTGTCAGAAGTATGCAGAATCATCTAGATCGCTCTTTTCGAGCTACTTAATGCGCGAAACACGTTTTCTGGTGTTTTCACCACTCCACGGTACGTTTGATGTGCAGAACCGGCGATATTTTTGCTTTCGTCGGGTTTCAAGCTGAGATATGCATTTTCTACGATAATCTTGGTGAGACTTCTGTCAGAAGTATGCAGGATCTTCGAGAACGCTGTTTTCGAGCTACTTAATGCGAGAAACACGTTTTCTGGTGTTTTCACTACTCCACAGTGCGTTTGAAATGCAGAACCGACGACATCTTGGTTTTCGTGGGTTTTCAAGCTGAGATATGCTTTTTCTGCGATAATATTGGTGAGACTTCTGTTAGAAGTATGCAAAATCATTGAGATCGCACTTTTGAGCTATTTAATGCGAGAAACACGTTATCTGGTGTTTTCACCACTCCACAGTTGGTTTGATATGCAGAACCGGCGATATTTTTGTTTTCGTCGGGTTTCAAGCTGAGATATGCATTTTCTACGATAATCTTGGTGAAACATCTGTCCGAAATATGCAGAAACATCGAGAGCCCTCTTTTCGAGCTACTTAATGCACGAAACACGTTTTCTGGTGTTTTCACCACTCCACGGTACGTTTGATGTGCAGAACCGGAGATAACTCGGTTTTCGTGGTGTTTCCAGCTGAGATATGCATTTTCTGCGATAATCTTGGTGGGTCTTTTGTCAGAAGTATGCAGAATCATCTAGATCGCTCTTTTCGAGCTACTTAATGCACGAATCACGTTTTCTGGTGTTTTCACCACTCCACAGTACGTTTGACATGCAGAACCGGAGATATCTTGGTTTCGGTCGGGTTTCAAGCTGAGATATGCATTTTCTACGATAAGCTTGGTGAAACATCTGTCCAAAGTATGCAGAAACATCGAGAGCGCTCTTTTCGAGCTATTTAATGCGCGAAAAACGTTTTCTGGTGTTTTCACCACTCCACGGTACGATTGATGTGCAGAACCGGCGATATCTTGGTTTTCGTGGGGTTTCAAGCTGAGATATGCATTTTCTGCGATAATCTTGGTGAGACTTCTGTCCGAAGTATGCTGAAACATCGAGATCGCTCTTTTCGAGCTAGTTAATGCGAGAAAAACCTTATCCGGTGTTTTCACCACTCCACAGTGCGTTTGATATGCAAAACCGGCGATATCTTGGTTTTCGTCGGGTTTCACGCTGAGATATGCATTTTCTGCGATAATATTGGTGAGACTTCAGTCAGAAGTATGCAGAATCATCTAGAACGCTCTTTTCGAGCTACTTAATGCACGAAACACGTTTTTTGGTGTTTTCACCACTCCACAGTACGTTTGACATGCAGAACCGGAGATATCTTGGTTTCGGTCGAGTTTCAAGCTGAGATATGCATTTTCTACGATAATCCTGGTGAGACTTCTGTCAGAAGTATGCAGAATCTTCGAGAACGCTCTTTTCCAGCTACTTAATGCAGGAAATACGTTTCCTGGTGTTTTCACCACTCCACGGTACGTTTGATGTGCAGAACCGGAGATAACTCGGTTTTCGTCGGGTTTCAAGCTGAGATATGCATTTTCTACGACAATCTTGGTGAGACTTCTGTCAGAAGTATGCAGGATCTTCGAGAACGCTCTTTTCGAGCTATTTAATGCGAGAAACACGTTATCTGGTGTTTTCACCACTCCACAGTTGGTTTGATATGCAGAACCGGCGATATCTTGATTTTCGTGGTGTTTCCAGCTGAGATATACATTTTCTACGATAATGTTGGTGAGACTTCTGTCAGAAGTATGCAGAATCTTCGTGAACGCTCTTTTCGAGCTACTTAATGCACGAAACACGTTTTCTGCTGTTTTCACCCCGCCACAGTGCGTTTGATATGCAGAACAGTAGCTATCTTGGTTTTCGTGGGGTTTCAAGCTGAGATATGCATTTTCTGCGATAAGCTTGGTGAAACATCTGTCCGAAGTATGCAGAATCATGGAGATCGCACTATTCGAGCTATTTAATGCGAGAAACACGTTTTCTGGGGTTTTCACCACTCCACAGTGCGTTTGATATGCTGAACACAGCGTTATCTTGGTTTTCGCGGGGTTTCAAGCTGAGATATGCATTTTTTACGATAATTTTGGTGAGACTTCTGTCCGAAGTATGCAGAATCATCGAGATCGCTCGTTTCGAGCTATTTAATGCGAGAAACACGTTATCTGGTGTTTTCACCACTCCACAGTGCGTTTGATATGCGGAACCGGCGATATCTTGGTTTTCGTGGGGTATCACGCTGAGATATGCATGTTTTACGATAATCTTGGTGAGACTTCTATTCGAATTATGCAGAATCATCGAGCTATGTAATGCGAGAAACACGTTATCTGGTGTTTTCATCACTCCACAGTTTGTTTGATATGCAGAACCGGCGATATCTTGATTTTCGTGGTGTTTGCAGCTGAGATATGCATTTTCTACGATAATCCTGGTGTGACTTCTGTCAGAAGTAAGCAGAATCTTCGAGAACGCTCTTTCCGAGCTACTTAATGCGCGAAATCCGTTTTCTGGTGTTTTCACCACTCCACGGTACGTTTGATGTGCAGAACCGGAGATAACTCGGTTTTCGTCGGGTTTCACGCTGAGATATGCATTTTCTGCGATAATATTGGTGAGACTTCAGTCAGAAGTATGCAGAATCATCTAGAACGCTCTTGTCGAGCTACTTAATGCACGAAACACGTTTTCTGGTGTTTTCACCACTCCACGGTACGTTTGATGTGCAGAACCGGAGATATCTTGGTTTCGGTCGGGTTTCAAGCTGAGATATGCATTTTCTGCGATAATATTGGTGAGACTTCAGTCAGAAGTATGCAGAATCATCTAGAACGCTCTTGTCGAGCTACTTGATGCACGAAACACGTTTTTTGGTGTTTTCACCACTCCACAGTACGTTTGACATGCAGAACCGGAGATATCTTGGTTTCGGTCGGGTTTCATGCTGAGATATGCATTTTCTACGATAATCCTGGTGAGACGTCTGTCAGAAGTATGCAGAATCATCTAGATCGCACTATTCGAGCTATTTAATGCGAGAAACACGTTGTCTGGTGTTTTCACCACTCCACAGTTGGTTTGATATGCAGAACCGGAGATAACTCGGTTTTCGTCGGGTTTCAAGCTGAGATATGCATTTTCTACGATAATCTTGGTGAGACTTCTGTCAGAAGTATGCAGGATCTTCGACAACGCTCTTTTCGAGCTATTTAATGCGAGAAACACGTTATCTGGTGTTTTCACCACTCCACAGTACGTTTGACATGCAGAACCGGAGATATCTTGGTTTCGGTCGGGTTTCAAGCTGAGATATGCATTTTCTACGATAATTTTGGTAAAACATCTGTCCGAAGTATGCAGAAACATCGAGAGCGCTCTTTTCGAGCTATTTAATGCGAGAAACTCGTTTTCTGGGGTTTTCACCACTCCACAGTTCGTTGGATATGCAGAACCGGAGATATCTTGGTTTTCGTGGGGTTTCAAGATGAGATATGCATTTCCTGCGATAATCTTGATGAGACTTCTGTCCGAAGTATGCTGAATCATCGAGATCGCTCTTCTCGAGCTATTTGATGCGAGAAACTCGTTATCTGGTGTTTTCACCACTCCACAGTGCGTTTGATATGCAGAACCAGCGATATCTTGGTTTTCGTGGCATTTCAAGCTGAGATATGCATTTCCTGCGATAATCTTGGTGAGACTTCTGTCCGAAGTATGCTTAATTATCGAGATCGCTCGTTTCGAGCTATTCAATGCGAGAAACACGTTATCTGGTGTTTTCACCACTCCACAGTACGTGTGATATGCAGAACCGGCGATATCTTGGTTTTCGTCGGGTTTCAAGCTGAGATATGCATTTTCTACGATAATCTTGGTGAAACATCGGTCCGAAGTATGCAGAAACATCGAGAGCGCTCTTTTCGAGCTATTTAATGCGAGAAACACGTAATCTGGTGTTTTCACCAGTCCACAGTGCGTATGATATGCAGAACCGGCGATATCTTGGTTTTCGTGGTGTTTCAAGGTGAGATATGCATTTTCTGCGATAATCTTGGTGAGACTTCTGTTAGAAGTATGCAGAATCATCGAGATCGCCCTTTTCGAGGTATTTAAAGCGACAAACGCGTTATCTGGTGTATTCACCACTCCACAGTGCGTTTGATATGCAGTACCAGCGATATCTTGGTTTTCGTGGCGTTTGAAGCTGAGATATGCATTTTTTACGATAATCTTGGTGAGACTTCTGTCCGAAGAATGCAGAATCATCGAGATCGCACTATTCGAGCTATTTAATGCGAGAAAAACCTTATCCGGTGTTTTCACCACTCCACAGTGCGTTTGATATGCAGAACCGGCGATATCTTGGTTTTCGTGGGGTGTCAAGCAGAGATATGCATTTTCTGCGATAATCTTGGTGAGACTTCTGTTAGAAGTATGCAGAATCATCTAGAGCGCTCTTTTCGAGCTACTTAATGCACGAAACACGTTTTCTGGTGTTTTCACCACTCCACAGTACGTTTGACATGCAGAACCGGAGATATCTTGGTTTCGGTCGGGTTTCAAGCTGAGATATGCATTTTCTACGATAATCCTGGTGTGACTTCTGTCAGAAGTAAGCAGAATCTTCGAGAACGCTCTTTTCGAGCTACTTAATGCGCGAAATCCGTTTTCTGGTGTTTTCACCACTCCACGGTACGTTTGATGTGCAGAACCAGAGATAACTCGGTTTTCGTCGGGTTTCACGCTGAGATATGCATTTTCTGCGATAATCTTGGTGAGACTTCTGTTAGAAGTATGCAGAATCATCTAGAGCGCTCTTTTCGAGCTACTTAATGCACGAAACACGTTTTCTGGTGTTTTCACCACTCCACGGTACGTTTGATGTGCAGAACCGGAGATAACTCGGTTTTCGTCGGGTTTCAAGCTGAGATATGCATTTTCTACGATAATCTTGGTGAGACTTCTGTCAGAAGTATGCAGGATCTTCGAGAACGCTCTTTTCGAGCTATTTAATGCGAGAAACACGTTATCTGGTGTTTTCACCACTCCACAGTGCGTATGATATGCAGAACCGGCGATATCTTGGTTTTCGTGGGGTTTCAAGCTGAGATATGCATTTTCTGCGATAATCTTGGTGAGACTTCTGTCCGAAGTATGCTGAAACATCGAGACCGCTCTTTTCGAGCTATTTAATGCGAGAAACACGTTATCTGGTGTTTTCACCACTCCACAGTTGGTTTGATATGCAGAACCGGCGATATCTTGGTTTTCGTCGGGTTTCAAGCAGAGGTATGCATTTTCTGCGATAATCTTGGTGAGACTTCTGTTAGAAGTATGCAGAATCATCGAGATCGCACTTTTCGAGCTATTTAATGCGAGAAACACGTTATCTGGTGTTTTCACCACTCCACAGTGCGTTTGATATGCAGTACCAGCGATATCTTGGTTTTCGTGGCGTTTGAAGCTGAGATATGCATTTTCTGCGATAGTATTGGTGAGACTTCAGTCTGAAGTATGCAGAATCATCTAGATCGCTCTTTTCGAGCTACTTAATGCACGAAACACGTTTTCTGCTGTTTTCACCACTCGACAGTACGTTTGACATGCAGAACCGGAGATAACTCGGTTTTCGTCGGGTTTCACGCTGAGATATGCATTTTCTGCGATAATATTGGTGAGACTTCAGTCAGAAGTATGCAGAATCATCTAGAACGCTCTTTTCGAGCTACTTAATGCACGAAACACGTTTTTTGGTGTTTTCACCACTCCACAGTACGTTTGACATGCAGAACCGGAGATATCTTGGTTTCGGTCGGGTTTCAAGCTGAGATATGCATTTCCTGCAATAATCTTGGTGAGACTTCTGTCCGAAGTATGCTGAATCATCGAGATCGCTCTTCTCGAGCTATTTAATGCGAGAAACACGTTCTCTGGTTGTTTTCACCACTCCACAGTGCGTTTGATATGCAGAACAGGCGATATCTTGATTTTCGTGGTGTTTCCAGCTGAGATATGCATTTTCTACGATAATCCTGGTGAGACTTCTGTCAGAAGTATGCAGAATCTTCGAGAACGCTCTTTTCGAGCTACTTAATGCGCGAAACACGTTTTCTGGTGTTTTCACCACTCCACAGTTCGTTGGATATGCAGAACCGGAGATATCTTGGTTTTCGTGGGGTTTCAAGCTGAGATATGCATTTTCTACGATAATCTTGGTGAGACTTCTGTCAGAAGTATGCAGGATCTTCGAGCACGCTCTTTTCGAGCTATTTAATGCGAGAAACACGTAATCTGGTGTTTTCACCACTCCACAGTGCGTATGATATGCAGAACCGGCGATATTTTGGTTTTCGTGGGGTTTCAAGGTGAGATATGCATTTTCTGCCATAATCTTGGTGAGACTTCTGTCCGAAGTATGCTGAAACATCGAGATCGCACTTTTCGAGCTATTTAATGCGAGAAACACGTTATCTGGTGTTTTCACCACTCCACAGTGCGTTTGATATGCAGTACCAGCGATATCTTGGTTTTCGTGGCGTTTGAAGCTGAGATATGCATTTTTTACGATAATCTTGGTGAGACTTCTGTCCGAGGTATGCAGAATCATCGAGATCGCACTATTCGAGCTATTTAATGCGAGATACACGTTCTCTGGTTGTTTTCGCCACTCCACAGTTGGTTTGATATGCAGAACCGGCGATATTTTGGTTTTCGTCGGGTTTCAAGCTGAGATATGCATTTTCTACGATAATCTTGGTGAACCATCTGTCCGAAGTACGCAGAAACATCGAGAGCCCTCTTTTCGAGCTATTTAATGCGAGAAACTCGTTTTCTGGGGTTTTCACCACTCCACAGTTGGTTGGATATGCAGAACCGGAGATATCTTGGTTTACGTGGGGTATCAAGGTGAGATATGCATTTCCTCAATAATCTTGGTGAGACTTCTGTCCGAAGTATGCTGAATCATCGAGATCGCTCTTCTCGAGCTATTTAATGCGAGAAACACGTTCTCTGTTTGTTTTCACCACTCCACAGTGCGTTTGATATTCAGAACAGGCGATATCTTGATTTTCGTGGTGTTTCCAGCTGAGATATGCATTTGCTGCGATAATCTTGGTGGGTCTTTTGTCAGAAGTATGCAGAATCAACTAGAACGCTCTTTTCGAGCTATTTAATGCGAGAAACTCGTTTTCTGGGGTTTTCACCACTCCACAGTGCGTTTGATATGCAGTACCAGCGATATCTTGGTTTTCGTGGCGTTTGAAGCTGAGATATGCATTTTTTACGATAATCTTGTTGAGACTTCTGTCCGAAGTATGCAGGATCTTCGAGAACACTCTTTTCGAGCTACTTAATGCGAGAAACACGTTTACTGGTGTTTTCACCACTCCACAGTGCGTTTGATATGCAGAACCAGCGACATCTTGGTTTTCGTGGGGTTTCAAGCTGAGATATGCATTTTCTGCGATAATCTTGGTGAGACTTCTGTCCGAAGTATGCTTAATTATCGAGATCGCTCGTTTCGAGCTATTCAATGCGAGAAACACGTTATCTGGTGTTTTCACCACTCCACAGTGCGTTTGATATGCAGTACCAGCGATATCTTGGTTTTCGTGGCGTTTGAAGCTGAGATATGCATTTTTTACGATAATCTTGTTGAGACTTCTGTCCGAAGTATGCAGGATCTTCGAGAACGCTCTTTTCGAGCTACTTAATGCGAGAAACACGTTTACTGGTGTTTTCACCACTCCACAGTGCGTTTGATATGCAGAACCAGCGACATCTTGGTTTTCGTGGGGTTTCAAGCTGAGATATGCATTTTCTGCGATGATCTTGGTGTGACTTCTGTCCGAAGTATGCTGAATCATCGAGATCGCTCTTCTCGAGCTATTTGATGCGAGAAACTCGTTATCTGGTGTTTTCACCACTCCACAGTGCGTTTGATATGCAGAACCAGCGATATCTTGGTTTTCGTGGCATTTCAAGCTGAGATATGCATTTCCTGCGATAATCTTGGTGAGACTTCTGTCCGAAGTATGCTTAATTATCGAGATCGCTCGTTTCGAGCTATTCAATGCGAGAAACACGTTATCTGGTGTTTTCACCACTCCACAGTGCGTGTGATATGCAGAACCGGCGATATCTTGGTTTTCGTCGGGTTTCAAGCTGAGATATGCATTTTCTACGATAATCTTGGTGAAACATCGGTCCGAAGTATGCAGAAACATCGAGAGCGCTCTTTTCGAGCTATTTAATGCGAGAAACACGTAATCTGGTGTTTTCACCAGTCCACAGTGCGTATGATATGCAGAACCGGCGATATCTTGGTTTTCGTGGTGTTTCAAGGTGAGATATGCATTTTCTGCGATAGTCTTGGTGAGACTTCTGTTAGAAGTATGCAGAATCATCGAGATCGCCCTTTTCGAGGTATTTAATGCGACAAACGCGTTATCTGGTGTTTTCACCACTCCACAGTGCGTTTGATATGCAGTACCAGCGATATCTTGGTTTTCGTGGCGTTTGAAGCTGAGATATGCATTTTTTACGAAAATCTTGGTGAGACTTCTGTCCGAAGTATGCAGAATCATCGAGATCGCACTATTCGAGCTATTTAATGCGAGAAAAACCTTATCCGGTGTTTTCACCACTCCACAGTGCGTTTGATATGCAGAACCGGCGATATCTTGGTTTTCGTGGGGTGTCAAGCAGAGATATGCTTTTTCTGCGATAATCTTGGTGAGACTTCTGTTAGAAGTATGCAGAATCATCTAGAGCGCTCTTTTCGAGCTACTTAATGCACGAAACACGTTTTCTGGTGTTTTCACCACTCCACAGTACGTTTGACATGCAGAACCGGAGATATCTTGGTTTCGGTCGGGTTTCAAGCTGAGATATGCATTTTCTACGATAATCCTGGTGTGACTTCTGTCAGAAGTAAGCAGAATCTTCGAGAACGCTCTTTTCGAGCTACTTAATGCGCGAAATCCGTTTTCTGGTGTTTTCACCACTCCACGGTACGTTTGATGTGCAGAACCGGAGATAACTCGGTTTTCGTCGGGTTTCACGCTGAGATATGCATTTTCTGCGATAATATTGGTGAGACTTCAGTCAGAAGTATGCAGAATCATCTAGAACGCTCTTGTCGAGCTACTTAATGCACGAAACACGTTTTTTGGTGTTTTCACCACTCCACAGTACGTTTGACATGCAGAACCGGAGATATCTTGGTTTCGGTCGGGTTTCATGCTGAGATATGCATTTTCTACGATAATCCTGGTGAGACTTCTGTCAGAAGTATGCAGAATCATCGAGATCGCACTATTCGAGCTATTGAATGCGAGAAACACGTTATCTGGTGTTTTCACCAGTCCACAGTTGGTTTGATATGCAGAACCGGAGATAACTCGGTTTTCGCCGGGTTTCAAGCTGAGATATGCATTTTCTACGATAATCTTGGTGAGACTTCTGTCAGAAGTATGCAGGATCTTCGACAACGCTCTTTTCGAGCTATTTAATGCGAGAAACACGTTATCTGGTGTTTTCACCACTCCACAGTGCGTTTGATATGCAGAACCGGCAACATCTTGATTTTCGTGGGGTTTCGAGCTGAGATATGCATTTTCTGCGATAATATTTGTGAGACTTCAGTCAGAAGTATGCAGAATCATCTAGATCGCTCTTTTCGAGCTACTTAATGCACGAAACACGTTTTCTGGTGTTTTCACCACTCCACGGTACGTTTGATGTGCAGAACCGGAGATAACTTGGTTTTCGTCGGGTTTCAAGCTGAGATATGCATTTTCTACGATAATCTTGGTGAGACTTCTGTCCGAAGTATGCTGAAACATCGAGATCGCTCTTTTCGAGCTATTTAATGCGAGAAACACGTTATCTGGTGTTTTCACCACTCCACAGTTGGTTTGATATGCAGAACCGGCGATATCTTGGTTTTCGTCGGGTTTCAAGCAGAGATATGCATTTTCTGCGATAATCTTGGTGAGACTTCTGTTAGAAGTATGCAGAATCATCGAGATCGCACTTTTCGAGCTATTTAATGCGAGAAACACGTTATCTGGTGTTTTCACCACTCCACAGTGCGTTTGATATGCAGTACCAGCGATATCTTGGTTTTCGTGGCGTTTGAAGCTGAGATATGCATTTTCTGCGATAGTATTGGTGAGACTTCAGTCAGAAGTATGCAGAATCATCTAGATCGCTCTTTTCGAGCTACTTAATGCACGAAACACGTTTTCTGGTGTTTTCACCACTCCACAGTACGTTTGATATGCAGAACCGGAGATAACTCGGTTTTCGTCGGGTTTCACGCTGAGATATGCATTTTCTGCGATAATATTGGTGAGACTTCAGTCAGAAGTATGCAGAATCATCTAGAACGCTCTTTTCGAGCTACTTAATGCACGAAACACGTTTTTTGGTGTTTTCACCACTCCACAGTACGTTTGACATGCAGAACCGGAGATATCTTGGTTTCGGTCGGGTTTCAAGCTGAGATATGCATTTCCTGCAATAATCTTGGTGAGACTTCTGTCCGAAGTATGCTGAATCATCGAGATCGCTCTTCTCGAGCTATTTAATGCGAGAAACACGTTCTCTGGTTGTTTTCACCACTCCACAGTGCGTTTGATATGCAGAACAGGCGATATCTTGATTTTCGTGGTGTTTCCAGCTGAGATATGCATTTTCTACGATAATCCTGGTGAGACTTCTGTCAGAAGTATGCAGAATCTTCGAGAACGCTCTTTTCGAGCTACTTAATGCGCGTAACACGTTTTCTGGTGTTTTCACCACTCCACAGTTCGTTGGATATGCAGAACCGGAGATATCTTGGTTTTCGTGGGGTTTCAAGCTGAGATATGCATTTTCTACGATAATCTTGGTGAGACTTCTGTCAGAAGTATGCAGGATTTTCGAGCACGCTCTTTTTGAGCTATTTAATGCGAGAAACACGTAATCTGGCGTTTTCACCACTCCACAGTGCGTATGATATGCAGAACCGGCGATATTTTGGTTTTCGTGGGGTTTCAAGGTGAGATATGCATTTTCTGCCATAATCTTGGTGAGACTTCTGTCCGAAGTATGCTGAAACATCGAGATCGCACTTTTCGAGCTATTTAATGCGAGAAACACGTTATCTGGTGTTTTCACCACTCCACAGTGCGTTTGATATGCAGTACCAGCGATATCTTGGTTTTCGTGGCGTTTGAAGCTGAGATATGCATTTTTTACGATAATCTTGGTGAGACTTCTGTCTGAAGTATGCAGAATCATCGAGATCGCACTATTCGAGCTATTTAATGCGAGATACACGTTCTCTGGTTGTTTTCGCCACTCCACAGTTGGTTTGATATGCAGAACCGGCGATATTTTGGTTTTCGTCGGTTTTCAAGCTGAGATATGCATTTTCTACGATAATCTTGGTGAACCATCTGTCCGAAGTATGCAGAAACATCGAGAGCGCTCTTTTCGAGCTATTTAATGCGAGAAACTGGTTTTCTTGGGTTTTCACCACTCCACAGTTCGTTGGATATGCAGAACCGGAGATATCTTGTTTTTCGTGGGGTTTCAAGCTGAGATATGCATTTCCTGCGATAATCTTCGTGAGACTCCTGTCCGAAATATGCTGAATCATCGAGATCGCTCTTTTCGAGCTATTTAATGCGAGAAACACGTTCTCTGGTTGTTTTCACCACTCCACAGTGCGTTTGATATTCAGAACAGGCGATATCTTGATTTTCGTGGTGTTTCCAGCTGAGATATGCATTTGCTGCGATAATCTTGGTGGGTCTTTTGTCAGAAGTATGCAGAATCAACTAGAACGCTCTTTTCGAGCTACTTAATGCAAGAAACACGTTTTCTGGTGTTTTCACCACTCCACAGTACGTTTGACATGCAGAACCGGAGATATCTTGGTTTCGGTCGGGTTTCAAGCTGAGATATGCATTTTCTACGATAATCTTTGTGAAACATCTGTCCGAAGTACGCAGAAACATCGAGAGCCCTCTTTTCGAGCTATTTAATGCGAGAAACTCGTTTTCTGGGGTTTTCACCACTCCACAGTTGGTTGGATATGCAGAACCGGAGATATCTTGGTTTACGTGGGGTATCAAGGTGAGATATGCATTTCCTCAATAATCTTGGTGAGACTTCTGTCCGAAGTATGCTGAATCATCGAGATCGCTCTTCTCGAGCTATTTAATGCGAGAAACACGTTCTCTGGTTATTTCACCACTCCACATTGCGTTTGATATGCAGAACCGGCGATATTTTGGTTTTCGTGGGGTTCCAAGGTGAGATATGCATTTTCTGCGATAATCTTGGTGAGACTTCTGTCCGAAGTATGCTGAAACATCTAGATCGCTCTTTTCGTGCTAGTTAATGCGAGAAAAACCTTATCCGGTGTTTTCACCACTCCACAGTGCGTTTGATATGCAGAACAGGCGATATCTTGGTTTTCGTGGGGTTTCAAGCAGAGATATGCATTTTCTGCGATAATCTTGGTGAGACTTCTGTTAGAAGTATGCAGAATCATCGAGATCGCTCTTTTCGAGCTATTTCATGCGAGAAACACGTTCTCTGATTGTTTTCACCACTCCACAGTGCGTTTGATATGCAGAACAGGCGATATCTTGATTTTCGTGGTGTTTCCAGCTGAGATATGCTTTTTCTACGATAATCTTGGTGAAACATCTGTCCGAAGTATGCAGAAACATCGAGAGCGCTCTTTTCGAGCTATTTAATGCACGAAACACGTTTTCTGGTGTTTTCACCACTCCACAGTACGTTTGACATGCAGAACCGGAGATATCTTGGTTTCGGTCGGGTTTCATGCTGAGATATGCATTTTCTACGATAATTTTGGTGAAACATCTGTCCGAAGTATGCAGAAACATCGAGAGCGCTCTTTTCGAGCTATTTAATGCGAGAAACTCGTTTTCTGGGGTTTTCACCACTCCACAGTTCGTTGGATATGCAGAACCGGAGATATCTTGGTTTTCGTGGGGTTTCAAGATGAGATATGCATTTCCTGCGATAATCTTGGTGAGACTTCTGTCCGAAGTATGCTGAATCATCGAGATCGCTCTTCTCGAGCTATTTGATGCGAGAAACACGTTATCTGGTGTTTTCACCACTCCACAGTGCGTTTGATATGCAGAACCAGCGATATCTTGGTTTTCGTGGCGTTTGAAGCTGAGTTATGCATTTTTTACGATAATCTTGGTGAGACTTCTGTCCGAAGTATGCAGAATCATCGAGATCGCACTATTCGAGCTATTTAATGCGAGATACACGTTCTCTGGTTGTTTTCACCACTCCACAGTGCGTTTGATATGCAGAACCGGCAACATCTTGATTTTCGTGAGGTTTCGAGCTGAGATATGCATTTTCTGCGATAATATTGGTGAGACTTCAGTCAGAAGTATGCAGAATCATCTAGAGCGCTCTTTTCGAGCTACTTAATGCACGAAACACGTTTTCTGGTGTTTTCACCACTCCACAGTACGTTTGACATGCAGAACCGGAGATATCTTGGTTTCGGTCGGGTTTCAAGATGAGATATGCACTTTCTACGATAATCCTGGTGTGACTTCTGTCAGAAGTAAGCAGAATCTTCGAGAACGCTCTTTTCGAGCTACTTAATGCGCGAAATCCGTTTTCTGGTGTTTTCACCACTCCACGGTACGTTTGATGTGCAGAACCGGAGATAACTCGGTTTTCGTCGGGTTTCACGCTGAGATATGCATTTTCTGCGATAATATTGGTGAGACTTCAGTCAGAAGTATGCAGAATCATCTAGAACGCTCTTGTCGAGCTACTTCATGCACGAAACACGTTTTTTGGTGTTTTCACCACTCCACAGTACGTTTGACATGCCGAACCGGAGATATCTTGGTTTCGGTCGGGTTTCATGCTGAGATATGCATTTTCTACGATAATCCTGGTGAGACTTCTGTCAGAAGTATGCAGAATCATCGAGATCGCACTATTCGAGCTATTTAATGCGAGAAACACGTTATCTGGTGTTTTCACCACTCCACAGTTGGTTTGATATGCAGAACCGGAGATAACTCGGTTTTCGTCGGGTTTCAAGCTGAGATATGCATTTTCTACGATAATCTTGGTGAGACTTCTGTCAGAAGTATGCAGGATCTTCGACAACGCTCTTTTCGAGCTATTTAATGCGAGAAACACGTTATCTGGTGTTTTCACCACTCCACAGTGCGTTTGATATGCAGAACCGGCAACATCTTGATTTTCGTGGGGTTTCGAGCTGAGATATGCATTTTCTGCGAAAATATTTGTGAGACTTCAGTCAGAAGTATGCAGAATCATCTAGATCGCTCTTTTCGAGCTACTTAATGCACGAAACACGTTTTCTGGTGTTTTCACCACTCCACGGTACGTTTGATGTGCAGAACCGGAGATAACTCGGTTTTCGTCGGGTTTCAAGCTGAGATATGCATTTTCTACGATAATCTTGGTGACACTTCTGTCAGAAGTATGCAGGATCTTCGAGAACGCTCTTTTCGAGCTATTTAATGCGAGAAACACGTTATCTGGTGTTTTCAACACTCCACAGTGCGTATGATATGCAGAACCGGCGATATCTTGGTTTTCGTGGGGTTTCAAGCTGAGATATGCATTTTCTGCGATAATCTTGGTGAGACTTCTGTCCGAAGTATGCTGAAACATCGAGATCGCTCTTTTCGAGCTATTTAATGCGAGAAACACGTTATCTGGTGTTTTCACCACTCCACAGTTGGTTTGATATGCAGAACCGGCGATATCTTGGATTACGTGGGGTATCAAGGTGAGATATGCTTTTTCTACGATAATCTTGGTGAAACATCTGTCCGAACTATGCAGAAACATCGAGAGCGCTCTTTTCGAGCTATTTAATGCACGAAACACGTTTTCTGGTGTTTTCACCACTCCACAGTACGTTTGACATGCAGAACCGGAGATATCTTGGTTTCGGTCGGGTTTCAAGCTGAGATATGCATTTTCTACGATAATTTTGGTGAAACATCTGTCCGAAGTATGCAGAAACATCGAGAGCGCTCTTTTCGAGCTATTTAATGCGAGAAACTCGTTTTCTGGGGTTTTCACCACTCCACAGTTCGTTGGATATGCTGAACCGGAGATATCTTGGTTTTCGTGGGGTTTCAAGATGAGATATGCATTTCCTGCGATAAGCTTGGTGAGACTTCTGTCCGAAGTATGCTGAATCATCGAGATCGCTCTTCTCGAGCTATTTGATGCGAGAAACACGTTCTCTGGTTGTTTTCTCCACTCCACAGTGCGTTTGATATGCAGAACAGGCGATATCTTGATTTTCGTGGTGTTTCCAGCTGAGATATGCATTTTCTACGATAATCCTGGTGAGACTTCTGTCAGAAGTATGCAGAATCTTCGAGAACGCTCTTTTCGAGCTACTTAATGCGCGAAACACGTTTTCTGGTGTTTTCACCACTCCACGGTACGTTTGATGTGCAGAACCGGAGATAACTCGGTTTCCGTCGGGTTTCAAGCTGAGATATGCATTTTCTACGATAATCTTGGTGAGACTTCTGTCAGAAGTATGCAGGATCTTCGAGAACGCTCTTTTCGAGCTATTTAATGCGAGAAACACGTAATCTGGTGTTTTCACCACTCCACAGTGCGTATGATATGCAGAACCGGCGATATTTTGGTTTTCGTGGGGTTTCAAGGTGAGATATGCATTTTCTGCGATAGTCTTGGTGAGACTTCTGTCCGAAGTATGCTGAAACATCGAGATCGCTCTTTTCGTGCTTGTTAATGCGAGAAAAACCTTATCCGGTGTTTTCACCACTCCACAGTGCGTTTGATATGCAGAACAGGCGATATCTTGATTTTCGTGGTGTTTCCAGCTGAGATATGCTTTTTCTACGATAATCTTGGTGAAACATCTGTCCGAACTATGCAGAAACATCGAGAGCGCTCTTTTCGAGCTATTTAATGCACGAAACACGTTTTCTGGTGTTTTCACCACTCCACAGTACGTTTGACATGCAGAACCGGAGATATCTTGGTTTCGGTCGGGTTTCAAGCTGAGATATGCATTTTCTACGATAATTTTGGTGAAACATCTGTCCGAAGTATGCAGAAACATCGAGAGCGCTCTTTTCGAGCTATTTAATGCGAGAAACTCGTTTTCTGGGGTTTTCACCACTCCACAGTTCGTTGGATATGCTGAACCGGAGATATCTTGGTTTTCGTGGGGTTTCAAGATGAGATATGCATTTCCTGCGATAATCTTGGTGAGACTTCTGTCCGAAGTATGCTGAATCATCGAGATCGCTCTTCTCGAGCTATTTGATGCGAGAAACACGTTATCTGGTGTTTTCACCACTCCACAGTGCGTTTGATATGCAGAACCAGCGATATCTTGGTTTTCGTGGCATTTCAAGCTGAGATATGCATTTCCTGCGATAATCTTGGTGAGACTTCTGTCCGAAGTATGCTTAATTATCGAGATCGCTCGTTTCGAGCTATTCAATGCGAGAAACACGTTATCTGGTGTTTTCACCACCCCACAGTGCGTGTGATATGCAGAACCGGCGATATCTTGGTTTTCGTCGGGTTTCAAGGTGATATATGCATTTTCTGCGATAGTCTTGGTGAAACATCTGTCCGAAGTATGCAGAAACATCGAGAGCGCTCTTTTCGAGCTATTTAATGCACGAAACACGTTTTCTGGTGTTTTCACCACTCCACAGTACGTTTGACATGCAGAACCGGAGATATCTTGGTTTCGGTCGGGTTTCAAGCTGAGATATGCATTTTCTACGATAATTTTGGTGAAACATCTGTCCGAAGTATGCAGAAACATCGAGAGCGCTCTTTTCGAGCTATTTAATGCGAGAAACTCGTTTTCTGGGGTTTTCACCACTCCACAGTTCGTTGGATATGCAGAACCGGAGATATCTTGGTTTTCGTGGGGTTTCAAGATGAGATATGCATTTCCTGCGATAATCTTGGTGAGACTTCTGTCCGAAGTATGCTGAATCATCGAGATCGCTCTTCTCGAGCTATTTGATACGAGAAACACGTTATCTGGTGTTTTCACCACTCCACAGTGCGTTTGATATGCAGAACCAGCGTTATCTTGGTTTTCGTGGCATTTCAAGCTGAGATATGCATTTCCTGCGATAATCTTGGTGAGACTTCTGTCCGAAGTATGCAGAAACATCAAGAGCGCTCTTTTCGAGCTATTTAATGCGAGAAACACGTAATCTGGTGTTTTCACCAGTCCACAGTGCGTATGATATGCAGAACCGGCGATATCTTGGTTTTCGTGGGGTTTCAAGGTGAGATATGCATTTTTTGCGATAGTCTTGGTGAGACTTCTGTCCGAAGTATGCTGAAACATCGAGATCGCTCTTTTCGTGCTAGTTAATGCGAGAAAAACCTTATCCGTTGTTTTCACCACTCCACAGTGCGTTTGATATGCAGAACCGGCGATATCTTGGTTTTCGTGGGGTTTCAAGCTGAGATATACATTTTCTGCGATAATCTTGGTGAGACTTCTGTCCGAAGTATGCTGAATCATCGAGATCGCTCTTTTCGCGCTAGTTAGTGCGAGACACACGTTATCTGGTGTTTTCACCACTCCACAGTGCGTTTGATATGCAGAATAGTAGCTATCTTTGTTTTCGTGGGGTTTCAAGCTGAGATATGCATTTTCTGCGATAATCTTGTTGAGACTTCTGTCCGAAGTATGCAGAATCATCGAGATCGCTCGTTTCGAGCTACTTAATGCGAGAAACACGTTATCTGGTGTTTTCACCACTCCACAGTGCGTTGGATATGCAGAACCGGCGATATCTTGGTTTTCGTGGGGTTTCAAGCTGAGATATGCATTTTCTGCGATAATCTTGGTGAGACTTCTGTCCGAAGTATGCACAAACATCGAGAGCGCTCTTTTCGAGCTATTTAATGCGAGAAACTCGTTTTCTGGGGTTTTCACCACTCCACGGTACGTTTGATGTGCAGAACCGGAGACAACTCGGTTTTCGTCGGGTTTCAAGCTGAGATATGCATTTGCTACGATAATCTTGGTGAGACTCCTGTCCGAAATATGCTGAATCATCGAGATCTGTCTTTTCGAGCTATTTAATGCGAGAAACACGTTCTCTGGTTGTTTTCACCACTCCACAGTGCGTTTGATATGCAGAACAGGCGATATCTTTATTTTCGTGTGTGTTTCCAGCTGAGATATGCATTTTCTGCGATAATCTTGGTGGGTCTTTTGTCAGAAGTATGCAGAATCAACTAGATCGCTCTTTTCGAGCTATTTATTGCGAGAAACACGATCTCTGGTTGTTTTCACCACTCCACAGTGCGTTTGATATGCAGAACCGTTGATATCTTGATTTTCGTGGGGTTTTAAGCTGAGATATGCATTTTCTACGATAATCTTGGTGAAACATCTGTCCGAAGTATGCAGAAACATCGAGAGCGCTCTTTTCGAGCTATTTAATGCGAGAAACTCGTTTTCTGGGGTTTTCACCACTCCACGGTACGTTTGATGTGCAGAACCGGAGATAACTCGGTTTTCGTCGGGTTTCAAGCTGAGATATGCATTTTCTACGATAATCTTGGTGAGACTTCTGTCAGAAGTATGCAGGATCTTCGAGAACGCTCTTTTCGAGCTATTTAATGCGAGAAAAACGTAATCTGGTGTTTTCACCAGTCCACAGTGCGTATGAGATGCAGAACCGGCGATATCTTGGTTTTCGTGGGGTTTCAAGGTGAGATATGCATTTTCTGCGATAATCTTGGTGAGACGTCTGTCCGAAGTATGCTGAATCATCGGGATCGCTCTTTTCGAGCTAGTTAGTGCGAGAAACACGTTATCTGGTGTTTTCACCACTCCACAGTGCGTTGGATATGCAGAACCGGCGATATTTTGGTTTTCGTCGGGTTTCAAGCTGAGATATGCATTTTCTACGATAAGCTTGGTGAAACATCTGTCCAAAGTATGCAGAAACATCGAGAGCGCTCTTTTCGAGCTATCTAATGCGAGAAACACGTTTTCTCAGGTTTTCACCACTCCACAGTTCGTTGGATATGCAGAACAGTAGATATCTTGGTTTTCGTTGGGTTTCAAGCTGAGATATGCATTTTCTACGATAATCCTGGTGAGACTTCTGTCAGAAGTATGCAGAATCTTCGAGAACGCTCTTTTCGAGCTACTTAATGTGGGAAACACGTTTTCTGGTGTTTTCACCATTCCACGGTACGTTTGATGTGCAGAGCCGGAGATAACTAAGTTTTCGTCGGGTTTCAAGCTGAGATATGCATTTTCTACGATAATCTTGGTGAGGCTTCTGTCAGAAGTATGCAGGATCTTCGAGAACGCTCTTTTCGAGGTATTTAATGCGAGAAACGCGTTATCTGGTGTTTTCACCACTCCAAGGTGCGTTTGATATGCAGTACCAGCGATATCTTGGATTTCGTGGGGTTTCAAGGTGAGATATGCATTTTCTGCGATAATCTTGGTGAGACGTCTGTCCGAAGTATGCTGAATCATCGGGATCGCTCTTTTCGAGCTAGTTAGTGCGAGAAAGACGTTATCTGGTGTTTTCACCACTCCACAGTGCGTTGGATATGCAGAACCGGCGATATTTTGGTTTTCGTCGGGTTTCAAGCTGAGATATGCATTTTCTACGATAATCCTGGTGAGACTTCTGTCAGAAGTATGCAGAATCTTCGAGAACGCTCTTTTCGAGCTACTTAATGTGGGAAACACGTTTTCTGGTGTTTTCACCATTCCACGGTACGTTTGATGTGCAGAGCCGGAGATAACTAAGTTTTCGTCGGGTTTCAAGCTGAGATATGCATTTTCTACGATAATCTTGGTGAGACTCCTGTCCGAAATATGCTGAATCATCGAGATCTGTCTTTTCGAGCTATTTAATGCGAGAAACACGTTCTCTGGTTGTTTTCACCACTCCACAGTGCGTTTGATATGCAGAACAGGCGATATCTTTATTTTCGTGTGTGTTTCCAGCTGAGATATGCATTTTTTACGATAATCTTGGTGAGACTTCTGTCCGAAGTATGCAGAATCATCGAGATCGCTCTATTCGAGCTATTTAATGCGAGAAACACGTTCTCTGGTTGTTTTCACCACTCCACAGTGCGTTTGATATGCAGAACCGGCAACATCTTGGATTTCGTCGGGTTTCAAGCGGAGATATGCATTTTCTGCGATTATCTTGGTGAGACTTCAGTCAGAAGTATGCAGAATCATCTAGATCGCTCTTGTCGAGCTATTTAATGCAAAAAAACAAGTTTCCTGGTGTTTTCAACATTCCACAGTGCGTTTGATATGCAGAACCGGAGATATCTTGGTTTCGGTCGGGTTTCATGCTGAGATATGCATTTTCTACGATAATCCTGGTGAGACTTCTGTCAGAAGTATGCAGAATCTTCGAGAACGCCCTTTTCGAGCTACTTAATGTGCGTAACACGTTTTCTGGTGTTTTCACCACTCCACGGTACGTTTGATGTGCGGAACCGGAGATGACTCGGTTTTCGTCGGGTTTCAAGCTGAGATATGCATTTTCTGCGATAATCTTGGTGAGACTTCTGTCAGAAGTATGCAGGATCTTCGAGAACGCTCTTTTCGAGCTATTTAATGCGAGAACAACGTAATCTGGTGTTTTCACCATTCCACGGTACGTTTGATGTGCAGAGCCGGAGATAACTAAGTTTTCGTCGGGTTTCAAGCTGAGATATGCATTTTCTACGATAATCTTGGTGAGACATCTGTCCGAAGTATGCTGAAACATCGAGATCGCTCTTTTCGAGCTATTTAATGCGAGAAAAACCTTATCCGGTGTTTTCACCACTCCACAGTGCGTTTGATATGCAGAACCGGCGATATCTTGGTTTTCGTGGGGTTTCAAGCTGAGATATGCATTTTCCGCGATAATCTTGGTGAGACTTCTGTCCGAAGTATGCTGAATCATCGAGATCGCTCTTTTCGAGCTATTTAATGCGAGAAACTCGTTTTCTGGGGTTTTCACCACTCCACGGTACGTTTGATGTGCAGAACCGGAGATAACTCGGTTTTCGTCGGGTTTCAAGCTGAGATATGCATTTTCTACGATAATCTTGGTGAGACTTCTGTCAGAAGTATGCAGGATCTTCGAGAACGCTCTTTTCGAGCTATTTAATGCGAGAACAACGTAATCTGGTGTTTTCACCAGTCCACAGTGCGTATGATATGCAGAACCGGCGATATCTTGGTTTTCGTGGGGTTTCAAGGTGAGATATGCATTTTCTGCGATAATCTTGCTGAGACGTCTGTCCGAAGTATGCTGAAACATCGAGATCGCTCTTTTCGTGCTAGTTGATGCGAGAAAAACCTTATCCGTTGTTTTCACCACTCCACAGTGCGTTTGATATGCAGAACCGGCGATATCTTGGTTTTCGTGGGGTTTCAAGCTGAGATATACATTTTCTGCGATAATCTTGGTGAGCCTTCTGTCCGAAGTATGCAGAATCATCGAGATCGCTCTATTCGAGCTATTTAATGCGAGAAACACGTTCTCTGGTTGTTTTCACCACTCCACAGTGCGTTTGATATGCAGAACCGGCAACATCTTGGATTTCGTCGGGTTTCAAGCGGAGATATGCATTTTCTGCGATTATCTTGGTGAGACTTCAGTCAGAAGTATGCAGAATCATCTAGAACGCTCTTGTCGAGCTATTTAATGCAAAAAAACAAGTTTCCTGGTGTTTTCAACATTCCACAGTGCGTTTGATATGCAGAACCGGAGATATCTTGGTTTCTGTCGGGTTTCATGCTGAGATATGCATTTTCTACGATAATCCTGGTGAGACTTCTGTCAGAAGTATGCAGAATCTTCGAGAACGCCCTTTTCGAGCTACTTAATGTGCGTAACACGTTTTCTGGTGTTTTCACCACTCCACGGTACGTTTGATGTGCAGAACCGGAGATAACTCGGTTTTCGACGGGTTTCAAGCTGAGATATGCATTTTCTACGATAAGCTTGGTGAGACTTCTGTCAGGAGTATGCAGGATCTTCGAGAACGCTCTTTTCGAGCTATTTAATGCGAGAAACACGTTATCTGCTGTTTTCACCACTCCACAGTGCGTATGAGATGCAGAACCGGCGATATCTTGGTTTTCGTGGGGTTTCAAGGTGAGATATGCATTTTCTGCGATAATCTTGGTGAGACGTCTGTCCGAAGTATGCTGAATCATCGGGATCGCTCTTTTCGAGCTAGTTAGTGCGAGAAACACGTTATCTGGTGTTTTCACCACTCCACAGTGCGTTGGATATGCAGAACCGGCGATATTTTGGTTTTCGTCGGGTTTCAAGCTGAGATATGCATTTTCTACGATAAGCTTGGTGAAACATCTGTCCAAAGTATGCAGAAACATCGAGAGCGCTCTTTTCGAGCTATCTAATGCGAGAAACACGTTTTCTCAGGTTTTCACCACTCCACAGTTCGTTGGATATGCAGAACAGTAGATATCTTGGTTTTCGTTGGGTTTCAAGCTGAGATATGCATTTTCTACGATAATCCTGGTGAGACTTCTGTCAGAAGTATGCAGAATCTTCGAGAACGCTCTTTTCGAGCTACTTAATGTGGGAAACACGTTTTCTGGTGTTTTCACCATTCCACGGTACGTTTGATGTGCAGAGCCGGAGATAACTAAGTTTTCGTCGGGTTTCAAGCTGAGATATGCATTTTCTACGATAATCTTGGTGAGGCTTCTGTCAGAAGTATGCAGGATCTTCGAGAACGCTCTTTTCGAGGTATTTAATGCGAGAAACGCGTTATCTGGTGTTTTCACCACTCCAAGGTGCGTTTGATATGCAGTACCAGCGATATCTTGGATTTCGTGGGGTTTCAAGGTGAGATATGCATTTTCTGCGATAATCTTGGTGAGACGTCTGTCCGAAGTATGCTGAATCATCGGGATCGCTCTTTTCGAGCTAGTTAGTGCGAGAAAGACGTTATCTGGTGTTTTCACCACTCCACAGTGCGTTGGATATGCAGAACCGGCGATATTTTGGTTTTCGTCGGGTTTCAAGCTGAGATATGCATTTTCTACGATAATCCTGGTGAGACTTCTGTCAGAAGTATGCAGAATCTTCGAGAACGCTCTTTTCGAGCTACTTAATGTGGGAAACACGTTTTCTGGTGTTTTCACCATTCCACGGTACGTTTGATGTGCAGAGCCGGAGATAACTAAGTTTTCGTCGGGTTTCAAGCTGAGATATGCATTTTCTACGATAATCTTGGTGAGACTCCTGTCCGAAATATGCTGAATCATCGAGATCTGTCTTTTCGAGCTATTTAATGCGAGAAACACGTTCTCTGGTTGTTTTCACCACTCCACAGTGCGTTTGATATGCAGAACAGGCGATATCTTTATTTTCGTGTGTGTTTCCAGCTGAGATATGCATTTTTTACGATAATCTTGGTGAGACTTCTGTCCGAAGTATGCAGAATCATCGAGATCGCTCTATTCGAGCTATTTAATGCGAGAAACACGTTCTCTGGTTGTTTTCACCACTCCACAGTGCGTTTGATATGCAGAACCGGCAACATCTTGGATTTCGTCGGGTTTCAAGCGGAGATATGCATTTTCTGCGATTATCTTGGTGAGACTTCAGTCAGAAGTATGCAGAATCATCTAGATCGCTCTTGTCGAGCTATTTAATGCAAAAAAACAAGTTTCCTGGTGTTTTCAACATTCCACAGTGCGTTTGATATGCAGAACCGGAGATATCTTGGTTTCGGTCGGGTTTCATGCTGAGATATGCATTTTCTACGATAATCCTGGTGAGACTTCTGTCAGAAGTATGCAGAATCTTCGAGAACGCCCTTTTCGAGCTACTTAATGTGCGTAACACGTTTTCTGGTGTTTTCACCACTCCACGGTACGTTTGATGTGCGGAACCGGAGATGACTCGGTTTTCGTCGGGTTTCAAGCTGAGATATGCATTTTCTGCGATAATCTTGGTGAGACTTCTGTCAGAAGTATGCAGGATCTTCGAGAACGCTCTTTTCGAGCTATTTAATGCGAGAACAACGTAATCTGGTGTTTTCACCATTCCACGGTACGTTTGATGTGCAGAGCCGGAGATAACTAAGTTTTCGTCGGGTTTCAAGCTGAGATATGCATTTTCTACGATAATCTTGGTGAGACATCTGTCCGAAGTATGCTGAAACATCGAGATCGCTCTTTTCGAGCTATTTAATGCGAGAAAAACCTTATCCGGTGTTTTCACCACTCCACAGTGCGTTTGATATGCAGAACCGGCGATATCTTGGTTTTCGTGGGGTTTCAAGCTGAGATATGCATTTTCCGCGATAATCTTGGTGAGACTTCTGTCCGAAGTATGCTGAATCATCGAGATCGCTCTTTTCGAGCTATTTAATGCGAGAAACTCGTTTTCTGGGGTTTTCACCACTCCACGGTACGTTTGATGTGCAGAACCGGAGATAACTCGGTTTTCGTCGGGTTTCAAGCTGAGATATGCATTTTCTACGATAATCTTGGTGAGACTTCTGTCAGAAGTATGCAGGATCTTCGAGAACGCTCTTTTCGAGCTATTTAATGCGAGAACAACGTAATCTGGTGTTTTCACCAGTCCACAGTGCGTATGATATGCAGAACCGGCGATATCTTGGTTTTCGTGGGGTTTCAAGGTGAGATATGCATTTTCTGCGATAATCTTGCTGAGACGTCTGTCCGAAGTATGCTGAAACATCGAGATCGCTCTTTTCGTGCTAGTTGATGCGAGAAAAACCTTATCCGTTGTTTTCACCACTCCACAGTGCGTTTGATATGCAGAACCGGCGATATCTTGGTTTTCGTGGGGTTTCAAGCTGAGATATACATTTTCTGCGATAATCTTGGTGAGCCTTCTGTCCGAAGTATGCAGAATCATCGAGATCGCTCTATTCGAGCTATTTAATGCGAGAAACACGTTCTCTGGTTGTTTTCACCACTCCACAGTGCGTTTGATATGCAGAACCGGCAACATCTTGGATTTCGTCGGGTTTCAAGCGGAGATATGCATTTTCTGCGATTATCTTGGTGAGACTTCAGTCAGAAGTATGCAGAATCATCTAGAACGCTCTTGTCGAGCTATTTAATGCAAAAAAACAAGTTTCCTGGTGTTTTCAACATTCCACAGTGCGTTTGATATGCAGAACCGGAGATATCTTGGTTTCTGTCGGGTTTCATGCTGAGATATGCATTTTCTACGATAATCCTGGTGAGACTTCTGTCAGAAGTATGCAGAATCTTCGAGAACGCCCTTTTCGAGCTACTTAATGTGCGTAACACGTTTTCTGGTGTTTTCACCACTCCACGGTACGTTTGATGTGCAGAACCGGAGATAACTCGGTTTTCGACGGGTTTCAAGCTGAGATATGCATTTTCTACGATAAGCTTGGTGAGACTTCTGTCAGGAGTATGCAGGATCTTCGAGAACGCTCTTTTCGAGCTATTTAATGCGAGAAACACGTTATCTGCTGTTTTCACCACTCCACAGTGCGTATGATATCCAGAACCGGCGATATCTTGGGCTTCGTGGGGTTTCAAGCTGAGATATGCATTTTCTGCGATAATCTTGGTGAGACTTCTGTCCGAAGTATGCTGAAACATCGAGATCGCTCTTTTCGAGCTATTTAATGCGAGAAAAACCTTATCCGGTGTTTTCACCACTCCACAGTGCGTTTGATATGCAGAACCGGCGATATCTTGGTTTTCGTGGGGTTTCAAGCTGAGATATGCTTTTTCCGCGATAATCTTGGTGAGACTTCTGTCCGAAGTATGCTGAATCATCGAGATCGCTCTTTTCGAGCTAGTTAGTGCAAGAAACACGTTCTCTGGTTGTTTTCACCACTCCACAGTACGTTTGACATGCAGAACCGGAGATAGCTTGGTTTCGGTCGGGTTTCAAGCTGAGATATGCATTTTCTACGATAATCTTGGTGAAACATCTGTCCGAAGTATGCAGAAACATCGAGAGCGCTCTTTTCGAGCTATTTAATGCGAGAAACTCGTTTTCTGGGGTTTTCACCACTCCACAGTTCGTTGGATATGCAGAACCGGAGATATCTTGGTTTTCGTGTGGTTTCAAGCTGAGATATGCATTACCTGCGTCAATCTTGGTGAGACTTCTGTCCGAAGTATGCTGAATCATCTAGATCGCTCTTTTCGAGCTATTTAATGCGAGAAACACGTTATCTGGTGTTTTCACCACTCCACAGTGCGTTTGATATGCAGAACCAGCGATATCTTGGTTTTCGTGGGGTTTCAAGCTGATATATGCATTTTCTGCGATAATATTGGTGAGACTTCAGTCAGAAGTATGCTGAATCATCGAGATCGCTCTTTTCGAGCTAGTTAGTGCGAGAAACACGTTATCTGGTGTTTTCACCACTCCACAGTGCGTTTGATATGCAGAACAGTAGATATCTTCGTTTTCGTGGGGTTTGAAGCTGAGATATGCATTTTCTGCGATAATCTTGTTGAGACTTCTGTCCGAAGTATGCTGAATCATCGAGATCGCTCTTTTCGAGCTAGCTAGTGCGACAAACACGATATCTGGTGTTTTCACCACTCCACAGTGCGTTTGATATGCAGAACAGTAGATTCCTTGGTTTTCGTGGGGTTTCAAGCTGAGATATGCATTTTATGCGATAATCTTGTTGAGACTTCTGTCCGAAGTATGCAGAATCATCGAGATCGCTCGTTTCGAGCTACTGAATGCGAGAAACACGTTATCTGGTGTTTTCACCACTCCGCAGTGCGTTGGATATGCAGAACCGGAGATATTTTGGTTTTCGTCGGGTTTCAAGCTGAGATATGCATTTTCTACGATAAGCTTGGTAAAACATCTGTCCGAAGTATGCAGAAACATCGAGAGCGCTCTTTTCGAGCTATTTAGTGCGAGAAACACGTTTTCTGGGGGATTCACCAGTCCACAGTTCGTTGGATATGCAGAACAGTAGATATCTTGGTTTTCGTGGGGTTTCAAGCAGAGATATGCATTTTCTGCGATAATCTTGGTGAGACTTCTGTTAGAAGTATGCAGAATCATCGAGATCGCGCTTTTCCAGCTATTTAATGCGAGAAACACGTTATCTGGTGTTTTCACCACTCCACAGTTGGTTTGATATGCAGAACCGGCGATATTTTGGTTTTCGTCGGGTTTCAAGGTGAGATATGCATTTCCTGCGATAATCTTGGTGAGACTTCTGTCCGAAGTATGCTGAATCATCGAGATCGCTCTTTTCGAGCTAGTTAGTGCGTGAAACACGTTGTCTGGTGTTTTCACCACTCCACAGTGCGTTTGATATGCAGAACAGTAGATATCTTGGTTTTCGTGGGGTTTCAAGCTGAGATACGCATTTTCTGCGATAATCTTGTTGAGACTTCTGTTCGAAGTATGCAGAATCATCGAGATTGCTCGTTTCGAGCTTCTTAATGCGAGAAACACGTTATCTGGTGTTTTCACCACACCACAGTTCGTTGGATATGCAGAACCGGAGATATCTTGGTTTTCGTGTGGTTTCAAGCTGAGATATGCATTTCCTGCGATAATCTTGGTGAGACTTCTGTCCGAAGTATGCTGAATCATCTAGATCGCTCTTTTCGAGCTATTTAATGCGAGAAACACGGTATCTGGTGTTTTCACCACTCCACAGTGCGTTTGATATGCAGAACCAGCGATATTTTGGTTTTCGTGGGGTTTCAAGCTGAGATATGCATTTTCTGCGAAAATATTGGTGAGACTTCAGTCAGAAGTATGCTGAATCATCGAGATCGCTCTTTTCGAGCTAGTTAGTGCGAGAAACACGTTATCTGGTGTTTTCACCACTCCACAGTGCGTTTGATATGCTGAACAGTAGATATCTTGGTTTTCGTGGGGTTTCAAGCTGAGATATGCATTTTCTGCGATAATCTTGTTGAGACTTCTGTCCGAAGTATGCAGAATCATAGAGATCGCTCGTTTCGAGCTACTTAATGCGAGAAACACGTTATCTGGTGTTTTCACCACTCCACAGTGCGTTTGATATGCAGAACCGGCAACATCTTGGATTTCGTCGGGTTTCAAGCGGAGATTTGCATTTTTTGCGATTATCTTGGTGAGACTTCAGTCAGAAGTATGCAGAATCATCGAGATCGCTCTTGTCGAGCTATTTAATGCAAAAAAACAAGTTTCCTGGTGTTTTCAACATTCCACAGTGCGTTTGATATGCAGAACCGGACATATCTTGGTTTCGGTCGGGTTTCATGCTGAGATATGCATTTTCTACGATAATCCTGGTTAGACTTCTGTCAGAAGTATGCAAAATCTTCGAGAACGCCCTTTTCGAGCTACTTAATGTGCGAAACACGTTTTCTGGTGTTTTCACCACTCCACGGTACGTTTGATGTGCAGAACCGGAGATGAATCGGTTTTCGTCGGGTTTCAAGCGAGATATGCATTTTCTACGATAATCTTGGTGAGACTTCTGTCAGAAGTATGCAGAATCATCGAGATCGCTCGTTTCGAGCTACTTAATGCGAGAAACACGTTATCTGGTGTTATCACCACTGCACAGTGCGTTGGATATGCAGAACCGGCGATATTTTGGTTTTCGTCGGGTTTCAAGCTGAGATATGCATTTTCTACGATAAGCTTGGTGAAACATCTGTCCGAAGTATGCAGAAACATCGAGAGCGCTCTTTTCGAGCTATTTAATGCGAGAAACACGTTTTCTGGGGTTTTCACCACTCCACAGTTCGTTGGATATGCAGAACAGTAGATATCTTGGTTTTCGTGGGGTTTCAAGCAGAGATATGCATTTTCTGCGATAATCTTCGTGAGACTTCTGTTAGAAGTATGCAGAATCATCGAGATCGCGCTTTTCGAGCTATTTAATGCGAGAAACACGTTAACTGGTGATTTCACCACTCCACAGATGGTTTGATATGCAGGACCGGCGATATTTTGGTTTTCGTCGGGTGTCAAGCTGAGATATGCATTTTCTACGATAATCTTGGTGAAACATCTGTCCGAAGTATGCAGAAACATCGACAACGCTCTTTTCGAGCTATTTAATGCGAGAAACTCGTTTTCTGGGGTTTTCACCACTCCACAGTTCGTTGGATATGCAGAACCGGAGATATCTTGGTTTACGTGTGGTTTCAAGCTGAGATATGCATTACCTGCGTTAATCTTGGTGAGACTTCTGTCCGAAGTATGCTGAATCATCTAGATCGCTCTTTTCGAGCTATTTAATGCGAGAAACACGTTATCTGGTGTTTTTACCACTCCACAGTGCGTTTGATATGCAGAACCAGCGATATCTTGGTTTTCGTGGGGTTTCAAGCTGAGATATGCATTTTCTGCGATAATATTGGTGAGACTTCAGTCAGAAGTATGCTGAATCATCGACATCGCTCTTTTCGAGCTAGTTAGTGCGAGAAACACGTTATCTGGTGTTTTCACCACTCCACAGTGCGTTTGATATGCAGAACAGTAGATATCTTCGTTTTCGTGGGGTTTCAAGCTGAGATATGCATTTTCTGCGATAATCTTGTTGAGACTTCTGTCCGAAGTATGCTGAATCATCGAGATCGCTCTTTTCGAGCTAGCTAGTGCGACAAACACGATATCTGGTGTTTTCACCACTCCACAGTGCGTTTGATATGCAGAACAGTAGATTCCTTGGTTTTCGTGGGGTTTCAAGCTGAGATATGCATTTTATGCGATAATCTTGTTGAGACTTCTGTCCGAAGTATGCAGAATCATCGAGATCGCTCGTTTCGAGCTACTGATTGCGAGAAACACGTTATCTGGTGTTTTCACCACTCCACAGTGCGTTGGATATGCAGAACCGGAGATATTTTGGTTTTCGTCGGGTTTCAAGCTGAGATATGCATTTTCTACGATAATCTTGGTGAAACATCTGTCCGAAGTATGCAGAATCATCGAGATCGCTCGTTCCGAGCTTCTTAATGCGAGAAACACGTTATCTGGTGTTTTCACCACTCCACAGTTGGTTTGATATGCAGAACCGGCGATATTTTGGTTTTCGTCGGGTTTCAAGGTGAGATATGCATTTCCTGCGATAATCTTGGTGAGACTTCTGTCCGAAGTATGCTGAATCATCGAGATCGCTCTTTTCGAGCTAGTTAGTGCGAGAAACACGTTGTCTGGTGTTTTCACCACTCCACAGTGCGTTTGATATGCAGAACAGTAGATATCTTGGTTTTCGTGTGGTTTCAAGCTGAGATATGCATTTTCTGCGATAATCTTGTTGAGACTTCTGTTCGAAGTATGCAGAATCATCGAGATCGCTCGTTTCGAGCTTCTTAATGCGAGAAACACGTTATCTGGGGTTTTCACCACTCCACAGTGCGTTGGATATGCAGAACCGGCGATATTTTGGTTTTCGTCGGGTTTCAAGCTGAGATATGCATTTTCTACGATGAGCTTGGTGAAACATCTGTCCGAAGTATGCAGAAACATCGAGAGCGCTCTTTTCGAGCTATTTAGTGCGAGAAACACGTTTTCTGGGGTTTTCACCACTCCACAGTTCGTTGAATATGCAGAACAGTAGATATCTTGGTTTTCGTGGGGTTTCAAGCAGAGATATGCATTTTCTGCCGTAATCTTCGTGAGACGTCTGTTAGAAGTATGCAGAATCATTGAGATCGCGCATTTCTTGCTATTTAATGCGAGAAACACGTTATCTGGTGTTTTCACCACTCCACAGTTGGTTTGAAATGCAGAACCGGCGATATTTTGGTTTTCGTCGGGTGTCAAGCTGAGATATGCATTTTCTACGATAATCTTGGTGAGACTTCTGTTAGAAGTATGCAGAATCATCGAGATCGCGCTTTTCGACCTATTTAATGCGAGAAACACGTTATCTGGTGTTTTCACCACTCCACAGTTGGTTTGATATGCAGAACCGGCGATATTTTGGTTTTCGTCGGGTGTCAAGCTGAGATATGCATTTTCTACGATAATCTTGGTGAGACTTCTGTCCGAAGTATGCAGAATCATTGAGATCGCTCGTTTCGATCTGTTTAATGCGAGAACCTCGTTTTCTGGGGTTTTCACCACTCCACAGTTCGTTGGATATGCAGAACCGGAGATATCTTGGTTTTCGTGGGGTTTCAAGCTGAGATATGCATTTCCTGCGATAATCTTGGTGAGACTTCTGTCCGAAGTATGCTGAATCATCTAGATCGCTCTTTTCGAGCTATTTAATGCGAGAAACACGTTATCTGGTGTTTTCACCACTCCACAGTGCGTTTGATATGCAGAACCAGCGATATTTTGGTTTTCGTGGGGTTTCAAGCTGAGATATGCATTTTCTGCGATAATATTGGTGAGACTTCAGTCAGAAGTATGCTGAATCATCGAGATCGCTCTGTTCGAGCTAGTTATTGGGAGAAACACGTTATCTGGTGTTTTCACCACTCCACAGTTGGTTTGAAATGCAGAACCGGCGATATTTTGGTTTTCGTCGGGTGTCAAGCTGAGATATGCATTTTCTACGATAAGCTTGGTAAAACATCTGTCCGAAGTATGCAGAAACATCGAGAGCGCTCTTTTCGAGCTATTTAGTGCGAGAAACACGTTTTCTGGGGGATTCACCAGTCCACAGTTCGTTGGATATGCAGAACAGTAGATATCTTGGTTTTCGTGGGGTTTCAAGCAGAGATATGCATTTTCTGCGATAATCTTGGTGAGACTTCTGTTAGAAGTATGCAGAATCATCGAGATCGCGCTTTTCCAGCTATTTAATGCGAGAAACACGTTATCTGGTGTTTTCACCACTCCACAGTTGGTTTGATATGCAGAACCGGCGATATTTTGGTTTTCGTCGGGTTTCAAGGTGAGATATGCATTTCCTGCGATAATCTTGGTGAGACTTCTGTCCGAAGTATGCTGAATCATCGAGATCGCTCTTTTCGAGCTAGTTAGTGCGTGAAACACGTTGTCTGGTGTTTTCACCACTCCACAGATGGTTTGATATGCAGGACCGGCGATATTTTGGTTTTCGTCGGGTGTCAAGCTGAGATATGCATTTTCTACGATAATCTTGGTGAAACATCTGTCCGAAGTATGCAGAAACATCGACAACGCTCTTTTCGAGCTATTTAATGCGAGAAACTCGTTTTCTGGGGTTTTCACCACTCCACAGTTCGTTGGATATGCAGAACCGGAGATATCTTGGTTTACGTGTGGTTTCAAGCTGAGATATGCATTACCTGCGTTAATCTTGGTGAGACTTCTGTCCGAAGTATGCTGAATCATCTAGATCGCTCTTTTCGAGCTATTTAATGCGAGAAACACGTTATCTGGTGTTTTTACCACTCCACAGTGCGTTTGATATGCAGAACCAGCGATATCTTGGTTTTCGTGGGGTTTCAAGCTGAGATATGCATTTTCTGCGATAATATTGGTGAGACTTCAGTCAGAAGTATGCTGAATCATCGACATCGCTCTTTTCGAGCTAGTTAGTGCGAGAAACACGTTATCTGGTGTTTTCACCACTCCACAGTGCGTTTGATATGCAGAACAGTAGATATCTTCGTTTTCGTGGGGTTTCAAGCTGAGATATGCATTTTCTGCGATAATCTTGTTGAGACTTCTGTCCGAAGTATGCTGAATCATCGAGATCGCTCTTTTCGAGCTAGCTAGTGCGACAAACACGATATCTGGTGTTTTCACCACTCCACAGTGCGTTTGATATGCAGAACAGTAGATTCCTTGGTTTTCGTGGGGTTTCAAGCTGAGATATGCATTTTATGCGATAATCTTGTTGAGACTTCTGTCCGAAGTATGCAGAATCATCGAGATCGCTCGTTTCGAGCTACTGATTGCGAGAAACACGTTATCTGGTGTTTTCACCACTCCACAGTGCGTTGGATATGCAGAACCGGAGATATTTTGGTTTTCGTCGGGTTTCAAGCTGAGATATGCATTTTCTACGATAATCTTGGTGAAACATCTGTCCGAAGTATGCAGAATCATCGAGATCGCTCGTTCCGAGCTTCTTAATGCGAGAAACACGTTATCTGGTGTTTTCACCACTCCACAGTTGGTTTGATATGCAGAACCGGCGATATTTTGGTTTTCGTCGGGTTTCAAGGTGAGATATGCATTTCCTGCGATAATCTTGGTGAGACTTCTGTCCGAAGTATGCAGAATCATTGAGATCGCTCGTTTCGATCTGTTTAATGCGAGAACCTCGTTTTCTGGGGTTTTCACCACTCCACAGTTCGTTGGATATGCAGAACCGGAGATATCTTGGTTTTCGTGGGGTTTCAAGCTGAGATATGCATTTCCTGCGATAATCTTGGTGAGACTTCTGTCCGAAGTATGCTGAATCATCTAGATCGCTCTTTTCGAGCTATTTAATGCGAGAAACACGTTATCTGGTGTTTTCACCACTCCACAGTGCGTTTGATATGCAGAACCAGCGATATTTTGGTTTTCGTGGGGTTTCAAGCTGAGATATGCATTTTCTGCGATAATATTGGTGAGACTTCAGTCAGAAGTATGCTGAATCATCGAGATCGCTCTGTTCGAGCTAGTTATTGGGAGAAACACGTTATCTGGTGTTTTCACCACTCCACAGTTGGTTTGAAATGCAGAACCGGCGATATTTTGGTTTTCGTCGGGTGTCAAGCTGAGATATGCATTTTCTACGATAATCTTGGTGAGACTTCTGTTAGAAGTATGCAGAATCATCGAGATCGCGCTTTTCGACCTATTTAATGCGAGAAACACGTTATCTGGTGTTTTCACCACTCCACAGTTGGTTTGATATGCAGAACCGGCGATATTTTGGTTTTCGTCGGGTGTCAAGCTGAGATATGCATTTTCTACGATAATCTTGGTGAGACTTCTGTCCGAAGTATGCAGAATCATTGAGATCGCTCGTTTCGAGCTATTTAATGCGAGAAACTCGTTTTCTGGGGTTTTCACCACCCCACGGTACGTTTGATGTACAGAACCGGAGATAACTCGGTTTTCGTCGGGATTCAAGCTGAGATATGCATTTTCTGCGATAATCTTGTTGAGACTTCTGTCCGAAGTATGCAGAATCATCGAGATCGCTCGTTTCGAGCTACTTAATGCGAGAAACACGTTATCTGGTGTTTTCACCACTCCACAGTGCGTTTGATATGCAGAACCGGTAACATCTTGGATTTCGTCGGGTTTCAAGCGGAGATATGCATTTTCTGCGATTATCTTGGTGAGACTTCATTCAGAAGTATGCAGAATCATCTAGATCGCTCTTGTCGAGCTATTTAATGCAAAAAAACAAGTTTCCTGGTGTTTTCAACATTCCACAGTGCGTTTGATATGCAGAACCGGAGATATCTTGGTTTCGGTCGGGTTTCATGCTGAGATATGCATTTTCTACGATAATCCTGGTGAGACTTCTGTCAGAAGTATGCAAAATCTTCGAGAACGCCCTTTTCGAGCTACTTAATGTGCGAAACACGTTTTCTGGTGTTTTCACCACTCCACGGTACGTTTGATGTGCAGAACCGGAGATGATTCGGTTTTCGTCGGGTTTCAAGATGAGATATGCATTTTCTACGATAATCTTGGTGAGACTTCTGTCCGAAGTATGCAGAAACATCGAGAGCGCTTTTTCGAGCTATTTAATGCGAGAAACACGTTATCTGGTGTTTTCACCACTCCACAGTTGGTTTGATATGCAGGACCGGCGATATTTTGGTTTTCGTCGGGTATCAAGCTGAGATATGCATTTTCTACGATAATCTTGGTGAAACATCTGTCCGAAGTATGCAGAAACATCGAGAGCGCTCTTTTCGAGCTATTTAATGCGAGAAACTCGTTTTCTGGGGTTTTCACCACTCCACAGTTCGTTGGATATGCAGAACCGGAGATATCTTGGTTTTCGTGTGGTTTCAAGCTGAGATATGCATTTCCTGCGATAATCTTGGTGAGATTTCTGTCCGAAGTATGCAGAATCATCTAGATCGCTCTTTTCGAGCTATTTAATGCGAGAAACACGTTATCTGGTGTTTTCACCACTCCACTGTGCGTTTGATATGCAGAACCAGCGATATCTTGGTTTTCGTGGGGTTTCAAGCTGAGATATGCATTTTCTGCGATAATATAGGTGAGACTTCAGTCAGAAGTATGCTGAATCATCGAGATCGCTCTTTTCGAGCTAGTTAGTGCGAGAAACACGTTATCTGGTGTTTTCACCACTCCACAGTGCGTTTGATATGCAGAACAGTAGATATCTTGGTTTTCGTGGGGTTTCAAGCTGAGATATGCATTTTCTGCGATAATCTTGTTGAGACTTCTGTCCGAAGTATGCAGAATCTTCGAGAACGCTCTTCACGCGCTAGCTAATGCGACAAACTCGTTATCTGGTGTTTTCACCACTCCACAGTGCGTTTGATATGCAGAACAGTAGATTCCTTGGTTTTCGTGGGGTTTCCAGCTGAGATATGCATTTTATGCGATAATCTTGTTGAGACTTCTGTCCGAAGTATGCAGAATCATCGAGATCGCTCGTTTCGAGCTACTGACTGCGAGAAACACGTTATCTGGTGTTTTCACCACTCCACAGTGCGTTGGATATGCAGAACCCGAGATATTTTGGTTTTCGTCGGGTTTCAAGCTGAGATATGCATTTTCTACGATAAGCTTGGTAAAACATCTGTCCGAAGTATGCAGAAACATCGAGAGCGCTCTTTTCGAGCTATTTAGTGCGAGAAACACGTTTTCTGGGGGTTTCACCAGTCCACAGTTCGTTGGATATGCAGAACAGTAGATATCTTGGTTTTCGTGCGGTTTCAAGCAGAGATATGCATTTTCTGCGATAATCTTGTTGAGACTTCTGTTTGAAGTATGCAGAATCATCGAGATCGCTCGTTTCGAGCTTCTTAATGCGAGAAACACGTTATCTGGTGTTTTCACCACACCACAGTTCGTTGGATATGCAGAACCGGAGATATCTTGGTTTTCGTGTGGTTTCAAGCTGAGATATGCATTTCCTGCGATAATCTTGGTGAGACTTCTGTCCGAAGTATGCTGAATCATCTAGATCGCTCTTTTCGAGCTATTTAATGCGAGAAACACGTTATCTGGTGTTTTCACCACTCCACAGTGCGTTTGATATGCAGAACCAGCGATATTTTGGTTTTCGTGGGGTTTCAAGTTGAGATATGCATTTTCTGCGAAAATATTAGTGAGACTTCTGTCCGAAGTATGCTGAATCATCTGGATCGCTCTTTTCGAGCTATTTAATGCGAGAAACACGTTATCTGGTGTTTTCACCACTCCACTGTGCGTTTGATATGCAGAACCAGCGATATCTTGGTTTTCGTGGGGTTTCAAGCTGAGATATGCATTTTCTGCGATAATATAGGTGAGACTTCAGTCAGAAGTATGCTGAATCATCGAGATCGCTCTTTTCGAGCTAGTTAGTGCGAGAAACACGTTATCTGGTGTTTTCACCACTCCACAGTGCGTTTGATATGCTGAACAGTAGATATCTTGGTTTTCGTGGGGTTTCAAGCTGAGATATGCATTTTCTGCGATAATCTTGTTGAGACTTCTGTCCGAAGTATGCAGAATCATTGAGATCGCTCGTTTCGAGCTACTGACTGCGAGAAACACGTTATCTGGTGTTTTCACCACTCCACAGTGCGTTGGATATGCAGAACCCGAGATATTTTGGTTTTCGTCGGGTTTCAAGCTGAGATATGCATTTTCTACGATAAGCTTGGTAAAACATCTGTCCGAAGTATGCAGAAACATCGAGAGCGCTCTTTTCGAGCTATTTAGTGCGAGAAACACGTTTTCTGGGGGTTTCACCAGTCCACAGTTCGTTGGATATGCAGAACAGTAGATATCTTGGTTTTCGTGCGGTTTCAAGCAGAGATATGCATTTTCTGCGATAATCTTGTTGAGACTTCTGTTTGAAGTATGCAGAATCATCGAGATCGCTCGTTTCGAGCTTCTTAATGCGAGAAACACGTTATCTGGTGTTTTCACCACACCACAGTTCGTTGGATATGCAGAACCGGAGATATCTTGGTTTTCGTGTGGTTTCAAGCTGAGATATGCATTTCCTGCGATAATCTTGGTGAGACTTCTGTCCGAAGTATGCTGAATCATCTAGATCGCTCTTTTCGAGCTATTTAATGCGAGAAACACGTTATCTGGTGTTTTCACCACTCCACAGTGCGTTTGATATGCAGAACCAGCGATATTTTGGTTTTCGTGGGGTTTCAAGTTGAGATATGCATTTTCTGCGAAAATATTAGTGAGACTTCTGTCCGAAGTATGCTGAATCATCTGGATCGCTCTTTTCGAGCTATTTAATGCGAGAAACACGTTATCTGGTGTTTTCACCACTCCACTGTGCGTTTGATATGCAGAACCAGCGATATCTTGGTTTTCGTGGGGTTTCAAGCTGAGATATGCATTTTCTGCGATAATATAGGTGAGACTTCAGTCAGAAGTATGCTGAATCATCGAGATCGCTCTTTTCGAGCTAGTTAGTGCGAGAAACACGTTATCTGGTGTTTTCACCACTCCACAGTGCGTTTGATATGCTGAACAGTAGATATCTTGGTTTTCGTGGGGTTTCAAGCTGAGATATGCATTTTCTGCGATAATCTTGTTGAGACTTCTGTCCGAAGTATGCAGAATCATTGAGATCGCTCGTTTCGAGCTACTTAATGCGAGAAACACGTTATCTGGTGTTTTCACCACTCCACAGTGCGTTGGATATGCAGAACCGGCGATATTTTGGTTTTCGTCGGGTTTCAAGCTGAGATATGCATTTTCTACGATAAGCTTGGTGAAACATCTGTCCGAAGTATGCAGAAACATCGAGAGCGCTCTTTTCGAGCTATTTAATGCGAGAAACACGTTTTCTGGGGTTTTCACCACTCCACAGTTCGTTCGATATGCAGAACAGTAGATATCTTGGTTTTCGTGGGGTTTCAATCAGAGATATGCATTTTCTGCGATAATCTTCGTGAGACTTCTGTTAGAAGTATGCAGAATCATCGAGATCGCTCGTTTCGAGCTACTTAATGCGAGAAACACGTTATCTGGTGTTTTTACCACTCCACAGTGCGTTGGATATTACAGAACCGGCGATATTTTGGTTTTCGTGGGGTTTCAAGCTGAGATATGCATTTTCTGCGATAATCAGGTGGAGACTTCTGTCCGAAGTATGCAGAATCATCGAGATCGCTCGTTTCGAGCTACTTAATGCGAGAAACACGTTATCTGGTGTTTTCACCACTCCACAGTGCGTTGGATATGCAGAACCGGCGATATTTTGGTTTTCGTCGGGTTTCAAGCTGAGATATGCATTTTCTGCGATAATCTTGGTGAGACTTCTGTTGGAAGTATGCAGAATCATCGAGATCGTGCTTTTCGAGCTATTTAATGCGAGAAACACGTTATCTGGTGATTTCACCACTCCACAGTTGGTTTGATATGCAGAACCGGCGATATTTTGGTTTTCGTCGGGTTTCAAGCTGAGATATGCATTTTCAAGATAATCTTGGTGGGACTTCTGTCAGAAGTATGCAGATTCATCGGGATCGCTCTTTTCGAGCTATTTAATGCGAGAAACACGTTGTCTGGTTGTTTTCACGACTCCACAGTGCTTTTTTTATGCAGAACCGGCGACATCTTGATTTTCGTGAGGTTTCAAGCTGAGATATGGATTTTGTGCGATTATCTTGGTGAGTCTTCTCTCAGAAGTATGCAGAATCATCGATATCGCTCTTTTCGAGCTATTTAATGCGAGAAACACGTTTTCTGGTGTATTCACCACTCCACAGTACGTTTGACATGCAGAACCGGAGAAATCTTGCTTTTCGTGGGTTTCCAAGCTGAGATATGAATTTTCTGCGATAATCTTGGTGAGACTTCAGTCAGAAATATGCAGAATCATCGAGATCGCTCCTTTCGAGCTATTTAATGCGAGAAACACGTTTTCTGGTGTATTCACCACTCCACAGTACGTTTGACATGCAGAACCGGAGAAATCTTGCTTTTCGTGGGTTTCCAAGCTGAGATATGAATTTTCTGCGATAATCTTGGTGAGACTTCAGTCAGAAATATGCAGAATCATCGAGATCGCTCCTTTCGAGCTATTTAATGCGAGAAACACGTTTTCTGGTGTATTCACCACTCCACAGTACGTTTGACATGCAGAACCGGCGAAATCTTACTTTTCGTGGGTTTTCAAGCTGTGATATGAATTTTCTGCGATACTCTTGGTGAGACTTCAGTCAGAAGTATGCAGAATCATCTAGATCGCTCTTTTCGATCTATTTAATGCTAAAAAACAAGTTTTCTGGTGTTTTCAAGATTCCACAATGCGTTTTATATGCAGAACCGGCGACATCTTGGCTTTCGTCGGGTATCAAGCTGAGATATGCATTTTCTACGATAATCTTGGTGAGACTTCCGTCAGAAGGATGCAGAATCTTCGAGATCGCTCTCTTCGAGCTACTTAATGCGAGAAACACGATACCTGGTGTTTTCAACACTCCACAGTGCGTTTGACATGCAGAACCGGCGAAATCTTACTTTTCGTGGGTTTTCAAGCTGTGATATGAATTTTCTGCGATACTCTTGGTGAGACTTCAGTCAGAAGTATGCAGAATCATCTAGATCGCTCTTTTCGATCTATTTAATGCTAAAAAACAAGTTTTCTGGTGTTTTCAAGATTCCACAATGCGTTTTATATGCAGAACCGGCGACATCTTGGCTTTCGTCGGGTATCAAGCTGAGATATGCATTTTCTACGATAAGCTTGGTGAGACTTCTGTCACAAGTATGCAGAATCATCGATAACGCTCTTTTCGAGCTAGTTAATGCGAGAAACACGTTATCTGGTTGTTTTCACCACTCCACAGTACGTTTGACATGCAGAACCGGAGATATCTTGGTTTCGGTCGGGTTTCAAGCTGAGATATGCATTTTCTGCGATAATCTTGGTGAGACTTCAGTCAGAAGTATGCAGAATCATCTAGATCGCTCGTTTCGAGCTATCTAATGCGAAAAAACAAGATTTCTGGTGTTTTCAACATTCCACAGTGCGTTTGATATGCAGAACCGGCGATGTGTTGATTTTCGTGGTGTTTGCAGCTGAGATATGCATTTTCTACGATAACCATGGTGAGTCTTCTGTCAGAAGTATGCAGAATCATCTAGATCGCTCTTTTCGAGCTATTTAATGCGAGAAACACGTTTTCTGGTGTTTTCAGCACTCCACAGTGCGTTTGATATGCGGAAGCTGCGATATCTTCGGTATCGTTGTTGTTTCCAGCTGAGATATGCATTTTCAGTGATAATCTTCATGATTCTGCTGTTACAAGTGTGCAGAAACACCGAAATCGCTGTTTTCGTGCTATTGAATGCGAAAAACACGTTTTCTGGTGTTTTCAGCACGCCACAGAACGTTTGATGTGCATTTTCTGCGATACTCTTGGTGAGACTTCTGTCAGAAGTATGCAGAATCTTCGAGATCGCACTTTTCGAGCTATTTAATGCGAGAAACACGTTATCTGGTGTTTTCACCACTCCACAGTGCGTTTGATATGCAGTACCAGCGACATCTTGGTTTTCGTGGGGTTTCAAGCTGAGATATGCATTTTCTGCGATAATCTTGGTGAGACTTCTGTCCGAAGTATGCAGAATCATCGAGATCGCTCTTTTCGAGCTAGTTAGTGCGAGAAACACGTTATCTGGTGTTTTCACCACTCCACAGTGCGTTTGATATGCAGAACAGTAGATATCTTGGTTTTCGTGGGGTTTCAAGCTGAGATATGCATTTTATACGATAATCTTGGTGAGACTTTAGTCAGAAGTATGCAGAATCATCTAGATCGCTCTTTTCGAGCTATTTAATGCGATAAAACAAGTTTTCTGGTGTTTTCCAGATTCCAGAGTGCGTTTTATATGCAGAACCGGCGATATCTTGATTTTCGTGGTGTTTCCAGCTGAGATATGCATTTTCGGTGATAATCTTGGTGTGTCTTCTGTCAGAGGTATGCAGAATCATCGAGATCCCTCTTTTCGAGCTATTTAATGCGAGAAACACGTTTTCTGGTGTATTCACCACTGCACAGTGCGTTTGATATTCAGAACCGGCAACATCTTGGCTTTCGTCGGGTTTCAAGCTGAGATATGCATTTTCTACGATAATCTTGGTGAGACTTCGGTCACAAGTAAGCAGAATCTTCGAGGACGCTCTTTTCGAGCTACTTAATGCGAGAAACACGTTTTCTGGTGTTTTCACCACTCCACAGTACGTTTGATGTGCAGAACCGGAGATAACTTGGTTTTCGTGAGGTTTCAAGCTGAGATATGCATTTTCTGCGATAATCTTGGTGAGACTTCTGTCAGAAGTATGTAGAATCTTCGAGATCGCACTTTTCGAGCTATTTAATGCGAGAAACACGTTATCTGGTGTTTTCACCACACCACAGTGCGTTTGATATGCAGTACCAGCGACATCTTGGTTTTCGTGGGGTTTCAAACTGAGATATGCATTTTCTGCGATAATCTTGGTGAGACTTCTGTCCGAAGTATGCTGAATCATCTAGATCGCTCTTTTCGAGCTAGTTAGTTCGAGAAACACGTTATCTGGTGTTTTCACCACTCCACAGTGCGTTTGATATGCAGAACAGTAGATATCTTGGTTTTCGTGGGGTTTCAAGCTGAGATATGCATTTTCTACGATAATCTTGGTGAGACTTCTGTCAGAAGTATGCAGAATCATCGGGATCGCTCTTTTCAAGCTATTTAATGCGAGAAACACGTTATCTGGTTGTTTTCACCACTCCACAGTACGTTTGACATGCAGAACCGGAGATATCTTGGTTTCGGTCGGGTTTCAAGCAGAGATATGCATTTTCTGCGATAATCTTGGTGAGACTTCAGTCAGAAGTATGCAGAATCATCTAGATCGCTCGTTTCGAGCTATCTAATGCGAAAAAACAAGATTTCTGGTGTTTTCAACATTCCAATGTGCGTTTGATATGCAGAGCCGGCGATGTGTTGATTTTCGTGGTTTTTGCAGCTGAGATATGCATTTTCTACGATAACCATGGTGAGTCTTCTGTCAGAAGTATGCAGAATCATCTAGATCGCTCTTTTCGAGCTATTTAATGCGAGAAACACGTTTTCTGGTGTTTTCAGCACGCCACAGAACGTTGGACATGCGGAAACTGCGATATCTTCGGTATGGTTGTTGTTTCCAGCTGAGATATGCATTTTCACTGATAATCTTCATGATTCTGCTGTTACAAGTGTGCAGAATCACCGAAATCGCTGCTTTCGTGCTATTGAATGCGAAAAACACGTTTTCTGGTGTTTTCAGCACACCACAGTGCGTTTGATATGCGGAAGCTGCGATATCTTCGGTATCGTTGTTGTTTCCAGCTGAGATATGCATTTTCAGTGATAATCTTCATGATTCTGCTGTTACAAGTGTGCAGAATCACCGAAATCGCTGTTTTCGTGCTATTGAATGCGAAAAACACGTTTTCTGGTGTTTTCAGCACGCCACAGAACGCTTGACATGCGGAAACTGCGATATCTTCGGTATGATTGTTGTTTCCAGCTGAGATATGCATTTTCAGTGATAATCTTCATGATTCTGCTGTTACAAGTGTGCAGAATCACCGAAATCGCTGCTTTCGTGCTATTGAATTTGAAAAACACGTTTTCTGGTGTTTTCAGCACACCACAGTGCGTTTGATATGCGGAAGCTGCGATATCTTCGGTATCGTAGTTGTTTCCAGCTGAGATATGCATTTTCAGTGATAATCTTCATGCTTCTGCTGTTACAAATGTGCAGAATCACCGAAATCGCTGGTTTCGTGCTTTTGAATATGAAAAACACGTTTTCTGGTGTTTTCAGCACGCCACAGAACGTTTGACATGCGGAAACTGCGATATCTTCGGTATCGTTGTTGTTTCCAGCTTAGATATGCATTTTCAGTGATAATCTTCATGATTCTGCTGTTACAAGTGTGCAGAATCACCGAAATCGCTGTTTTCGTGCTATTGAATGCGAAAAACACGTTTTCTGGTGTTTTCAGCACTCCACAGTGCGTTTGATATGCGGAAACTGCCATATCTTCGGTATCGTTGTTGTTTCCAGCTGAGATATGCATTTTCAGTGATAATCTTCATGATTCTGCTGTTACAAGTGTGCAGAATCACCGAAACCGCTGTTTGCGTGCTTTTGAATGCGAAAAACACGTTTTCTGGTGTTTTCAGCACTCCACAGTGCGTTTGATATGCGGAAACTGCGATATCTTCGGTATTGTTGTTGTTTCCAGCTAAGATATGCATTTTCTACGATAATCTTCGAGTTTCTTCTGTGACAAGTGTGCAGAATCACCGAAATCGCTGTTTTCGTGCTATTGAATGAGAAAAACACGTTTTCTGGTGTCTTCAGCACGCCACAGAGCGTTTGACATGCGGAAACTGCGATATATTCGGTATCGTTGGGTTTCCAGCTGAGATATGCATTCTCAGTGATAATCTTCATGATTCTGCTGTTACAAGTGTGCAGAAACACCGAAATCGCTGTTTTCGTGCTATTGAATGCGAAAAACTCGTTTTCTGGTGTTTTCAGCACTCCACAGTGCGTTTGATATGCGGAAACTGCCATATCTTCGGTATCGTTGTTGTTTCCAGCTGAGATATGCATTTTCAGTGACAATCTTCATGATTCTGCTGTTACAAGTGTGCAGAATCACCGAAATCGCTGTTTTCGTGCTACTGAATGCGAAAAACACGTTTTCTGGTGTTTTCAGCACTCCACAGAACGTTTGACATGCGGATACTGCGATATCTTCGGTATCGTTGGGTTTCCAGCTGAGATATGCATGTTCAGTGATAATCTTCATAATTCTGCTGTTACAAATGTGCAGAATCACCGAAATCGCTGTTTTCGTTCTTTTGAATATGAAAAACACGTTTTCTGGTGTTTTCAGCACGCCACAGAACGTTTGACATGCGGAAACTGCGATATCTTCGGTATCGTTGTTGTTTCCAGCTGAAATATGCATTTTCAGTGACAACCTTCTTGATTCTGCTGTTACAAGTGTGAAGAATCACCGAAATCGCTGTTTTCGTGTTATTGGATGCGAAAAACACGTTTTCTGGTGTTTTCAGCACTCCACAGTGCGTTTGATATGCGGAAACTGCCATATCTTCGGTATCGTTGTTGTTTCCAGCTGAGATATGCATTTTCAGTGACAATCTTCATGATTCTGCTGTTACAAGTGTGCAGAATCACCGAAATCGCTGTTTTCGTGCTATTGAATGCGAAAAACACGATTTCTGGTGTTTTCAGCACTCCACAGTGCGTTTGATATGCGGAAACTGCCATATCTTCGGTATCGTTGTTGTTTCCAGCTGAGATATGCATTTTCAGTGATAATCTTCATGATTCTGCTGTTACAAGTGTGCAGAATCACCGAAATCGCTGTTTTCGTGCTATTGAATGCCAAAAACACGTTTTCTGGTGTTTTCAGCACTCCACAGTGCGTTTGATATGCGGAAACTGCCATATCTTCGGTATCGTTGTTGTTTCCAGCTGAAATATGCATTTTCAGTGATAACCTTCTTGATTCTGCTGTTACAAGTGTGCAGAATCACCGAAATCGCTGTTTTCGTGTTATTGGATGCGAAAAACACGTTTTCTGGTGTTTTCAGCACTCCACAGTGCGTTTGATATGCGGAAATTGCCATATCTTCGGTATCGTTGTTGTTTCCAGCTGAGATATGCATTTTCAGTGATACTCTTCATGATTCTGCTGTTACAAGTGTGCAGAATCACCGAAATCGCTGTTTTCGTGCTATTGAATGCGAAAAACAGGTTTTCTGGTGTTTTCAGCACTCCACAGTGCGTTTGATATGCGGAAACTGCCATATCTTCGGTATCGTTGTTGTTTCCAGCTGAGATATGCATTTTCAGTGATAATCTTCATGATTCTGCTGTTACAAGTGTGCAGAATCACCGAAATCGCTGTTTTCGTGCTATTGAATGCGAAAAACACGATTTCTGGTGTTTTCAGCACTCCACAGTGCGTTTGATATGCGGAAACTGCCATATCTTCGGTATCGTTGTTGTTTCCAGCTGAGATATGCATTTTCAGTGATAATCTTCATGATTCTGCTGTTACAAGTGTGCAGAATCACCGAAATCGCTGTTTTCGTGCTATTGAATGCCAAAAACACGTTTTCTGGTGTTTTCAGCACTCCACAGTGCGTTTGATATGCGGAAACTGCCATATCTTCGGTATCGTTGTTGTTTCCAGCTGAAATATGCATTTTCAGTGACAACCTTCTTGATTCTGCTGTTACAAGTGTGAAGAATCACCGAAATCGCTGTTTTCGTGTTATTGGATGCGAAAAACACGTTTTCTGGTGTTTTCAGCACTCCACAGTGCGTTTGATATGCGGAAACTGCCATATCTTCGGTATCGTTGTTGTTTCCAGCTGAGATATGCATTTTCAGTGATACTCTTCATTATTCTGCTGTTACAAGTGTGCAGAGTCACCGAAATCGCTGATTTCGTGCTATTGGATGCGAAAAACACGTTTTCTGGTGTTTTCAGCACTGCACAGTGCGTTTGATATGCGGAAGCTGCGATATCTTCGGTATCGTTGTTGTTTCCAGCTGAGATATGCATTTTCAGTGATAATCTTCATGATTCTGCTGTTACAAATGTGCAGAATCACCGAAATCTCTGTTTCGTGCTATTGAATGCGAAAAACACGTTTTCTGGTGTTTTCAGCACTCCACAGTGCGTTTGATATGCGGAAACTGCCATATCTTCGGTATCGTTGTTGTTTCCAGCTGAGATATGCATTTTCAGTGATAATCTTCATGATTCTGCTTTTACAAGTGTGCAGAGTCACCGAAATCGCTGTTTTTGTGCTATTGGATGCGAAAAACACGTTTTCTGGTGTTTTCAGCACTCCACAGTGCGTTTGATATGCGGAAACTGCCATATCTTCGGTATCGTTGTTGTTTCCAGCTGAGATATGCATTTTCAGTGATAATCTTCATGATTCTGCTGTTACAAGTGTGCAGAATCACTGAAATCGCTGTTTTCGTGCTATTGGATGCGAAAGACACGTTTTCTGGTGTTTTCAGCACTCCACAGTGCGTTTGATATGCGGAAGCTGCGATATCTTCGGTATCGTTATTGTTTCCAGCTGAGATATGCATTTTCAGTGATAATCTTCATGATTCTGCTGTTACAAGTGTGCAGAATCACCGAAATCGCTGTTTTCGTGCTACTGAATCCGAAAAACACGTTTTCTGGTGTTTTCAGCACTCCACAGTGCGTTTGATATGCGGAAACTGCCATATCTTCGGTATCGTTGTTGTTTCCAGCTGAGATATGCATTTTCAGTGATAATCTTCATGATTCTGCAGTTACAAATGTGCAGAATCACCGAAATCGCTGTTTTCGTGCTTTTGAATGCGAAAAACACGTTTTCTGGTGTTTTCAGCACGCCACAGAACGTTTGACATGCGGAAACTGCGATATCTTCGGTATCGTTGTTGTTTCCAGCTGAGATATGCATTTTCAGTGATAATCTTCATGATTCTGCTGTTACAAGTGTGCAGAATCACCGAGATCGCTGTTTTCGTGCTATTGAATGCGAAAAACACGATTTCTGGTGTTTTCAGCACTCCACAGTGCGTTTGATATGCGGAAACTGCCATATCTTCGGTATCGTTCTGGTTTCCAGCTGAGATATGCATTTTCAGTGATAATCTTCATGATTCTGCTGTTACAAGTGTGCAGAATCACCGAAATCGCTGTTTTCGTGCTATTGAATGCCAAAAACACGTTTTCTGGTGTTTTCAGCACTCCACAGTGCGTTTGATATGCGGAAACTGCCATATCTTCGGTATCGTTGTTGTTTCCAGCTGAGATATGCATTTTCAGTGATAACCTTCTTGATTCTGCTGTTACAAGTGTGCAGAATCACCGAAATCGCTGTTTTCGTGCTATTGAATGCCAAAAACACGTTTTCTGGTGTTTTCAGCACTCCACAGTGCGTTTGATATGCGGAAACTGCCATATCTTCGGTATCGTTGTTGCTTCCAGCTGAGATATGCATTTTCAACGATAATCTTGGTGAGACTTCTGTCAGAAGTATGTAGAATCATCTAGATCGCTCGTTTCCAGCTATTTAATGCGAGAAACACGTTGTCTGGTTGTTTTCACCACTCCACAGTGCGTTTGATATGCAGAACCGACGACATCTTTGCTTTCGTCGGGTATCAAGCTGAGATATGCATTTTCTACGATAATCTTGGTGAGACTTCTGTCAGAAGGATGCAGAATCTTCGAGAACGCTCTTTTCGAACTACTTAATGCGAGAAACACGTTTTCTGGTGTTTTCACCACTCCACAGTACGTTTGATATGCAGAACCGACGACATCTTTGCTTTCGTCGGGTATCAAGCTGAGATATGCATTTTCTGCGATAATCTTGGTGAGACTTCTGTCAGAAGTATGCAGAATCATCGAGTTCGCTCTATTCGAGCTATTTAATGCGACAAACACGTTATCTGGTGTTTTCAGAACCCCACAGTATGTTTGATATGCACAACCGGAGATATCTTGGTTTTCGTGGGGTTTCAAGCTGAGATATACATTTCCTGCGATAATCTTGGTGAGACTTCTGTCCGAAGTATGCAGAATCATCGAGTTCGCTCTATTCGAGCTATTTAATGCGACAAACACGTTATCTGGTGTTTTCAGCACCCCACAGTATGTTTGATATGCAGAACCGGAGATATCTTGGTTTTCGTGGTGTTTCCATCTGAGATATGCATTTCCTGCGATAATCTTGGTGAGACTTCTGTCAGAAGTATGCAGATTCTTCGAGATCGCACTTTTCGAGCTATTTAATGCGAGAAACACGTTATCCGGTGTTTTCACCACTCCACAGTGCGTTTGATATGCAGAACCGGCGATATCTTGGTTTTCGTGGGGTTTCCAGCTGAGATATGCATTTTCTGTGATAATCTTGGTGAGACTTCTGTCCGAAGTATGCTGAATCATCGAGATCGCTCTTTTCGAGCTAGTTAGTGCGAGAAACACGTTTTCTAGGGTTTTCACCACTCCACAGTTCGTTGGATATGCAGAACAGTAGATATATTGGTTTTCGTGGGGTTTCAAGCAGAGATATGCATTTTCTGCGATAATCTTGGTGAGACTTCTGTTAGAAGTATGCAGAATCATCGAGATCGCACTTTTCGAGCTAGTTAATGCGAGAAAAACCTTATCCGGTGTTTTCACCACTCCACAGTGCGTTTGATGTGCAGACCCGGAGATATCTTGGTTTCGGTCGGGTTTCAAGCTGAGATATGCATTTTCTACGATAATCTTTGTGAGACATCTGTCAGAAGGATACAGAATCTTCGAGAACGCTCTTTTCGAACTACTTAATGCGAGAAACACGTTTTCTGGTGTTTTCAGAACCCCACAGTACGTTTGATATGCAGAACCGACGACATCTTTGCTTTCGTCGGGTATCAAGCTGAGATATGCATTTTCTGCGATAATCTTGGTGAGACTTCTGTCAGAAGTATGCAGAATCATCGAGTTCGCTCTATTCGAGCTATTTAATGCGACAAACACGTTTTCTGGTGTTTTCAGCACTCCACAGTGCGTTTGATATGCGGAAGCTGCCATATCTTCGGTATCGTTGTTGTTTCCAGCTGAGATATGCATTTTCAGTGATAATCTTCATGATTCTGCTTTTACAAGTGTGCAGAGTCACCGAAATCGCTGTTTTTGTACTATTGGATGCGAAAAACACGTTTTCTGGTGTTTTCAGCACTCCACAGTGCGTTTGATATGCGGAAACTGCCATATCTTCGGTATCGTTGTTGTTTCCAGCTGAGATATGCATTTTCAGTGATAATCTTCATGATTCTGCTGTTACAAGTGTGCAGAATCACTGAAATCGCTGTTTTCGTGCTATTGGATGCGAAAGACACGTTTTCTGGTGTTTTCAGCACTCCACAGTGCGTTTGATATGCGGAAGCTGCGATATCTTCGGTATCGTTGTTGTCTCCAGCTGAGATATGCATTTTCAGTGATATTCTTCATGATTCTGCTGTTACAAGTGTTCAGAATCACCGAAATCGCTGTTTTCGTGCTATTGAATGCGAAAAACACGTTTTCTGGTGTTTTCAGCACTCCACAGTGCGTTTGATATGCGGAAACTGCCATATCTTCGGTATCCTTGTTGTTTCCAGCTGAGATATGCATTTTCAGTGATAATCTTCATGATTCTGCTGTTACAAATGTGCAGAATCACCGAAATCGCTGTATTCGTGGTATTGAATGCGAAAAACACGTTTTCTGGTGTTTTCAGCACTGCACAGTGCGTTTGATATGCGGAAACTGAGATATCTTCGGTATCGTTGTTGTTTCCAGCTGAGATATGCATTTTCAGTGATAATCTTCATGATTCTGCTGTTACAAGTGTGCAGAATCACCGAAATAGCTGTTTTCGTGCTTTTGAATGCGAAAAACACGTTTTCTGGTGTTTTCAGCACTCCACAGTGCGTTTGATATGCGGAAGCTGCGATATCTTCGGTATCGTTGTTGTTTCCAGCTGAGATATGCATTTTCAGTGATAATCTTCATGATTCTGCTGTTACAAGTGTGCAGAATCACCGAAATCGCTGTTTTCGTGCTTTTGAATGCGAAGAACACGTTTTCTGGTGTTTTCAGCACGCCACAGAACGTTTGATATGCGGTAGCTGCGGTATCTTCGGTATCGTTGTTGTTTCCAGCTGAGATATGCATTTTCAGTGATAATCTTCTTGATTCTGCTGTTACAAGTGTTCAGAATCACCGAAATCGCTGTTTTCGTGCTATTGAATTCGAAAAACACGTTTTCTGGTGTTTTCAGCACTGCACAGTGCGTTTGATATGCGAAAGCTGCGATATCTTCGGTATCGTTGTTGTCTCCAGCTGAGATATGCATTTTCAGTGATAATCTTCATGATTCTGCTGTTAGAAATGTACAGAATCACCGAAATCGCTGTTTTCGTGCTTTTGAATGCGAAAAACATGTTTTCTGGTGTTTTCAGCACGCCACAGAACGTTTGATATGCGGAAGCTGCGGTATCTTCGGTATCGTTGTTGTTTCCAGCTGAGAAATGCATTTTCAGTGATAATCTTCTTGATTCTGCTGTTACAAGTGTTCAGAATCACCGAAATCGCTGTTTTCGTGCTATTGAATGCGAAAAACACGTTTTCTGGTGTTTTCAGCACTTCACAGTGCGTTTGATATGCGGAAACTGCCATATCTTCGGTATCGTTGTTGTTTCCAGCTGAGATATGCATTTTCAGTGATAATCTTCATGATTCTGCTGTTACAAGTGTGCAGAATCACCGAAATCGCTGTTTTCGTGCTATTGAATGCGAAAAACTCGTTTTCTGGTGTTTTCAGCACTCCACAGTGCGTTTGTTATGCGGAAACTGCGATATCTTCGGTATCGTTGTTGTTTCCAGCTGAGATATGCATTTTCAGTGATAATCTTCCTGATTCTGCTGTTACAAGTGTGCAGAATCACCGAAATCGCTGTTTTCGTGCTATTGGATGCGAAAAACACGTTTTCTGGTGTTTTCAGCACTCCACAGTGCGTTTGATATGCGGAAGCTGCGATATATTCGGTATCGTTGTTGTTTCCAGCTGAGATATGCATTATCAGTGATAATCTTCATGATTCTGCTGTTACAAGTGTGCAGAACCACCGAAATCACTGTTTTCGTGCTATTGAATGCGAAAAACACGTTTTCTGGTGTTTTCAGCACTGCACAGTGCGTTTGATATGCGGAAGCTGCGATATCTTCGGTATCGTTGTTGTCTCCAGCTGAGATATGCATTTTCAGTGATAATCTTCATGATTCTGCTGTTACAAATGTGCAGAATCACCGAAATCTCTGTTTTCGTGGTTTTGAATGCGAAAAACACGTTTTCTGGTGTTTTCAGCACTGCACAGTGCGTTTGATATGCGGAAGCAGCGATATCTTCGGTATCGTTGTTGTCTCCAGCTGAGATATGCATTTTCAGTGATAATCTTCATGATTCTGCTGTTACAAGTGTGCAGAATCACCGAAATCGCTGTTTTCGTGCTATTGAATGCGAAAAACACGTTTTCTGATGTTTTCAGCACTCCACAGTGCGTTTGATATGCGGAAGCTGCGATATCTTCGGTATCGTTGTTGTTTCCAGCTGAGATATGCATTTTCAGTGATAATCTTCATGATTCTGCTGTTACAAGTGTTCAGAATCACCGAAATCGCTGTTTTCGTGCTATTGAATGCGAAAAACACGTTTTCTGGTGTTTTCAGCACTCCACAGTGCGTTTGATATGCGGAAACTGCCATATCTTCGGTATTGATGTTGTTTCCAGCTGAGATATGCATTTTCAGTGATAATCTTCATGATTCTGCTGTTACAAGTGTGCAGAATCACCGAAATCGCTGTTTTCGTGCTATTGAATGCGAAAATCACGTTTTCTGGTGTTTTCATCACTCCACAGTGCGTTTGATATGCGGAAACTGCGATATCTTCGGTATCGTTGTTGTTTCCAGCTGAGATATGCATTTTCAGTGATAATCTTCCTGATTCTGCTGTTACAAGTGTGCAGAATCACCGAAATCGCTGTTTTCGTGCTATTGGATGCGAAAAACACGTTTTCTGGTGTTTTCAGCACTCCACAGTGCGTTTGATATGCGGAAGCTGCGATATATTCGGTATCGTTGTTGTTTCCAGCTGAGATATGCATTATCAGTGATAATCTTCATGATTCTGCTGTTACAAGTGTGCAGAACCACCGAAATCACTGTTTTCGTGCTATTGAATGCGAAAAACACGTTTTCTGGTGTTTTCAGCACTGCACAGTGCGTTTGATATGCGGAAGCTGCGATATCTTCGGTATCGTTGTTGTCTCCAGCTGAGATATGCATTTTCAGTGATAATCTTCATGATTCTGCTGTTACAAATGTGCAGAATCACCGAAATCGCTGTTTTCGTGCTTTTGAATGCGAAAAACACGTTTTCTGGTGTTTTCATCACTCCACAGTGCGTTTGATATGCGGAAACTGCCACATCTTCGGTATCGTTGTTGTTTCCAGCTGAGATATGCATTTTCAGTGATAATCTTCATGATTCTGCTGTTACAAATGTGCAGAATCACCGAAATCGCTGTTTTCGTGCTTTTGAATGCGAAAAACACGTTTTCTGGTGTTTTCAGCACGCCACAGAACGTTTGATATGCGGAAGCTGCGGTATCTTCGGTATCGTTGTTGTTTCCAGCTGAGATATGCATTTTCAGTGATAATCTTCATGATTCTGCTGTTACAAGTGTGCAGAATCACCGAAATCGCTGTATTCGTGCTATTGAATGCGAAAAACACGTTTTCTGGTGTTTTCAGCACGCCACAGAACGTTTGACATGCGGGAACTGCGATATCTTCGGTATCGTTGTTGTTTCCAGCTGAGATATGCATTTTCAGTGATAATCTCCATGATTCTGCTGTTACAAGTGTGCAGAATCACCGAAATCGCTGTTTTCGTGCTATTGAATGCGGAAAACACGTTTTCTGGTGTTTTCAGCACTCCACAGTGCGTTTGATATGCGGAAACTGCCATATCTTCGGTATCGTTGTTGTTTCCAGCTGAGATATGCATTTTCAGTGATAATCTTCATGATTCTGCTGTTACAAGTGTGCAGAATCACCGAAATCGCTGTTTTCGTGCTATTGAATGCGAAAAACACGTTTTCTGGTGTTTTCAGCACTGCACAGTGCGTTTGATATGCGGAAGCTGAGATATCTTCGGTATCGTTGTTGTTTCCAGCTGAGATATGCATTTTCAGTGATAATCTTCATGATTCTGCTGTTACAAGTGTGCAGAATCACCGAAATAGCTGTTTTCGTGCTTTTGAATGCGAAAAACACGTTTTCTGGTGTTTTCAGCACTCCACAGTGCGTTTGATATGCGGAAACTGCCATATCTTCGGTATCGTTGTTGTTTCCAGCTGAGATATGCATTTTCAGTGATAATCTTCATGATTCTGCTGTTACAAGTGTGCAGAACCACCGAAATCGCTGTTTTCGTGCTATTGAATGCGAAAAACACGTTTTCTGGTGTTTTCAGCACTGCACAGTGCGTTTAATATGCGGAAGCTGCGATATCTTCGGTATCGTTGTTGTCTCCAGCTGAGATATGCATTTTCAGTGATAATCTTCATGATTCTGCTGTGACAAATGTGCAGAATCACCGAAATCGCTGTTTTCGTGCTTCTGAATGCGAAAAACACGTTTTCTGGTGTTTTCAGCACGCCACAGAACGTTTGATATGCGGAAGCTGCGGTATCTTCGGTATCGTTGTTGTTTCCAGCTGAGATATGCATTTTCAGTGATAATCTTCTTGATTCTGCTGTTACAAGTGTGCAGAATCACCGAAATCGCTGTATTCGTGCTATTGAATGCGAAAAACACGTTTTCTGGTGTTTTCAGCACGCCACAGAACGTTTGACATGCGGAAACTGCGATATCTTCGGTATCGTTGTTGTTTCCAGCTGAGATATGCATTTTCAGTGATAATCTCCATGATTCTGCTGTTACAAGTGTGCAGAATCACCGAAATCGCTGTTTTCGTGCTATTGAATGCGAAAAACACGTTTTCTGGTGTTTTCATCACTCCACAGTGCGTTTGATATGCGGAAACTGCCACATCTTCGGTATCGTTGTTGTTTCCAGCTGAGATATGCATTTTCAGTGATAATCTTCATGATTCTGCTGTTACAAGTGTGCAGAATCACCGAAATCGCTGTTTTCGTGCTTTTGAATGCGAAAAACACGTTTTCTGGTGTTTTCAGCACGCCACAGAACGTTTGATATGCGGAAGCTGCGGTATCTTCGGTATCGTTGTTGTTTCCAGCTGAGATATGCATTTTCAGTGATAATCTCCATGATTCTGCTGTTACAAGTGTGCAGAATCACCGAAATCGCTGTTTTCGTGCTATTGAATGCGAAAAACACGTTTTCTGGTGTTTTCAGCACTCCACAGTGCGTTTGATATGCGGAAACTGCCATATCTTCGGTATCGTTGTTGTTTCCAGCTGAGATATGCATTTTCAGTGATAATCTTCATGATTCTGCTGTTAGAAGTGTGCAGAACCACCGAAATCGCTGTTTTCGTGCTATTGAATGCGAAAAACACGTTTTCTGGTGTTTTCAGCACTGCACAGTGCGTTTAATATGCGGAAGCTGCGATATCTTCGGTATCGTTGTTGTCTCCAGCTGAGATATGCATTTTCAGTGATAATCTTCATGATTCTGCGTTTACAAATGTGCAGAATCACCGAAATCGCTGTTTTCGTGCTTTTGAATGCGAAAAACACGTTTTCTGGTGTTTTCAGCACGCCACAGAACGTTTGATATGCGGAAGCTGCGGTATCTTCGGTATCGTTGTTGTTTCCAGCTGAGATATGCATTTTCAGTGATAATCTTCTTGATTCTGCTGTTACAAGTGTTCAGAATCACAGAAATCGCTGTTTTCGTGCTATTGAATGCGAAAAACACGTTTTCTGGTGTTTTCAGCACTTCACAGTGCGTTTGATATGCGGAAACTGCCATATCTTCGGTATCGTTGTTGTTTCCAGCTGAGATATGCATTTTCAGTGATAATCTTCATGATTCTGCTGTTACAAGTGTGCAGAATCACCGAAATCGCTGTATTCGTGCTATTGAATGCGAAAAACACGTTTTCTGGTGTTTTCAGCACGCCACAGAACGTTTGACATGCGGAAACTGCGATATCTTCGGTATCGTTGTTGTTTCCAGCTGAGATATGCATTTTCAGTGATAATCTCCATGATTCTGCTGTTACAAGTGTGCAGAATCACCGAAATCGCTGTTTTCGTGCTATTGAATGCGAAAAACACGTTTTCTGGTGTTTTCATCACTCCACAGTGCGTTTGATATGCGGAAACTGCCACATCTTCGGTATCGTTGTTGTTTCCAGCTGAGATATGCATTTTCAGTGATAATCTTCATGATTCTGCTGTTACAAGTGTGCAGAATCACCGAAATCGCTGTTTTCGTGCTATTGAATGCGAAAAACACGTTTTCTGGTGTTTTCAGCACTGCACAGTGCGTTTGATATGCGGAAGCTGCGATATCTTCGGTATCGTTGTTGTCTCCAGCTGAGATATGCATTTTCAGTGATAATCTTCATGATTCTGCTGTTACAAATGTGCAGAATCACCGAAATCGCTGTTTTCGTGCTTTTGAATGCGAAAAACACGTTTTCTGTTGTTTTCAGCACGCCACAGAACGTTTGACATGCGGAAACTGCGATATCTTCGGTATCGTTGTTGTTTCCAGCTGAGATATGCATTTTCAGTGATAATCTCCATGATTCTGCTGTTACAAGTGTGCAGAATCACCGAAATCGCTGTTTTCGTGCTATTGAATGCGAAAAACACGTTTTCTGGTGTTTTCATCACTCCACAGTGCGTTTGATATGCGGAAACTGCCATATCTTCGGTATCGTTGTTGTTTCCAGCTGAGATATGCATTTTCAGTGATAATCTTCATGATTCTGCTGATACAAATGTGCAGAATCACCGAAATCGCTGTTTTCGTGCTATTGGATGCGAAAGACACGTTTTCAGGTGTTTTCAGCACTCCACAGTGCGTTTGATATGCGGAAACTGCGATATCTTCGGTATCGTTGTTGTTTCCAGCTGAGATATGCATTTTCAGTGATAATCTTCATGATTCTGCTGTTACAAGTGTGCAGAATCACCGAAATCGCTGTTTTCGTGCTATTGAATGCGAAAAACACGTTTTCTGGTGTTTTCAGCACTCCACAGTGCGTTTGATATGCGGAAACTGCCATATCTTCGGTATCGTTGTTGTTTCCAGCTGAGATATGCATTTTCAGTGTTAATCTTCATGATTCTGCTGTTACAAGTGTGCAGAATCACCGAAATCGCTGTTTTCGTGCTATTGAATGCGAAAAACACGTTTTCAGGTGTTTTCAGCACTCCACAGTGCGTTTGTTATGCGGAAACTGCGATATCTTCGGTATCGTTGTTGTTTCCAGCTGAGATATGCATTTTCAGTGATAATCTTCATGATTCTGCTGTTACAAGTGTTCAGAATCACCGAAATCGCTGTTTTCGTGCTATTGAATGCGAAAGACACGTTTTCAGGTGTTTTCAGCACTGCACATTGCGTTTGATATGCGGAAACTGCGATATCTTCGGTATCGTTGTTGTTTCCAGCTGAGATATGCATTTTCAGTGATAATCTTCATGATTCTGCTGTTACAAGTGTTCAGTATCACCGAAATCGCTGTTTTCGTGCTATTGCATGCGAAAAACACGTTTTCTGGTGTTTTCAGCACTCCACAGTTCGTTTGATATGCTGGAACAGCCATATCTTCGGTATCGTTGTTGTTTCCAGCTGAGATATGCATTTTCAGTGATAATCTTCATGATTCTGCTGTTACAAGTGTGCAGAATCACCGAAATCGCTGTTTTCGTGCTATTGGATGCGAAAGACACGTTTTCTGGTGTTTTCAGCACTCCACAGTGCGTTTGTTATGCGGAAACTGCGATATCTTCGGTATCGTTGTTGTTTCCAGCTGAGATATGCATTTTCAGTGATAATCTTCATGATTCTGCTGTTACAAGTGTTCAGAATCACCGAAATCGCTGTTTTCGTGCTATTGAATGCGAAAAACACGTTTTCTGGTGTTTTCAGCACTCCACAGTGCGTTTGTTATGCGGAAACTGCGATATCTTCGGTATCGTTGTTGCTTCCAGCTGAGATATGCATTTTCAGTGATAATCTTCCTGATTCTGCTGTTACAAGTGTGCAGAATCACCGAAATCGCTGTTTTCGTGCTATTGAATGCGAAAAACACGTTTTCTGGTGTTTTCAGCACTCCACAGTGCGTTTGTTATGCGGAAACTGCGATATCTTCGGTATCGTTGTTGTTTCCAGCTGAGATATGCATTTTCAGTTATAATCTTCCTGATTCTGCTGTTACAAGTGTGCAGAATCACCGAAATCGCTGTTTTCGTGCTATTGGATGCGAAAAACACGTTTTCTGGTGTTTTCAGCACTCCACAGTGCGTTTGATATGCGGAAGCTGCGATATCTTCGGTATCGTTGTTGTTTCCAGCTGAGATATGCATTTTCAGTGATAATCTTCATGATTCTGCTGTTACAAGTGTGCAGAACCACCGAAATCGCTGTTTTCGTGCTATTGAATGCGAAAAACACGTTTTCTGGTGTTTTCAGCACTGCACAGTGCGTTTAATATGCGGAAGCTGCGATATCTTCGGTATCGTTGTTGTCTCCAGCTGAGATATGCATTTTCAGTGATAATCTTCATGATTCTGCTGTGACAAATGTGCAGAATCACCGAAATCGCTGTTTTCGTGCTTTTGAATGCGAAAAACACGTTTTCTGGTGTTTTCAGCACGCCACAGAACGTTTGATATGCGGAAGCTGCGGTATCTTCGGTATCGTTGTTGTTTCCAGCTGAGATATGCATTTTCAGTGATAATCTTCTTGATTCTGCTGTTACAAGTGTGCAGAATCACCGATATCGCTGTATTCGTGCTATTGAATGCGAAAAACACGTTTTCTGGTGTTTTCAGCACGCCACAGAACGTTTGACATGCGGAAACTGCGATATCTTCGGTATCGTTGTTGTTTCCAGCTGAGATATGCATTTTCAGTGATAATCTCCATGATTCTGCTGTTACAAGTGTGCAGAATCACCGAAATCGCTGTTTTCGTGCTATTGAATGCGAAAAACACGTTTTCTGGTGTTTTCATCACTCCACAGTGCGTTTGATATGCGGAAACTGCCACATCTTCGGTATCGTTGTTGTTTCCAGCTGAGATATGCATTTTCAGTGATAATCTTCATGATTCTGCTGTTACAAGTGTGCAGAATCACCGAAATCGCTGTTTTCGTGCTTTTGAATGCGAAAAACACGTTTTCTGGTGTTTTCAGCACGCCACAGAACGTTTGATATGCGGAAGCTGCGGTATCTTCGGTATCGTTGTTGTTTCCAGCTGAGATATGCATTTTCAGTGATAATCTCCATGATTCTGCTGTTACAAGTGTGCAGAATCACCGAAATCGCTGTTTTCGTGCTATTGAATGCGAAAAACACGTTTTCTGGTGTTTTCAGCACTCCACAGTGCGTTTGATATGCGGAAACTGCCATATCTTCGGTATCGTTGTTATTTCCAGCTGAGATATGCATTTTCAGTGATAATCTTCATGATTCTGCTGTTAGAAGTGTGCAGAACCACCGAAATCGCTGTTTTCGTGCTATTGAATGCGAAAAACACGTTTTCTGGTGTTTTCAGCACTGCACAGTGCGTTTAATATGCGGAAGCTGCGATATCTTCGGTATCGTTGTTGTCTCCAGCTGAGATATGCATTTTCAGTGATAATCTTCATGATTCTGCTGTTACAAATGTGCAGAATCACCGAAATCGCTGTTTTCGTGCTTTTGAATGCGAAAAACACGTTTTCTGGTGTTTTCAGCACGCCACAGAACGTTTGATATGCGGAAGCTGCGGTATCTTCGGTATCGTTGTTGTTTCCAGCTGAGATATGCATTTTCAGTGATAATCTTCTTGATTCTGCTGTTACAAGTGTTCAGAATCACAGAAATCGCTGTTTTCGTGCTATTGAATGCGAAAAACACGTTTTCTGGTGTTTTCAGCACTTCACAGTGCGTTTGATATGCGGAAACTGCCATATCTTCGGTATCGTTGTTGTTTCCAGCTGAGATATGCATTTTCAGTGATAATCTTCATGATTCTGCTGTTACAAGTGTGCAGAATCACCGAAATCGCTGTATTCGTGCTATTGAATGCGAAAATCACGTTTTCTGGTGTTTTCAGCACGCCACAGAACGTTTGACATGCGGAAACTGCGATATCTTCGGTATCGTTGTTGTTTCCAGCTGAGATATGCATTTTCAGTGATAATCTCCATGATTCTGCTGTTACAAGTGTGCAGAATCACCGAAATCGCTGTTTTCGTGCTATTGAATGCGAAAAACACGTTTTCTGGTGTTTTCATCACTCCACAGTGCGTTTGATATGCGGAAACTGCCACATCTTCGGTATCGTTGTTGTTTCCAGCTGAGATATGCATTTTCAGTGATAATCTTCATGATTCTGCTGTTACAAGTGTGCAGAATCACCGAAATCGCTGTTTTCGTGCTTTTGAATGCGAAAAACACGTTTTCTGGTGTTTTCAGCACGCCACAGAACGTTTGATATGCGGAAGCTACGGTATCTTCGGTATCGTTGTTGTTTCCAGCTGAGATATGCATTTTCAGTGATAATCTTCATGATTCTGCTGTTACAAGTGTGCAGAATCACCGAAATCGCTGTATTCGTGCTATTGAATGCGAAAAACACGTTTTCTGGTGTTTTCAGCACGCCACAGAACGTTTGACATGCGGAAACTGCGATATCTTCGGTATCGTTGTTGTTTCCAGCTGAGATATGCATTTTCAGTGATAATCTCCATGATTCTGCTGTTACAAGTGTGCAGAATCACCGAAATCGCTGTTTTCGTGCTATTGAATGCGAAAAACACGTTTTCTGGTGTTTTCATCACTCCACAGTGCGTTTGATAGGCGGAAACTGCCACATCTTCGGTATCGTTGTTGTTTCCAGCTGAGATATGCATTTTCAGTGATAATCTTCATGATTCTGCTGTTACAAGTGTGCAGAATCACCGAAATCGCTGTTTTCGTGCTTTTGAATGCGAAAAACACGTTTTCGGGTGTTTTCATCACTCCACAGTGCGTTTGATAGGCGGAAACTGCCACATCTTCGGTATCGTTGTTGTTTCCAGCTGAGATATGCATTTTCAGTGATAATCTTCATGATTCTGCTGTTACAAGTGTGCAGAATCACCGAAATCGCTGTTTTCGTGCTTTTGAATGCGAAAAACACGTTTTCTGGTGTTTTCAGCACGCCACAGAACGTTTAATATGCGGAAGCTGCGATATCTTCGGTATCGTTGTTGTCTCCAGCTGAGATATGCATTTTCAGTGATAATCTTCATGATTCTGCTGTTACAAATGTGCAGAATCACCGAAATCGCTGTTTTCGTGCTTTTGAATGCGAAAAACACGTTTTCTGGTGTTTTCAGCACGCCACAGAACGTTTGATATGCGGAAGCTGCGGTATCTTCGGTATCGTTGTTGTTTCCAGCTGAGATGTGCATTTTCAGTGATAATCTTCTTGATTCTGCTGTTACAAGTGTTCAGAATCACAGAAATCGCTGTTTTCGTGCTATTGAATGCGAAAAACACGTTTTCTGGTGTTTTCAGCACTTCACAGTGCGTTTGATATGCGGAAACTGCCATATCTTCGGTATCGTTGTTGTTTCCAGCTGAGATATGCATTTTCAGTGATAATCTTCATGATTCTGCTGTTACAAGTGTGCAGAATCACCGAAATCGCTGTATTCGTGCTATTGAATGCGAAAAACACGTTTTCTGGTGTTTTCAGCACGCCACAGAACGTTTGACATGCGGAAACTGCGATATCTTCGGTATCGTTGTTGTTTCCAGCTGAGATATGCATTTTCAGTGATAATCTCCATGATTCTGCTGTTACAAGTGTGCAGAATCACCGAAATCGCTGTTTTCGTGCTATTGAATGCGAAAAACACGTTTTCTGGTGTTTTCATCACTCCACAGTGCGTTTGATATGCGGAAACTGCCACATCTTCGGTATCGTTGTTGTTTCCAGCTGAGATATGCATTTTCAGTGATAATCTTCATGATTCTGCTGTTACAAGTGTGCAGAATCACCGAAATCGCTGTTTTCGTGCTTTTGAATGCGAAAAACACGTTTTCTGGTGTTTTCAGCACGCCACAGAACGTTTAATATGCGGAAGCTGCGATATCTTCGGTATCGTTGTTGTCTCCAGCTGAGATATGCATTTTCAGTGATAATCTTCATGATTCTGCTGTTACAAATGTGCAGAATCACCGAAATCGCTGTTTTCGTGCTATTGAATGCGAAAAACACGTTTTCTGGTGTTTTCAGCACGCCACAGAACGTTTGACATGCGGAAACTGCGATATCTTCGGTATCGTTGTTGTTTCCAGCTGAGATATGCATTTTCAGTGATAATCTCCATGATTCTGCTGTTACAAGTGTGCAGAATCACCGAAATCGCTGTTTTCGTGCTATTGAATGCGAAAAACACGTTTTCTGGTGTTTTCATCACTCCACAGTGCGTTTGATATGCGGAAACTGCCACATCTTCGGTATCGTTGTTGTTTCCAGCTGAGATATGCATTTTCAGTGATAATCCTCATGATTCTGCTGTTACAAGTGTGCAGAATCACCGAAATCGCTGTTTTCGTGCTATTGGATGCGAAAAACACGTTTTCTGGTGTTTTCAGCACGCCACAGAACGTTTGACATGCGGAAACTGCGATATCTTCGGTATCGTTGTTGTTTCCAGCTGAGATATGCATTTTCAGTGATAATCTCCATGATTCTGCTGTTACAAGTGTGCAGAATCACCGAAATCGCTGTTTTCGTGCTATTGAATGCGAAAAACACGTTTTCTGGTGTTTTCATCACTGCACAGTGCGTTTGATAGGCGGAAACTGCCACATCTTCGGTATCGTTGTTGTTTCCAGCTGAGATATGCATTTTCAGTGATAATCTTCATGATTCTGCTGTTACAAGTGTGCAGAATCACCGAAATCGCTGTTTTCGTGCTTTTGAATGCGAAAAACACGTTTTCTGGTGTTTTCAGCACCCCACAGAACGTTTAATATGCGGAAGCTGCGACATCTTCGGTATCGTTGTTGTTTCCAGCTGAGATATGCATTTTCAGTGATAATCTCCATGATTCTGCTGTTACAAGTGTGCAGAATTACCGAAATCGCTGTTTTCGTGCTATTGAATGCGAAAAACACGTTTTCTGGTGTTTTCATCACTCCACAGTGCGTTTGATAGGCGGAAACTGCCACATCTTCGGTATCGTTGTTGTTTCCAGCTGAGATATGCATTTTCAGTGATAATCTTCATGATTCTGCTGTTACAAGTGTGCAGAATCACCGAAATCGCTGTTTTCGTGCTTTTGAATGCGAAAAACACGTTTTCGGGTGTTTTCATCACTCCACAGTGCGTTTGATAGGCGGAAACTGCCACATCTTCGGTATCGTTGTTGTTTCCAGCTGAGATATGCATTTTCAGTGATAATCTTCATGATTCTGCTGTTACAAGTGTGCAGAATCACCGAAATCGCTGTTTTCGTGCTTTTGAATGCGAAAAACACGTTTTCTGGTGTTTTCAGCACGCCACAGAACGTTTAATATGCGGAAGCTGCGATATCTTCGGTATCGTTGTTGTCTCCAGCTGAGATATGCATTTTCAGTGATAATCTCCATGATTCTGCTGTTACAAGTGTGCAGAATCACCGAAATCGCTGTTTTCGTGCTATTGAATGCGAAAAACACGTTTTCTGGTGTTTTCATCACTCCACAGTGCGTTTGATATGCGGAAACTGCCACATCTTCGGTATCGTTGTTGTTTCCAGCTGAGATATGCATTTTCAGTGATAATCTTCATGATTCTGCTGTTACAAGTGTGCAGAATCACCGAAATCGCTGTTTTCGTGCTTTTGAATGCGAAAAACACGTTTTCTGGTGTTTTCAGCACGCCACAGAACGTTTAATATGCGGAAGCTGCGATATCTTCGGTATCGTTGTTGTCTCCAGCTGAGATATGCATTTTCAGTGATAATCTTCATGATTCTGCTGTTACAAATGTGCAGAATCACCGAAATCGCTGTTTTCGTGCTATTGAATGCGAAAAACACGTTTTCTGGTGTTTTCAGCACGCCACAGAACGTTTGACATGCGGAAACTGCGATATCTTCGGTATCGTTGTTGTTTCCAGCTGAGATATGCATTTTCAGTGATAATCTCCATGATTCTGCTGTTACAAGTGTGCAGAATCACCGAAATCGCTGTTTTCGTGCTATTGAATGCGAAAAACACGTTTTCTGGTGTTTTCATCACTCCACAGTGCGTTTGATATGCGGAAACTGCCACATCTTCGGTATCGTTGTTGTTTCCAGCTGAGATATGCATTTTCAGTGATAATCTTCATGATTCTGCTGTTACAAGTGTGCAGAATCACCGAAATCGCTGTTTTCGTGCTATTGGATGCGAAAAACACGTTTTCTGGTGTTTTCAGCACTCCACAGTGCGTTTGATATGCGGAAGCTGCGATATCTTCGGTATCGTTGTTGTTTCCAGCTGAGATATGCATTTTCAGTGATAATCTTCATGATTCTGCTGTTACAAATGTGCAGAATCACCGAAATCGCTGTTTTCGTGCTTTTGAATGCGAAAAACACGTTTTCTGGTGTTTTCAGCACTCCACAGTGCGTTTGATATGCGGAAACTGCCATATCTTCGGTATTGTTGTTGTTTCCAGCTGAGATATGCATTTTCAGTGATAATCTTCATGATTCTGCTGTTACAAGTGTGCAGAATCACCGAAATCGCTGTTTTCGTGCTATTGAATGCGAAAAACACGTTTTCTGGTGTTTTCAGCTCGCCACAGAACGTTTGACATGCGGAAACTGCGATATGTTCGGTATCGTTGTTGTTTCCAGCTGAGATATGCATTTTCAGTGATAATCTTCTTGATTCTGCTGTTACAAGTGTTCAGAATCACAGAAATCGCTGTTTTCGTGCTATTGAATGCGAAAAACACGTTTTCTGGTGTTTTCAGCACTTCACAGTGCGTTTGATATGCGGAGACTGCCATATCTTCGGTATCGTTGTTGTTTCCAGCTGAGATATGCATTTTCAGTGATAATCTTCATGATTCTGCTGTTACAAGTGTGCAGAATCACCGAAATCGCTGTATTCGTGCTATTGAATGCGAAAAACACGTTTTCTGGTGTTTTCAGCACGCCACAGAACGTTTGACATGCGGAAACTGCGATATCTTCGGTATCGTTGTTGTTTCCAGCTGAGATATGCATTTTCAGTGATAATCTCCATGATTCTGCTGTTACAAGTGTGCAGAATCACCGAAATCGCTGTGTTCGTGCTATTGAATGCGAAAAACACGTTTTCTGGTGTTTTCATCACTCCACAGTGCGTTTGATATGCGGAAACTGCCACATCTTCGGTATCGTTGTTGTTTCCAGCTGAGATATGCATTTTCAGTGATAATCTTCATGATTCTGCTGTTACAAGTGTGCAGAATCACCGAAATCGCTGTATTCGTGCTATTGAATGCGAAAAACACGTTTTCTGGTGTTTTCAGCACGCCACAGAACGTTTGACATGCGGAAACTGCGATATCTTCGGTATCGTTGTTGTTTCCAGCTGAGATATGCATTTTCAGTGATAATCTTCATGATTCTGCTGTTACAAATGTGCAGAATCACCGAAATCGCTGTTTTCGTGCTTTTGAATGCGAAAAACACGTTTTCTGGTGTTTCCAGCACTCCACAGTGCGTTTGATTTGCGGAAACTGCCATATCTTCGGTATTGTTGTTGTTTCCAGCTGAGATATGCATTTTCAGTGATAATCTTCATGATTCTGCTGTTACAAGTGTGCAGAATCACCGAAATCGCTGTTTTCGTGCTATTGAATGCGAAAAACACGTTTTCTGGTGTTTTCAGCTCGCCACAGAACGTTTGACAGGCGGAAACTGCGATATGTTCGGTATCGTTGTTGTTTCCAGCTGAGATATGCATTTTCAGTGATAATCTTCTTGATTCTGCTGTTACAAGTGTTCAGAATCACAGAAATCGCTGTTTTCGTGCTATTGAATGCGAAAAACACGTTTTCTGGTGTTTTCAGCACTTCACAGTGCGTTTGATATGCGGAAACTGCCATATCTTCGGTATCGTTGTTGTTTCCAGCTGAGATATGCATTTTCAGTGATAAACTTCATGATTCTGCTGTTACAAGTGTGCAGAATCACCGAAATCGCTGTATTCGTGCTATTGAATGCGAAAAACACGTTTTCTGGTGTTTTCAGCACGCCACAGAACGTTTGACATGCGGAAACTGCCATATCTTCGGTATCGTTGTTGTTTCCAGCTGAGATATGCATTTTCAGTGATAATCTTCATGATTCTGCTGTTACAAGTGTGCAGAATCACCGAAATCGCTGTTTTCGTGCTTTTGAATGCGAAAAACACGTTTTCTGGTGTTTCCAGCACTCCACAGTGCGTTTGATATGCGGAAACTGCCATATCTTCGGTATTGTTGTTGTTTCCAGCTGAGATATGCATTTTCAGTGATAATCTTCATGATTCTGCTGTTACAAGTGTGCAGAATCACCGAAATCGCTGTTTTCGTGCTATTGAATGCGAAAAACACGTTTTCTGGTGTTTTCAGCTCGCCACAGAACGTTTGACATGCGGAAACTGCGATATGTTCGGTATCGTTGTTGTTTCCAGCTGAGATATGCATTTTCAGTGATAATCTTCTTGATTCTGCTGTTACAAGTGTTCAGAATCACAGAAATCGCTGTTTTCGTGCTAATGAATGCGAAAAACACGTTTTCTGGTGTTTTCAGCACTTCACAGTGCGTTTGATATGCGGAAACTGCCATATCTTCGGTATCGTTGTTGTTTCCAGCTGAGATATGCATTTTCAGTGATAATCTTCATGATTCTGCTGTTACAAGTGTGCAGAATCACCGAAATCGCTGTATTCGTGCTATTGAATGCGAAAAACACGTTTTCTGGTGTTTTCAGCACGCCACAGAACGTTTGACATGCGGAAACTGCCATATCTTCGGTATCGTTGTTGTTTCCAGCTGAGATATGCATTTTCAGTGATAATCTTCATGATTCTGCTGTTACAAGTGTGCAGAATCACCGAAATCGCTGTATTCGTGCTATTGAATGCGAAAAACACGTTTTCTGGTGTTTTCAGCACGCCACAGAACGTTTGACATGCGGAAACTGCGATATCTTCGGTATCGTTGTTGTTTCCAGCTGAGATATGCATTTTCAGTGATAATCTCCATGATTCTGCTGTTACAAGTGTGCAGAATCACCGAAATCGCTGTTTTCGTGCTATTGAATGCGAAAAACACGTTTTCTGGTGTTTTCATCACTCCACAGTGCGTTTGATATGCGGAAACTGCCACATCTTCGGTATCGTTGTTGTTTCCAGCTGAGATATGCATTTTCAGTGATAATCTTCATGATTCTGCTGTTACAAGTGTGCAGAATCACCGAAATCGCTGTTTTCGTGCTTTTGAATGCGAAAAACACGTTTTCTGGTGTTTTCAGCACGCCACAGAACGTTTAATATGCGGAAGCTGCGACATCTTCGGTATCGTTGTTGTCTCCAGCTGAGATATGCATTTTCAGTGATAATCTTCATGATTCTGCTGTTACAAATGTGCAGAATCACCGAAATCGCTGTTTTCGTGCTATTGAATGCGAAAAACACGTTTTCTGGTGTTTTCAGCACGCCACAGAACGTTTGACATGCGGAAACTGCGATATCTTCGGTATCGTTGTTGTTTCCAGCTGAGATATGCATTTTCAGTGATAATCTCCATGATTCTGCTGTTACAAGTGTGCAGAATCACCGAAATCGCTGTTTTCGTGCTATTGAATGCGAAAAACACGTTTTCTGGTGTTTTCATCACTCCACAGTGCGTTTGATATGCGGAAACTGCCACATCTTCGGTATCGTTGTTGTTTCCAGCTGAGATATGCATTTTCAGTGATAATCTTCATGATTCTGCTGTTACAAGTGTGCAGAATCACCGAAATCGCGGTTTTCGTGCTATTGGATGCGAAAAACACGTTTTCTGGTGTTTTCAGCACTCCACAGTGCGTTTGATATGCGGAAGCTGCGATATCTTCGGTATCGTTGTTGTTTCCAGCTGAGATATGCATTTTCAGTGATAATCTTCATGATTCTGCTGTTACAAATGTGCAGAATCACCGAAATCGCTGTTTTCGTGCTTTTGAATGCGAAAAACACGTTTTCTGGTGTTTTCAGCACTCCACAGTGCGTTTGATATGCGGAAACTGCCATATCTTCGGTATTGTTGTTGTGTCCAGCTGAGATATGCATTTTCAGTGATAATCTCCATGATTCTGCTGTTACAAGTGTGCAGAATCACCGAAATCGCTGTTTTCGTGCTGTTGAATGCGAAAAACACGTTTTCTGGTGTTTTCATCACTCCACAGTGCGTTTGATATGCGGAAACTGCCATATCTTCGGTATCGTTGTTGTTTCCAGCTGAGATATGCATTTTCAGTGATGATCTTCATGATTCTGCTGTTACAAGTGTGCAGAATCACCGAAATCGCTGTTTTCGTGCTATTGAATGCGAAAAACACGTTTTCTGGTGTTTTCAGCACTCCACAGTGCGTTTGTTATGCGGAAACTGCGATATCTTCGGTATCGTTGTTGTTTCCAGCTGAGCTATGCATTTTCAGTGATAATCTTACTGATTCTGCTGTTACAAGTGTGCAGAATCACCGAAATCGCTGTTTTCGTGCTATTGGATGCGAAAAACACGTTTTCTGGTGTTTTCAGCACTCCACAGTGCGTTTGATATGCGGAAGCTGCGATATCTTCGGTATCGTTGTTGTTTCCAGCTGAGATATGCATTTTCAGTGATAATCTTCATGATTCTGCTGTTACAAGTGTGCAGAATCACCGAAACCGCTGTTTTCGTGCTATTGGATGCGAAAAACACGTTTTCTGGTGTTTTCAGCACTCCACAGTGCGTTTGATATGCGGAAGCTGCGATATCTTCGGTATCGTTGTTGTTTCCAGCTGAGATATGCATTTTCAGTGATAATCTTCATGATTCTGCTGTTACAAATGTGCAGAATCACCGAAATCGCTGTTTTCGTGCTATTGGATGCGAAAAACACGTTTTCTGGTGTTTTCAGCACTCCACAGTGCGTTTGATATGCGGAAACTGCCATATCTTCGGTATAGTTGTTGTCTCCAGCTGAGATATGCATTTTCAGTGATAATCTTCATGATTTAGCTGTTACAAATGTGCAGAATCACCGAAATCGCTGTTTTCGTGCTATTGAATGCGAAAAACACGTTTTCTGGTGTTTTCAGCACTCCACAGTGCGTTTGATATGCGGAAACTTCCATATCTTCGGTATCGTTGTTGTTTCCAGCTGAGATATGCATTTTCAGTGATAATCTACATGATTCTGCTGTTACAAGTGTGCAGAATCACCGAAATCGCTGTATTCGTGCTATTGAATGCGAAAAACACGTTTTCTGGTGTTTTCAGCACGTCACAGAACGTTTGACATGCGGAAACTGCGATATCTTCGGTATCGTTGTTGTTTCCAGCTGAGATATGCATTTTCAGTGATAATCTTCATGATTCTGCTGTTACAAGTGTGCAGAATCACCGAAATCGCTGTATTCGTGCTATTGAATGCGAAAAACACGTTTTCTGGTGTTTTCAGCACTCCACAGTGCGTTTGATATGCGGAAGCTGCGATATCTTCGGTATCGTTGTTGTTTCCAGCTGAGATATGCATTTTCAGTGATAATCTTCATGATTCTGCTGTTACAAGTGTGCAGAATCACCGAAATCGCTGTTTTCGTGCTATTGAATGCGAAAAACACGTTTTCTGGTGTTTTCAGCACTCCACAGTGCGTTTGATATGCGGAAGCTGAGATATCTTCGGTATCGTTGTTGTTTCCAGCTGAGATATGCATTTTCAGTGATAATCTTCATGATTCTGCTGTTACTAGTGTGCAGAATCACCGAAATAGCTGTTTTCGTGCTTTTGAATGCGAAAAACACGTTTTCTGGTGTTTTCAGCACGCCACAGTGCGTTTGATATGCGGAAACTGCGATATCTTCGGTATCGTTGTTGTTTCCAGCTGAGATATGCATTTCAGTGATAATCTTCATGATTCTGCTGTTACAAGTGTGCAGAATCACCGAAATCGCTGTTTTCGTGCTATTGGATGCGAAAAACACGTTTTCTGGTGTTTTCAGCACTCCACAGTGCGTTTGATATGCGGAAGCTGCGATATCTTCGGTATCGTTGTTGTCTCCAGCTGAGATATGCATTTTCAGTGATAATCTTCATGATTCTGCTGTTACAAATGTGCAGAATCACCGAAATCGCTGTTTTCGTGCTATTGAATGCGAAAAACACGTTTTCTGGTGTTTTCAGCACGCCACAGAACGTTTGACATGCGGAAACTGCGATATCTTCGGTATCGTTGTTGTTTCCAGCTGAGATCTGCATTTTCAGTGATAATCTCCATGATTCTGCTGTTACAAGTGTGCAGAATCACCGAAATCGCTGTTTTCGTGCTATTGAATGCGAAAAACACGTTTTCTGGTGTTTTCATCACTCCACAGTGCGTTTGATATGCGGAAACTGCCACATCTTCGGTATCGTTGTTGTTTCCAGCTGAGATATGCATTTTCAGTGATAATCTTCATGATTCTGCTGTTACAAGTGTGCAGAATCACCGAAATCGCTGTTTTCGTGCTATTGGATGCGAAAAACACGTTTTCTGGTGTTTTCAGCACTCCACAGTGCGTTTGATATGCGGAAGCTGCGATATCTTCGGTATCGTTGTTGTTTCCAGCTGAGATATGCATTTTCAGTGATAATCTTCATGATTCTGCTGTTACAAATGTGCAGAATCACCGAAATCGCTGTTTTCGTGCTTTTGAATGCGAAAAACACGTTTTCTGGTGTTTTCAGCACTCCACAGTGCGTTTGTTATGCGGAAACTGCGATATCTTCGGTATCGTTGTTGTTTCCAGCTGAGCTATGCATTTTCAGTGATAATCTTCCTGATTCTGCTGTTACAAGTGTGCAGAATCACCGAAATCGCTGTTTTCGTGCTATTGAATGCGAAAAACACGTTTTCTGGTGTTTTCAGCACTCCACAGTGCGTTTGATATGCGGAAGCTGAGATATCTTCCGTATCGTTGTTGTTTCCAGCTGAGATATGCATTTTCAGTGATAATCTTCATGATTCTGCTGTTACTAGTGTGCAGAATCACCGAAATAGCTGTTTTCGTGCTTTTGAATGCGAAAAACACGTTTTCTGGTGTTTTCAGCACGCCACAGTGCGTTTGATATGCGGAAACTGCGATATCTTCGGTATCGTTGTTGTTTCCAGCTGAGATATGCATTTCAGTGATAATCTTCATGATTCTGCTGTTACAAGTGTGCAGAATCACCGAAATCGCTGTTTTCGTGCTATTGGATGCGAAAAACACGTTTTCTGGTGTTTTCAGCACTCCACAGTGCGTTTGATATGCGGAAGCTGCGATATCTTCGGTATCGTTGTTGTCTCCAGCTGAGATATGCATTTTCAGTGATAATCTTCATGATTCTGCTGTTACAAATGTGCAGAATCACCGAAATCGCTGTTTTCGTGCTATTGAATGCGAAAAACACGTTTTCTGGTGTTTTCAGCACGCCACAGAACGTTTGACATGCGGAAACTGCGATATCTTCGGTATGGTTGTTGTTTCCAGCTGAGATCTGCATTTTCAGTGATAATCTCCATGATTCTGCTGTTACAAGTGTGCAGAATCACCGAAATCGCTGTTTTCGTGCTATTGAATGCGAAAAACACGTTTTCTGGTGTTTTCATCACTCCACAGTGCGTTTGATATGCGGAAACTGCCACATCTTCGGTATCGTTGTTGTTTCCAGCTGAGATATGCATTTTCAGTGATAATCTTCATGATTCTGCTGTTACAAGTGTGCAGAATCACCGAAATCGCTGTTTTCGTGCTATTGGATGCGAAAAACACGTTTTCTGGTGTTTTCAGCACTCCACAGTGCGTTTGATATGCGGAAGCTGCGATATCTTCGGTATCGTTGTTGTTTCCAGCTGAGATATGCATTTTCAGTGATAATCTTCATGATTCTGCTGTTACAAATGTGCAGAATCACCGAAATCGCTGTTTTCGTGCTTTTGAATGCGAAAAACACGTTTTCTGGTGTTTTCAGCACTCCACAGTGCGTTTGATATGCGGAAACTGCCATATCTTCGGTATTGTTGTTGTGTCCAGCTGAGATATGCATTTTCAGTGATAATCTCCATGATTCTGCTGTTACAAGTGTGCAGAATCACCGAAATCGCTGTTTTCGTGCTGTTGAATGCGAAAAACACGTTTTCTGGTGTTTTCATCACTCCACAGTGCGTTTGATATGCGGAAACTGCCATATCTTCGGTATCGTTGTTGTTTCCAGCTGAGATATGCATTTTCAGTGATAATCTTCATGATTCTGCTGTTACAAGTGTGCAGAATCACCGAAATCGCTGTTTTCGTGCTATTGAATGCGAAAAACACGTTTTCTGGTGTTTTCAGCACTCCACAGTGCGTTTGTTATGCGGAAACTGCGATATCTTCGGTATCGTTGTTGTTTCCAGCTGAGCTATGCATTTTCAGTGATAATCTTCCTGATTCTGCTGTTACAAGTGTGCAGAATCACCGAAATCGCTGTTTTCGTGCTGTTGGATGCGAAAAACACGTTTTCTGGTGTTTTCAGCACTCCACAGTGCGTTTGATATGCGGAAGCTGCGATATCTTCGGTATCGTTGTTGTTTCCAGCTGAGATATGCATTTTCAGTGATAATCTTCATGATTCTGCTGTTACAAGTGTGCAGAATCACCGAAATCGCTGTTTTCGTGCTATTGGATGCGAAAAACACGTTTTCTGGTGTTTTCCGCACTCCACAGTGCGTTTGATATGCGGAAGCTGCGATATCTTCGGTATCGTTGTTGTTTCCAGCTGAGATATGCATTTTCAGTGATAATCTTCATGATTCTGCAGTTACAAATGTGCAGAATCACCGAAATCGCTGTTTTCGTGCTTTTGAATGCGAAAAACACGTTTTCGGGTGTTTTCATCACTCCACAGTGCGTTTGATATGCGGAAACTGCCATATCTTCGGTATCGTTGTTGTTTCCAGCTGAGATATGCATTTTCAGTGATAATCTTCATGATTCTGCTGTTACAAGTGTGCAGAATCACCGAAATCGCTGTATTCGTGCTATTGAATGCGAAAAACACGTTTTCTGGTGTTTTCAGCACGTCACAGAACGTTTGACATGCGGAAACTGCGATATCTTCGGTATCGTTGTTGTTTCCAGCTGAGATATGCATTTTCAGTGATAATCTTCATGATTCTGCTGTTACAAGTGTGCAGAATCACCGAAATCGCTGTATTCGTGCTATTGAATGCGAAAAACACGTTTTCTGGTGTTTTCAGCACTCCACAGTGCGTTTGATATGCGGAAGCTGCGATATCTTCGGTATCGTTGTTGTTTCCAGCTGAGATATGCATTTTCAGTGATAATCTTCATGATTCTGCTGTTACAAGTGTGCAGAATCACCGAAATCGCTTTTTTCGTGCTATTGAATGCGAAAAACACGTTTTCTGGTGTTTTCAGCACTCCACAGTGCGTTTGATATGCGGAAGCTGAGATATCTTCGGTATCGTTGTTGTTTCCAGCTGAGATATGCATTTTCAGTGATAATCTTCATGATTCTGCTGTTACAAGTGTGCAGAATCACCGAAATAGCTGTTTTCGTGCTTTTGAATGCGAAAAACACGTTTTCTGGTGTTTTCAGCACGCCACAGTGCGTTTGATATGCGGAAACTGCGATATCTTCGGTATCGTTGTTGTTTCCAGCTGAGATATGCATTTCAGTGATAATCTTCATGATTCTGCTGTTACAAGTGTGCAGAATCACCGAAATCGCTGTTTTCGTGCTATTGGATGCGAAAAACACGTTTTCTGGTGTTTTCAGCACTCCACAGTGCGTTTGATATGCGGAAGCTGCGATATCTTCGGTATCGTTGTTGTCTCCAGCTGAGATATGCATTTTCAGTGATAATCTTCATGATTCTGCTGTTACAAATGTGCAGAATCACCGAAATCGCTGTTTTCGTGCTATTGAATGCGAAAAACACGTTTTCTGGTGTTTTCAGCACGCCACAGAACGTTTGACATGCGGAAACTGCGATATCTTCGGTATCGTTGTTGTTTCCAGGTGAGATCTGCATTTTCAGTGATAATCTCCATGATTCTGCTGTTACAAGTGTGCAGAATCACCGAAATCGCTGTTTTCGTGCTATTGAATGCGAAAAACACGTTTTCTGGTGTTTTCATCACTCCACAGTGCGTTTGATATGCGGAAACTGCCACATCTTCGGTATCGTTGTTGTTTCCAGCTGAGATATGCATTTTCAGTGATAATCTTCATGATTCTGCTGTTACAAGTGTGCAGAATCACCGAAATCGCTGTTTTCGTGCTATTGGATGCGAAAAACACGTTTTCTGGTGTTTTCAGCACTCCACAGTGCGTTTGATATGCGGAAGCTGCGATATCTTCGGTATCGTTGTTGTTTCCAGCTGAGATATGCATTTTCAGTGATAATCTTCATGATTCTGCTGTTACAAATGTGCAGAATCACCGAAATCGCTGTTTTCGTGCTTTTGAATGCGAAAAACACGTTTTCTGGTGTTTTCAGCACTCCACAGTGCGTTTGATATGCGGAAACTGCCATATCTTCGGTATTGTTGTTGTGTCCAGCTGAGATATGCATTTTCAGTGATAATCTCCATGATTCTGCTGTTACAAGTGTGCAGAATCACCGAAATCGCTGTTTTCGTGCTGTTGAATGCGAAAAACACGTTTTCTGGTGTTTTCATCACTCCAGAGTGCGTTTGATATGCGGAAACTGCCATATCTTCGGTATCGTTGTTGTTTCCAGCTGAGATATGCATTTTCAGTGATAATCTTCATGATTCTGCTGTTACAAGTGTGCAGAATCACCGAAATCGCTGTTTTCGTGCTATTGAATGCGAAAAACACGTTTTCTGGTGTTTTCAGCACTCCACAGTGCGTTTGTTATGCGGAAACTGCGATATCTTCGGTATCGTTGTTGTTTCCAGCTGAGCTATGCATTTTCAGTGATAATCTACCTGATTCTGCTGTTACAAGTGTGCAGAATCACCGAAATCGCTGTTTTCGTGCTATTGGATACGAAAAACACGTTTTCTGGTGTTTTCAGCACTCCACAGTGCGTTTGATATGCGGAAGCTGCGATATCTTCGGTATCGTTGTTGTTTCCAGCTGAGATATGCATTTTCAGTGATAATCTTCATGATTCTGCTGTTACAAGTGTGCAGAATCACCGAAATCGCTGTTTTCGTGCTATTGGATGCGAAAAACACGTTTTCTGGTGTTTTCAGCACTCCACAGTGCGTTTGATATGCGGAAGCTGCGATATCTTCGGTATCGTTGTTGTTTCCAGCTGAGATATGCATTTTCAGTGATAATCTTCATGATTCTGCTGTTACAAATGTGCAGAATCACCGAAATCGCTGTTTTCGTGCTTTTGAATGCGAAAAACACGTTTTCGGGTGTTTTCATCACTCCACAGTGCGTTTGATATGCGGAAACTGCCATATCTTCGGTATCGTTGTTGTTTCCAGCTGAGATATGCATTTTCAGTGATAATCTTCATGATTCTGCTGTTACAAGTGTGCAGAATCACCGAAATCGCTGTTTTCGTGCTATTGGATGCGAAAAACACGTTTTCTGGTGTTTTCAGCACTCCACAGTGCGTTTGATATGCGGAAACTGCCATATCTTCGGTATCGTTGTTGTTTCCAGCTGAGATATGCATTTTCAGTGATAATCCTCATGATTCTGCTATTACAAATGTGCAGAATAACCGAAATCGCTGTTTTCGTGCTATTGAATGCGAAAAACACGTTTTCTGGTGTTTTCAGCACTGCACAGTGCGTTTGATATGCGGTAGCTGCGATACCTTCGGTATCGTTGTTGTATCCAGCTGAGATATGCATTTTCAGTGATAATCTTCATGATTTAGCTGTTACAAATGTGCAGAATCACCGAAATCGCTGTTTTCGTGCTTTTGAATGCGAAAAACACGTTTTCTGGTGTTTTCAGCACGCCACAGAACGATTGACATGCGGAAACTGCCATATCTTCGGTATCGTTGTTGCTTCCAGCTGAGATATGCATTTTCAGTGATAATCTTCATGATTCTGCTGTTACAAGTGTGCAGAATCACCGAAATCGCTGTATTCGTGCTATTGAATGCGAAAAACACGTTTTCTGGTGTTTTCAGCACGTCACAGAACGTTTGACATGCGGAAACTGCGATATCTTCGGTATCGTTGTTGTTTCCAGCTGAGATATGCATTTTCAGTGATAATCTTCATGATTCTGCTGTTACAAGTGTGCAGAATCACCGAAATCGCTGTATTCGTGCTATTGAATGCGAAAAACACGTTTTCTGGTGTTTTCAGCACTCCATAGTGCGTTTGATATGCGGAAGCTGCGATATCTTCGGTATCGTTGTTGTTTCCAGCTGAGATATGCATTTTCAGTGATAATCTTCATGATTCTGCTGTTACAAGTGTGCAGAATCACCGAAATCACTGTTTTCGTGCTATTGAATGCGAAAAACACGTTTTCTGGTGTTTTCAGCACTCCACAGTGCGTTTGATATGCGGAAGCTGAGATATCTTCGGTATCGTTGTTGTTTCCAGCTGAGATATGCATTTTCAGTGATAATCTTCATGATTCTGCTGTTACAAGTGTGCAGAATCAACGAAATAGCTGTTTTCGTGCTTTTGAATGCGAAAAACACGTTTTCTGGTGTTTTCAGCACGCCACAGTGCGTTTGATATGCGGAAACTGCGATATCTTCGGTATCGTTGTTGTTTCCAGCTGAGATATGCATTTCAGTGATAATCTTCATGATTCTGCTGTTACAAGTGTGCAGAATCACCGAAATCGCTGTTTTCGTGCTATTGGATGCGAAAAACACGTTCTCTGGTGTTTTCAGCACTCCACAGTGCGTTTGATATGCGGAAGCTGCGATATCTTCGGTATCGTTGTTGTTTCCAGCTGAGATATGCATTTTCAGTGATAATCTTCATGATTCTGCTGTTACAAATGTGCAGAATCACCGAAATCGCTGTTTTCGTGCTATTGAATGCGAAAAACACGTTTCCTGGTGTTTTCAGCACTGCACAGTGCGTTTGATATGCGGTAGCTGCGATACCTTCGGTATCGTTGTTGTCTCCAGCTGAGATATGCATTTTCAGTGATAATCTTCATGATTCTGCTGTTACAAGTGTGCAGAATCACCGAAATCGCTGTTTTCGTGCTATTGAATGCGAAAAACACGTTTTCTGGTGTTTTCAGCACTCCACAGTGCGTTTGATATGCGGAAGCTGAGATATCTTCGGTATCGTTGTTGTTTCCAGCTGAGATATGCATTTTCAGTGATAATCTTCATGATTCTGCTGTTACAAGTGTGCAGAATCACCGAAATAGCTGTTTTCGTGCTTTTGAATGCGAAAAACACGTTTTCTGGTGTTTTCAGCACGCCACAGTGCGTTTGATATGCGGAAACTGCGATATCTTCGGTATCGTTGTTGTTTCCAGCTGAGATATGCATTTCAGTGATAATCTTCATGATTCTGCTGTTACAAGTGTGCAGAATCACCGAAATCGCTGTTTTCGTGCTATTGGATGCGAAAAACACGTTCTCTGGTGTTTTCAGCACTCCACAGTGCGTTTGATATGCGGAAGCTGCGATATCTTCGGTATCGTTGTTGTTTCCAGCTGAGATATGCATTTTCAGTGATAATCTTCATGATTCTGCTGTTACAAATGTGCAGAATCACCGAAATCGCTGTTTTCGTGCTTTTGAATGCGAAAAACACGTTTTCTGGTGTTTTCAGCACGCCACAGTGCGTTTGATATGCGGAAACTGCCATATCTTCGGTATCGTTGTTGTTTCCAGCTGAGATATGCATTTTCAGTGATAATCTTCATGATTCTGCTGTTACAAGTGTGCAGAATCACCGAAATCGCTGTTTTCGTGCTATTGGATGCGAAAGACACGTTTTCTGGTGTTTTCAGCACGCCACAGAACTTTTGATATGCGGAAGCTGCGATATCTTCGGTGTCGTTGTTGTTTCCAGCTGAGATATGCATTTTCAGTGATAATCTTCATGATTCTGCTGTTACAAGTGTGCAGAATCACCGAAATCGCTGTTTTCGTGCTATTGAATGCGAAAAACACGTTTTCTGGTGTTTTCAGCACTGCACAGTGCGTTTGATATGCGGAAGCTGCGATATCTTCGGTATCGTTGTTGTCTCCAGCTGAGATATGCATTTTCAGTGATATTCTTCATGATTCTGCTGTTACAAGTGTTCAGAATCACCGAAATCGCTGTTTTCGTGCTATTGAATGCGAAAAACACGTTTTCTGGTGTTTTCAGCACTGCACAGTGCGTTTGATATGCGGAAACTGCCATATCTTCGGTATCCTTGTTGTTTCCAGCTGAGATATGCATTTTCAGTGATAATCTTCATGATTCTGCTGTTACAAATGTGCAGAATCACCGAAATCGCTGTATTCGTGCTATTGAATGCGAAAAACACGTTTTCTGGTGTTTTCAGCACTGCACAGTGCGTTTGATATGCGGAAGCTGAGATATCTTCGGTATCGTTGTTGTTTCCAGCTGAGATATGCATTTTCAGTGATAATCTTCATGATTCTGCTGTTACAAGTGTGCAGAATCACCGAAATATCTGTTTTCGTGCTTTTGAATGCGAAAAACACGTTTTCTGGTGTTTTCAGCACTCCACAGTGCGTTTGATATGCGGAAGCTGCGATATCTTCGGTATCGTTGTTGTTTCCAGCTGAGATATGCATTTTCAGTGATAATCTCCATGATTCTGCTGTTACAAGTGTTCAGAATCACCGAAATCGCTGTTTTCGTGCTATTGAATGCGAAAAACACGTTTTCTGGTGTTTTCAGCACTCCACAAGGCGTTTGATATGCGGAAGCTGCGATATCTTCGGTATCGTCGTTGTTTCCAGCTGAGATATGCATTTTCAGTGATAATATTCATGATTCTGCTGTTACAAGTGTTCAGAATCACCGAAATCGCTGTTTTCGTGCTATTGAATGCGAAAAACACGTTTTCTGGTGTTTTCAGCACTCCACAGTGCGTTTGATATGCGGAAACTGCCATATCTTCGGTATCGTTGTTGTTTCCAGCTGAGATATGCATTTTCAGTGATAATCTTCATGATTCTGCTGTTACAAGTGTGCAGAATCACCGAAATCGCTGTTTTCGTGCTATTGAATGCGAAAAACACGTTTTCTGGTGTTTTCAGCACTGCACAGTGCGTTTGATATGCGGAAGCTGAGATATCTTCGGTATCGTTGTTGTTTCCAGCTGAGATATGCATTTTCAGTGATAATCTTCATGATTCTGCTGTTACAAGTGTGCAGAATCACCGAAATCGCTGTTTTCGTGCTTTTGAATGCGAAGAACACGTTTTCTGGTGTTTTCAGCACGCCACAGAACGTTTGATATGCGGAAGCTGTGGTATCTTCGGTATCGTTGTTGTTTTGTAACATCGGACGCACTAACAACCTCTACTCCACTCTGCACCCTTAGCATTAAGCCCCTATTCTATGTAACCTGTAGTCGGTAAGCGTCCCTGTATAATCATAGTCGGTAAGTCATTAGCATATAACCATAGTCGATAAGTCCCCATTCTATGTAACCTGTAGTCGGTAAGTTTCAACCATGTAACCATAGTCGGTAAGGCAGAACATTGTACCACCTATGTTCAGTACTCCGACAACCACCTCTCAACCAGCGCCACCCCCACTCTACGACCATACCCCCACTCTACAACCATACCACCACCACACCGTCCGGCGACTCGCTCTGGCGGCAGCGAGCGAGCAGGCAGTCTGCAGCGAGCACACATGGCATACACACGTGTCATCTCGTCCGCGTCTCACTCCACTGTTTCAACTCACTAGTTCTATTTCTATTTCCTTTCCGTTAAGTATAGTTAGTAAGTGTAGTGTAAAAGTAGTTATTAGTATCGTAGAAATAAACTCATTTATTGTGAACCACCTCGTCTCGTTGATCGGACCCCTATTCTCGTCAAATCCTCATCAATCACCAATCCATTCCGAGCTCACCACCGGAAGTCTGCCACTGCCGACCTAGGGGGTCTTAGCATCTGCAACGAGCGGAAGCAAGGATATCGGAGTAAGGTGAGTTACCTCAGACTTTATTCGGGAGTACGAGCGGCGCAAATCCCAGCCAGTCGCGGACGGAACGAGCCGCGAGGGCAAAATATATATTTTAATAAGGGTCACGGTTGAGACGTGACAAAATTGGTGACAGCGGTGGGATATTCGGGATGGAAACGAGGAAGAAGACCACCGAGCAACGCTCCGTGCCGACGGAAGCTGAATTAATCGAAATCCAGCGACAACTTCGCGAAAGAGAAAAATGTCTCCAAGAGACTGCCGCGCGTTTAGAAGAAGAACGATCCGCTATAGTCGAGGCGCGCGCCGCGCAACCCGCGGATCTTAATTCACAAATGTTAAACGAATTGGCCAACATCCGTCGCGAATTGAACGACGTTAAAGTCACGAGGCCTCAAGTCGCGCAGGATAATTATAATCTCGCGAACGCACCGACTCGTCCACTCGGTAACGATTTCAGCATGGAAACCAGCGCTATTTCCACGTACTCACTTCGCGAGGCTGTTGACACGATCCCCTCGTTCGACGGCAATAATATATCCGTTTTCCAATTCATTCGCGCGTGCAAGAGGGCAAGGGATCTCGTCTCCCCACACGCCGAGGAAACCCTCGTTCGGTTAACTATTAATCGCCTCAAGGGACGAGCGTACCTGGCGATAGAAGACCATTTATGCAGCAACATTCAGGATTTGTGCGATATAATGCGCGTAACGTTCGGGCCGCTGAAAAACGTGGACCAATACCGCGGGGAATTAGCAAGCACGTACCAGTTCGCAGACGAACATATCATAGACTATATTAGTCGCATTAAAGATTTGAGGGCCGCGATAGTCGACGGCGAACGCAGTTCTAGACACGCCGATCAGCTGGCTATTGATGATTTTACTCTCCGGTGTTTTTCCGATGGCCTAATACCCGAGATCCGATTCCAATTAATGGCGGGCCGTCCCGCTACTCTATCGGAAGCTTTCCTTAAATCTCGAGAACTTTTCCGTAGATACGAACAGGACCGCGAACGTCAAAACCACTCGCGGAAATCCACGTACGCTTCTAGAGTCGCGCAAAGAAATATAGACTCCGAACCACCACGGGAACGTCGAATGCAAGCGGCACGTGCACCTGAACCAAAGACGTGCTCTTACTGTAAAAATATCGGGCATGGTATAAGCGAATGCCGAAAACGCCAATATAACAATGCGCTGCGCGAACGCGAAAGATACAACGAATCACGGCGGAACGAAGAAAGAGAACGCCGGGCGCCTGTTTCGCGCGATACGGAGTATAGATACGAACGCCGCGATGATCGTGGAAATAGAAACACACGCGCCGATACAGAGGACCGTTACCGTAACAACCAGGGAAACGGACGAGGCCTCTCGCCTCGCCGCGAGAGCAGGCGAGAGGCGAACCCCGCGAGAGTACGCGCAATAATTCCCGCGACAGAGGAGGATACCGAGTCGCAACAGTTAGACTAAGAAAGAATTGTTTCGTACCGCACGTCAACGTCCACTCGAAAGATTTCGCCAAAAACCCCACGCGATTAATGGTAGACACAGGCTCAGAGCCTAACATTTTAAAGAAAGCCGTTCTGAAATCCCATTTAAAAATAAACAAAGGCGACGCGCTAGCTATTTCCGGAATTACGGACGGCAAGGTAAAAACTTACGGGTCCGTAAAAATACAAATTCGTGGACGGGAAATTTCGTTTCAAATCGTACCCGATAGTTTCCCGATCGACACGGACGGAATATTAGGCAGCGAATTTTGTAATCGTGAAGTCGATATTCTATACTCCAAGAACCGCCTTGTCTGGAAGGATGTTAGCATTCCTTTCGCAAATGCTCCAGACATAGCAGTACCGCCGAGAACGAGTAAATGTATCGCGATAAACTTGCGCGAAAAAGACCCGGCGGTAGGTCTAATTCCCAGGATCGACGTGGCACCGGGCGTCTACTTAGGAGACGCAATAGTAACCAATCGCCATGGGAAGGCATACACTCGTATCTTTAATACCACGAATAATCGAGTCCGCATTCCAACGCCATCAGCCGCGTTGGAGGAGATAAGCCTGGCCGGATGCGATAGCGCGAGACAAAACAAGGAGACATTCCAGAGCGATGACGTCGTGCGACGCGGAGCGGCCTCGCCGCCCCACGCGTATCGGGTTACGCCCCGCGCTATCGCCCAGCCGAAGGCCAAGCGGCCGCCGCCGCATACCAACGTTATCGCAACGTTTTCTAATTCCACTGAATCCACTGTATCTTCCAACACCACTGTATCCACTGTATCTTCCAATTCCGCTGAATCCACTGTATCTTCTAATTCCGCTGAGTCCACTGAACCTTCCAACTCCACTGTATCCACTGTATCTTCCAATTCCGCTGAGTCCACTGCATCTTCTAATCCCGCTGAATCCACTACGAAATCTACTAACCCACGTAACCTTCGGGCCTGTCGTTCCCAAAGGGAACCAAACTCCGCGAATTCAAACGCATTCCATAACGTGCCAGCAGCGGTACCCTGCGACTCGGGCGTCTTCCCCCACAATAGAAACACAGTGTTTTGCGCGAAAGGAACACTGTCGCGATCTGAGCGAATAGAACAATCACTGCGCCTGGATCATTTGACCACTGAGGAATACTCAGCCGTCGCGAAACTAATAGACGAAAACTATGATCTGTTTTATCTCCCGGGCGATCGGCTAGGCAAAACCGACGCAATTGAGCACAGAATACCTACTATTAACAACGAACCAATACATGTCAAACAGTACCGCTACCCGCCCGTGCATCGCGAAGAAATCTCAAAACAAATTACGGAACTTTTGGAGAACGATATTATTAAACCATCTAATTCACCGTACAATTCGCCGCTGTGGGTAGTCCCCAAGAAACCGGACTCGCAGGGTAACAAACGCTGGCGTATGGTAATTGATTACCGCTCGCTGAACGAGAATTCAGTAGCCGATGCGTACCCTCTGCCAAATATAACGGAAATACTCGACCAATTAGGCAGCGCCAAATATTTCAGCACGTTCGACCTGGCCAGCGGATTCCACCAGATTGGAGTCGCTGAGCAGGACGCTCCCAAAACCGCGTTTTCCACACAGTATGGACACTACCAATTCAATCGGATGCCTTTCGGTTTGCGTAACGCGCCTTCCACGTTCCAGAGATTAATGGATTCGGTTTTGTCGGGGCTTCAAGGAAACGAAATGTTCGTTTATCTAGACGACATTGTGATCTACGCCAGCTCTATAACCGAGCATAACGTCAAATTCCGGAAGTTAGCCGACCGACTGCGAAGAGCAAATCTAAAACTACAACCCGACAAATGCGAATTTTTGCGTACGGAAGTCGCGTACCTGGGACATGTTATAGGGCGCGACGGCGTGAAACCCGACCCGCGAAACATAAAAGCGGTCAGGGCCTTTCCAGTTCCAGAATCAGCCAAAAATATTAAGCAATTTTTAGGCCTGGCGGGTTATTATCGCCGATTTATCCCAAAATTCTCCCATATCGCGAAGCCATTGACTACACTCCTGAAAAAGGATACTAAATTTGAGTGGAGGACGGAACAGGAAAGGTCTTTCAATACTCTCAGGGAAATGTTATGTACGGATCCGATTCTTCAATATCCCGACTTCACTAAACCGTTTATTGTAACGACCGACGCCTCAGGTTACGCCGTGGGCGCCGTGCTCAGCCAGGGAAAAATCGGAAGAGATCTCCCGATTGCATACGCGTCCCGCCTCCTAAACGCAGCTGAATCCAATTACGCTGTAATAGAAAAAGAGTGTCTGGCGATCCTATACGCTGTGCAATATTTTCGGCCATATTTGTACGGACGAGAATTTACGTTGGTGACTGATCATCGGCCGTTGGTCTGGATGCACAATGTCAAGGACCCATCCTCTCGCCTAGTAAGGTGGCGATTAAAATTGGCAGAATTCGAATACCGCGTAATATACAAAGAAGGCAAAGCTAATATGAATGCGGACGCCTTAAGTCGGAACCCCGTGCGAATTTTTCCCCTCACCGCTGACAGCGATTCCTCGGATGACTACGCGCTCTTCTCTCCACCACGAGCGCGCTGCTCCGGACAAACGGTGACTGGAACTCCGACACCCCCCACCAAAGCAATCCTCCCACCTGCACCCAGTCCAAGACCTCCCACTCCGACGCCAGCGTGCAGTGACCTACTAGACCTACCTCAAGCCCCACCAGATGACTATCCTACTGACACACTTTCTCAACACTCTGATACTCGACAAACGGACAGCGACAGCGCCTCCGACGACGATTTATTCATTTCTGACGCACAGCCATATATACAACAACGCAGACTCCTTACCGAAAGCCGCGACAAACTCAGCATGAGGAAAGATCATACAGTGATATTCACAACAATGGACGGAAAACCAATAGGGAACGCGGGAAACGAATTTCTCGAAACATATAGCATAAAACCCCAATCAGGAATATTCTTATGCCGCGCCAGGGTAACGCGCTTTAAAAACGACTCAAAATACGCCATAATTTTACCGATAAAACATAATAGGCACGAACTCACAACAAAGTCAAACCTCACAGAAGCTCTAAAATCGCTATCCGACGTAATCTCAGAACTGCAACTAGACACCATTAACATCGCAAAGGAATCATTAGATGACATCTCGTGGCCAGTCATAAAAGAAATACTAATCGAAATCTTCTACGAATCCAAGGTAAAAATAATTACATGTCAGGGACTCACTCGAATACCACCCGCGGAAGAGCGCGAGGAGATAATTTCGGAATATCACGTTTCGGCAATCGCAGGGCATAAAGGTGTCAATAAAACGTACTCTAGAATCAGGGAAAGGTATTACTGGGGAACAATGAAAGCAGACATACAGAAATTTATTCAAAATTGCCGAAGTTGCCAATTACAGAAACTGACGCGACAAAAAACGAGACAACCTATGGTATTGACGGACACCCCCGGGGCCGCATTCGATAAAGTTTCCATGGACATTGTTGGTCCACTACCTACCACCTCCGACAACTACACGTACATACTCACAATTCAAGACCTCTTGACGAAATATTCAATTGCCGCACCCCTTCGCCAAGCTACGGCAGTCGACGTGGCGGACGCATTCATATCACATTGTATCTGCAAACACGGTGCCCCCAAGGCCGTCATTACCGACCAAGGGTCTCACTTCTTGAATGGTCTGTTTAAAACTATAGCCAAAAGATTTAAAATCGCTCACTATAACACTACTGCCTTTCATCCTCAGACCAATGGCTCAATCGAAAGATCACACCACGTCCTAGCCGAATATCTGAAACAATTCATATCCAAAGATCGGGAATGGAATACATGGCTGCCGTTAGCCATGTTTTCATACAACACAAGCGTGCATGAGGGGACACAATTCACACCGCATGAATTGGTATACGGCAAACTAGCTCGAGCTCCCACCAGCGAAGCCTCTCCCTTAGACCTGGCAGACGAGGCGTACACGACGTACCTTCGCGAACTCAATTTCAAACTATTCGAAACTCAGACGCAAGCGAAAGGCAACCTAGAAAAAGCAAAACAGAAATATAAGTACTACTACGACCGCAAGCTGAAACATGTAAATTTCCGTGTAGGCGACAAAGCGTTTTTGTTAAAAGAGCCGCGCAAAGGAAAATTTGACGCGCAATACACCGGACCATACGAAATTATCGAAAAACTTAATAATAACAATGTCAAAATTAAGTTTAAAAATAAGTCTAGAGTAGTACATACGAATAAGCTAAAGCCATGTAAATTTTCTATATGACGGTGCGCCGTGCAGAGTGGAGAAGCGCGCAATATTCCCCTCCACATCAAGAACACCGTACCCCCACCTGAATGCAGAGACGTTCTCAACCCCCACCCCAGTGCGAAAGTGCTCCGAATCAGAACCGATAGCGTCAGACCCCAGAACTCCACGAACTACGAAGCAATGATGATCATCCTCGCAGTGTTTCTATCTCTCAGTGCCGTGTCTCACGCGCTCATTGCGTACGACTGTGCGGGCCGCTCCTTGAACATAACGAGTCTCTCGCTCATGAGTGTCGGTGATTGTGAAGTGCCGCGTAACGAACCCGAGACTGAAAAGCAATATATACAATTATTGCAATTAGCCGAGTATACGAGCACGCGCGTGATTCAGTGCAAGATCAAGGTGGACAGAACCATCTACTACTGCGGCATGCACTCCCACACCTCCGTTGTTCAGGGAGGACAACGAGAATACTTGATGGACGTAACAACCGAACTGTGCAGCCAGCTCCATCGAACAGGACAAATTCAATTCTCCGCGAACGACGTGATCACAGGACTTCGAGTCAACGCTACTTCCTCACGCAGCCTCACTCTAGCAGGAACACTTTCAATTGACGGGAAATGCACAGGTACCCAGTATAGCGACCCCTTCGGGACCTGGAACAACGTTGTTGTCCAAGCATCAATCACCGTAACCCTCAAAGCCTTCCAAGCCCCGATAAAACTGAGTACAGGATGGCTGATATTACCATCTGGACACCGCTGCCTCGTCACAGAAGAATCATGCCAGGACGTGGAAGGAGAAGCCACATCCTGGTCCGCAATCCCCGACGATAGATGCCACTTCAATAGATACGATGTTCTTTACGAGGGAATCGCAACAAAAATCAGCCCACCAGATGCAAAACCAGGGCCAGTAATATACACACTAACATCGCAAGAAACGACATTCGCACTTACCACCACGTCTCCACTGCAGCTATGCGGATACTATCTCCTGAGAACAGAACATCCCAAATTATTTATAATGGTAACGACGAAAGGGACAGCTTTCAAAACTCTAACAAAGGTCGAGGTCAACAATCTAGACCTCCTGACTTACGTCAATAGTAAATTTGTATACGTGGAGAAACATATCAAAACGCAACTAACGGATTTATACACCGATATCGTACACCAGAAATGCATACTCGAGAAACAAGTACTGCGAAACGCACTGACCTTGGCCAATATCCAGCCGGACGAACTGGCCTTCACTATCATGAAACAACCTGGATATATGGCAGTGACTTCGGGAGAAGTCGTTCACCTAATTAAATGCATTCCGGTCGAATGCAGCATACGAAGGACGGAGCTATGTTACAACGAGCTCCCAGTTACAGTAAGGAATACGTCGTTTTTCATGAAACCCAGGAATCACATACTAGTCCGAACAGCAACACCACGACAATGCAACGACCTGCTGCCTGTAATGTACCAACTTCACAACAATTGGTACAAGGTCAATCCCACTCCGGCAGAGAGCTTACCACCTCCGGTCATCAGCCCACTGACAACTCCCACCTGGCAATATAAAAACCCTGACGACCTTGCGACAAGCGGGATCTACACGCAGCAGCAAATCGACGAGTTACGGGATCATATATTATCCCCATTGAAAAACCGGCAGCCCTAAACACCATGGCTCGTGGAGCAATGGGAGGAGCCATTCCCCCAGGGACTATTCACTTCGAGAATCTATTGGACACACAGACATTAGAAAAAATCACCGACTCAGCAATACGAAGAATATGGACAGTATTCACAACTTTCGGCTCTATTAGTGCGGGCTGTATGGGCCTGTACCTCATCGCCAAACTAATTAAGCTAGTACTCGATACTATAATAAACGGGTACACTCTCCACACCATATATGGATGGAGCGTATATCTCCTGGGCGCAGCATGGGACTCTCTGACGCAGTTACTCATATTCAAAGGAAAACGAGCGGAGCACCAGGAAACGCCAACCAGCAACGCATCACAGTCGACGAACTCTCCACCAGTTACCCCCGACGGATCACCACAACCACCCAGAAGAACCTTATATCCAACCCTTAACGGAGATTTCGGCATGGCCGAAATTCCTTTAAAAAGGGGGGACGTGTAACATCGGACGCACTAACAACCTCTACTCCACTCTGCACCCTTAGCATTAAGCCCCTATTCTATGTAACCTGTAGTCGGTAAGCGTCCCTGTATAATCATAGTCGGTAAGTCATTAGCATATAACCATAGTCGATAAGTCCCCATTCTATGTAACCTGTAGTCGGTAAGTTTCAACCATGTAACCATAGTCGGTAAGGCAGAACATTGTACCACCTATGTTCAGTACTCCGACAACCACCTCTCAACCAGCGCCACCCCCACTCTACGACCATACCCCCACTCTACAACCATACCACCACCACACCGTCCGGCGACTCGCTTTGGCGGCAGCGAGCGAGCAGGCAGTCTGCAGCGAGCACACATGGCATACACACGTGTCATCTCGTCCGCGTCTCACTCCACTGTTTCAACTCACTAGTTCTATTTCTATTTCCTTTCCGTTAAGTATAGTTAGTAAGTGTAGTGTAAAAGTAGTTATTAGTATCGTAGAAATAAACTCATTTATTGTGAACCACCTCGTCTCGTTGATCGGACCCCTATTCTCGTCAAATCCTCATCAATCACCAATCCATTCCGAGCTCACCACCGGAAGTCTGCCACTGCCGACCAAGGGGGTCTTAGCATCTGCAACGAGCGGAAGCAAGGATATCGGAGTAAGGTGAGTTACCTCAGACTTTATTCAGGAGTACGAGCGGCGCAAATCCCAGCCAGTCGCGGACGGAACGAGCCGCGAGGGCAAAATATATATTTTAATAAGGGTCACGGTTGAGACGTGACAGTTTCCAGCTGAGATATGCATTTTCAGTGATAATCTTCTTGATTCTGCTGTTACAAGTGTTCAGAATCACCGAAATCGCTGTTTTCGTGCTATTGAATGCGAAAAACACGATTTCTGGTGTTTTCAGCACTGCACAGTGCGTTTGATATGCGGAAGCTGCGATATCTTCGGTATCGTTGTTGTCTCCAGCTGAGATATGCATTTTCAGTGATAATCTTCATGATTCTGCTGTTACAAATGTGCAGAATCACCGAAATCGCTGTTTTCGTGCTTTTGAATGCGAAAAACACGTTTACTGGTGTTTTCAGCACGCCACAGAACGTTTGATATGCGGAAGCTGCGGTATCTTCGGTATCGTTGTTGTTTCCAGCTGAGATATGCATTTTCAGTGATAATCTTCTTGATTCTGCTGTTACAAGTGTTCAGAATCACCGAAATCGCTGTTTTCGTGCTATTGAATGCGAAAAACACGTTTTCTGGTGTTTTCAGCACTTCACAGTGCGTTTGATATGCGGAAACTGCCATATCTTCGGTATCGTTGTTGTTTCCAGCTGAGATATGCATTTTCAGTGATAATCTTCATGATTCTGCTGTTACAAGTGTGCAGAATCACCGAAATCGCTGTTTTCGTGCTATTGAATGCGAAAAACTCGTTTTCTGGTGTTTTCAGCACTCCACAGTGCGTTTGTTATGCGGAAACTGCGACATCTTCGGTATCGTTGTTGTTTCCAGCTGAGATATGCATTTTCAGTGATAATCTTCCTGATTCTGCTGTTACAAGTGTGCAGAATCACCGAAATCGCTGTTTTCGTGCTATTGGATGCGAAAAACACGTTTTCTGGTGTTTTCAGCACTCCACAGTGCGTTTGATATGCGGAAGCTGCGATATATTCGGTATCGTTGTTGTTTCCAGCTGAGATATGCATTATCAGTGATAATCTTCATGATTCTGCTGTTACAAGTGTGCAGAACCACCGAAATCGCTGTTTTCGTGCTATTGAATGCGAAAAACACGTTTTCTGGTGTTTTCAGCACTGCACAGTGCGTTTGATATGCGGAAGCTGCGATATCTTCGGTATCGTTGTTGTCTCCAGCTGAGATATGCATTTTCAGTGATAATCTTCATGATTCTGCTGTTACAAATGTGCAGAATCACCGAAATCGCTGTTTTCGTGCTTTTGAATGCGAAAAACACGTTTTCTGGTGTTTTCAGCACTGTACAGTGCGTTTGATATGCGGAAGCAGCGATATCTTCGGTATCGTTGTTGTCTCCAGCTGAGATATGCATTTTCAGTGATAATCTTCATGATTCTGCTGTTACAAGTGTGCAGAATCACCGAAATCGCTGTTTTCGTGCTATTGAATGCGAAAAACACGTTTTCTGGTGTTTTCAGCACTCCACAGTGCGTTTGATATGCGGAAGCTGCGATATCTTCGGTATCGTTGTTGTTTCCAGCTGAGATATGCATTTTCAGTGATAATCTTCATGATTCTGCTGTTACAAGTGTTCAGAATCACCGAAATCGCTGTTTTCGTGCTATTGAATGCGAAAAACACGTTTTCTGGTGTTTTCAGCACTCCACAGTGCGTTTGATATGCGGAAACTGCCATATCTTCGGTATCGTTGTTGTTTCCAGCTGAGATATGCATTTTCAGTGATAATCTTCATGATTCTGCTGTTACAAGTGTGCAGAATCACCGAAATCGCTGTTTTCGTGCTATTGAATGCGAAAAACACGTTTTCTGGTGTTTTCAGCACTGCACAGTGCGTTTGATATGCGGAAGCTGCCATATCTTCGGTATCGTTGTTGTTTCCAGCTGAGATATGCATTTTCAGTGATAATCTTCATGATTCTGCTGTTACAAGTGTGCAGAATCACCGAAATCGCTGTTTTCGTGCTATTGAATGCGAAAAACACGTTTTCTGGTGTTTTCAGCACTGCACAGTGCGTTTGATATGCGGAAGCTGCGATATCTTCGGTATCGTTGTTGTCTCCAGCTGAGATATGCATTTTCAGTGATATTCTTCATGATTCTGCTGTTACAAGTGTTCAGAATCACCGAAATCGCTGTTTTCGTGCTATTGGATGCGAAAAACACGTTTTCTGGTGTTTTCAGCACTCCACAGTGCGTTTGATATGCGGAAGCTGCGATATATTCGGTATCGTTGTTGTTTCCAGCTGAGATATGCATTATCAGTGATAATCTTCATGATTCTGCTGTTACAAGTGTGCAGAACCACCGAAATCGCTGTTTTCGTGCTATTGAATGCGAAAAACACGTTTTCTGGTGTTTTCAGCACTGCACAGTGCGTTTGATATGCGGAAGCTGCGATATCTTCGGTATCGTTGTTGTCTCCAGCTGAGATATGCATTTTCAGTGATAATCTTCATGATTCTGCTGTTACAAATGTGCAGAATCACCGAAATCGCTGTTTTCGTGCTTTTGAATGCGAAAAACACGTTTTCTGGTGTTTTCAGCACTGCACAGTGCGTTTGATATGCGGAAGCAGCGATATCTTCGGTATCGTTGTTGTCTCCAGCTGAGATATGCATTTTCAGTGATAATCTTCATGATTCTGCTGTTACAAGTGTGCAGAATCACCGAAATCGCTGTTTTCGTGCTATTGAATGCGAAAAACACGTTTTCTGGTGTTTTCAGCACTCCACAGTGCGTTTGATATGCGGAAGCTGCGATATCTTCGGTATCGTTGTTGTTTCCAGCTGAGATATGCATTTTCAGTGATAATCTTCATGATTCTGCTGTTACAAGTGTTCAGAATCACCGAAATCGCTGTTTTCGTGCTATTGAATGCGAAAAACACGTTTTCTGGTGTTTTCAGCACTCCACAGTGCGTTTGATATGCGGAAACTGCCATATCTTCGGTATCGTTGTTGTTTCCAGCTGAGATATGCATTTTCAGTGATAATCTTCATGATTCTGCTGTTACAAGTGTGCAGAATCACCGAAATCGCTGTTTTCGTGCTATTGAATGCGAAAAACACGTTTTCTGGTGTTTTCAGCACTGCACAGTGCGTTTGATATGCGGAAGCTGCGATATCTTCGGTATCGTTGTTGTCTCCAGCTGAGATATGCATTTTCAGTGATATTCTTCATGATTCTGCTGTTACAAGTGTTCAGAATCACCGAAATCGCTGTTTTCGTGCTATTGAATGCGAAAAACACGTTTTCTGGTGTTTTCAGCACTCCACAGTGCGTTTGATATGCGGAAACTGCCATATCTTCGGTATCCTTGTTGTTTCCAGCTGAGATATGCATTTTCAGTGATAATCTTCATGATTCTGCTGTTACAAATGTGCAGAATCACCGAAATCGCTGTTTTCGTGCTATTGAATGCGAAAAACACGTTTTCTGGTGTTTTCAGCACGCCACAGAACGTTTGACATGCGGAAACTGCGATATCTTCGGTATCGTTGTTGTTTCCAGCTGAGATATGCATTTTCAGTGATATTCTTCATGATTCTGCTGTTACAAGTGTTCAGAATCACCGAAATCGCTGTTTTCGTGCTATTGAATGCGAAAAACACGTTTTCTGGTGTTTTCAGCACTGCACAGTGCGTTTGATATGCGGAAGCTGAGATATCTTCGGTATCGTTGTTGTTTCCAGCTGAGATATGCATTTTCAGTGATAATCTTCATGATTCTGCTGTTACAAGTGTGCAGAATCACCGAAATCGCTGTATTCGTGCTATTGAATGCGAAAAACACGTTTTCTGGTGTTTTCAGCACGCCACAGAACGTTTGACATGCGGAAACTGCGATATCTTCGGTATCGTTGTTGTTTCCAGCTGAGATATGCATTTTCAGTGATAATCTCCATGATTCTGCTGTTACAAGTGTGCAGAATCACCGAAATCGCTGTTTTCGTGCTATTGAATGCGAAAAACACGTTTTCTGGTGTTTTCAGCACTCCACAGTGCGTTTGATATGCGGAAGCTGCGATATCTTCGGTATCGTTGTTGTTTCCAGCTGAGATATGCATTTTCAGTGATAATCTCCATGATTCTGCTGTTACAAGTGTGCAGAATCACCGACATCGCTGTTTTCGTGCTATTGAATGCGAAAAACACGTTTTCTGGTGTTTTCATCACTCCACAGTGCGTTTGATATGCGGAAACTGCCACATCTTCGGTATCGTTGTTGTTTCCAGCTGAGATATGCATTTTCAGTGATAATCTTCATGATTCTGCTGTTACAAGTGTGCAGAATCACCGAAATCGCTGTTTTCGTGCTTTTGAATGCGAAAAACACGTTTTCTGGTGTTTTCAGCACGCCACAGAACGTTTAATATGCGGAAGCTGCGATATCTTCGGTATCGTTGTTGTCTCCAGCTGAGATATGCATTTTCAGTGATAATCTTCATGATTCTGCTGTTACAAATGTGCAGAATCACCGAAATCGCTGTTTTCGTGCTATTGAATGCGAAAAACACGTTTTCTGGTGTTTTCATCACTCCACAGTGCGTTTGATATGCGGAAACTGCCATATCTTCGGTATCGTTGTTGTTTCCAGCTGAGATATGCATTTTCAGTGATAATCCTCATGATTCTGCTATTACAAATGTGCAGAATAACCGAAATCGCTGTTTTCGTGCTATTGAATGCGAAAAACACGTTTTCTGGTGTTTTCAGCACTGCACAGTGCGTTTGATATGCGGTAGCTGCGATACCTTCGGTATCGTTGTTGTCTCCAGCTGAGATATGCATTTTCAGTGATAATCTTCATGATTTAGCTGTTACAAATGTGCAGAATCACCGAAATCGCTGTTTTCGTGCTTTTGAATGCGAAAAACACGTTCTCTGGTGTTTTCAGCACGCCACAGAACGATTGACATGCGGAAACTGCCATATCTTCGGTATCGTTGTTGTTTCCAGCTGAGATATGCATTTTCAGTGATAATCTTCATGATTCTGCTGTTACAAGTGTTCAGAATCACCGAAATCGCTGTTTTCGTGCTATTGAATGCGAAAAACACGTTTTCTGGTGTTTTCAGCACTCCACAGTGCGTTTGATATGCGGAAACTGCCATATCTTCGGTATCGTTGTTGTTTCCAGCTGAGATATGCATTTTCAGTGATAATCTTCATGATTCTGCTGTTACAAGTGTGCAGAATCACCGAAATCGCTGTATTCGTGCTATTGAATGCGAAAAACACGTTTTCTGGGGTTTTCAGCACGCCACAGAACGTTTGACATGCGGAAACTGCGATATCTTCGGTATCGTTGTTGTTTCCAGCTGAGATATGCATTTTCAGTGATAATCTTCATGATTCTGCTGTTACAAGTGTGCAGAATCACCGAAATCGCTGTTTTCGTGCTTTTGAATGCGAAAAACACGTTTTCTGGTGTCTTCAGCACGCCACAGAACGTTTGATATGCGGAAGCTGCGGTATCTTCGGTATCGTTGTTGTTTCCAGCTGAGATATGCATTTTCAGTGATAATCTTCTTGATTCTGCTGTTACAAGTGTTCAGAATCACAGAAATCGCTGTTTTCGTGCTATTGAATGCGAAAAACACGTTTTCTGGTGTTTTCAGCACTTCACAGTGCGTTTGATATGCGGAAACTGCCATATCTTCGGTATCGTTGTTGTTTCCAGCTGAGATATGCATTTTCAGTGATAATCTTCATGATTCTGCTGTTACAAGTGTGCAGAATCACCGAAATCGCTGTATTCGTGCTATTGAATGCGAAAAACACGTTTTCTGGTGTTTTCAGCACGCCACAGAACGTTTGACATGCGGAAACTGCGATATCTTCGGTAGCGTTGTTGTTTCCAGCTGAGATATGCATTTTCAGTGATAATCTCCATGATTCTGCTGTTACAAGTGTGCAGAATCACCGAAATCGCTGTTTTCGTGCTATTGAATGCGAAAAACACGTTTTCTGGTGTTTTCAGCACTCCACAGTGCGTTTGATATGCGGAAGCTGCGATATCTTCGGTATCGTTGTTGTTTCCAGCTGAGATATGCATTTTCAGTGATAATCTTCATGATTTTGCTGTTACAAATGTGCAGAATCACCGAAATCGCTGTTTTCGTGCTTTTGAATGCGAAAAACACGTTTTCTGGTGTTTTCAGCACTCCACAGTGCGTTTGATATGCGGAAACTGCCATATCTTCGGTATTGTTGTTGTTTCCAGCTGAGATATGCATTTTCAGTGATAATCTTCATGATTCTGCTGTTACAAGTGTGCAGAATCACCGAAATCGCTGTTTTCGTGCTATTGAATGCGAAAACACGTTTTCTGGTGTTTTCAGCTCGCCACAGAACGTTTGACATGCGGAAACTGCGATATGTTCGGTATCGTTGTTGTTTCCAGCTGAGATATGCTTTTTCAGTGATAATCTTCTTGATTCTGCTGTTACAAGTGTGCAGAATCACCGAAATCGCTGTTTTCGTGCTATTGAATGCGAAAAACACGTTTTCTGGTGTTTTCAGCACTTCACAGTGCGTTTGATATGCGGAAACTGCCATATCTTCGGTATCGTTGTTGTTTCCAGCTGAGATATGCATTTTCAGTGATAATCTTCATGATTCTGCTGTTACAAGTGTGCAGAATCACCGAAATCGCTGTATTCGTGCTATTGATTGCGAAAAACACGTTTTCTGGTGTTTTCAGCACGCCGCAGAACGTTTGACATGCGGAAACTGCGATATCTTCGGTATCGTTGTTGTTTCCAGCTGAGATATGCATTTTCAGTGATAATCTCCATGATTCTGCTGTTACAAGTGTGCAGAATCACCGACATCGCTGTTTTCGTGCTATTGAATGCGAAAAACACGTTTTCTGGTGTTTTCATCACTCCACAGTGCGTTTGATATGCGGAAACTGCCACATCTTCGGTATCGTTGTTGTTTCCAGCTGAGATATGCATTTTCAGTGATAATCTTCATTATTCTGCTGTTACAAGTGTGCAGAATCACCGAAATCGCTGTTTTCGTGCTTTTGAATGCGAAAAACACGTTTTCTGGTGTTTTCAGCACGCCACAGAACGTTTAATATGCGGAAGCTGCGATATCTTCGGTATCGTTGTTGTCTCCAGCTGAGATATGCATTTTCAGTGATAATCTTCATGATTCTGCTGTTACAAATGTGCAGAATCACCGAAATCGCTGTTTTCGTGCTATTGAATGCGAAAAACACGTTTTCTGGTGTTTTCAGCACGCCACAGAACGTTTGACAAGCGGAAACTGCGATATCTTCGGTATCGTTGTTGTTTCCAGCTGAGATATGCATTTTCAGTGATAATCTCCATGATTCTGCTGTTACAAGTGTGCAGAATCACCGAAATCGCTGTTTTCGTGCTATTGAATGCGAAAAACACGTTTTCTGGTGTTTTCATCACTCCACAGTGCGTTTGATATGCGGAAACTGCCACATCTTCGGTATCGTTGTTGTTTCCAGCTGAGATATGCATTTTCAGTGATAATCTTCATGATTCTGCTGTTACAAGTGTGCAGAATCACCGAAATCGCTGTTTTCGTGCTATTGGATGCGAAAAACACGTTTTCTGGTGTTTTCAGCACTCCACAGTGCGTTTGATATGCGGAAGCTGCGATATCTTCGGTATCGTTGTTGTTTCCAGCTGAGATATGCATTTTCAGTGATAATCTTCATGATTCTGCTGTTACAAATGTGCAGAATCACCGAAATCGCTGTTTTCGTGCTTTTGAATGCGAAAAACACGTTTTCTGGTGTTTTCAGCACTCCACAGTGCGTTTGATATGCGGAAACTGCCATATCTTCGGTATTGTTGTTGTGTCCAGCTGAGATATGCATTTTCAGTGATAATCTCCATGATTCTGCTGTTACAAGTGTGCAGAATCACCGAAATCGCTGTTTTCGTGCTGTTGAATGCGAAAAACACGTTTTCTGGTGTTTTCATCACTCCACAGTGCGTTTGATATGCGGAAACTGCCATATCTTCGGTATCGTTGTTGTTTCCAGCTGAGATATGCATTTTCAGTGATAATCCTCATGATTCTGCTATTACAAATGTGCAGAATAACCGAAATCGCTGTTTTCGTGCTATTGAATGCGAAAAACACGTTTTCTGGTGTTTTCAGCACTGCACAGTGCGTTTGATATGCGGTAGCTGCGATACCTTCGGTATCGTTGTTGTCTCCAGCTGAGATATGCATTTTCAGTGATAATCTTCATGATTTAGCTGTTACAAATGTGCAGAATCACCGAAATCGCTGTTTTCGTGCTTTTGAATGCGAAAAACACGTTTTCTGGTGTTTTCAGCACGCCACAGAACGATTGACATGCGGAAACTGCCATATCTTCGGTATCGTTGTTGTTTCCAGCTGAGATATGCATTTTCAGTGATAATCTTCATGATTCTGCTGTTACAAGTGTTCAGAATCACCGAAATCGCTGTTTTCGTGCTATTGAATGCGAAAAACACGTTTTCTGGTGTTTTCAGCACTCCACAGTGCGTTTGATATGCGGAAACTGCCATATCTTCGGTATCGTTGTTGTTTCCAGCTGAGATATGCATTTTCAGTGATAATCTTCATGATTCTGCTGTTACAAGTGTGCAGAATCACCGAAATCGCTGTATTCGTGCTATTGAATGCGAAAAACATGTTTTCTGGTGTTTTCAGCACGCCACAGAACGTTTGACATGCGGAAACTGCGATATCTTCGGTATCGTTGTTGTTTCCAGCTGAGATATGCATTTTCAGTGATAATCTTCATGATTCTGCTGTTACAAGAGTGCAGAATCACCGAAATCGCTGTTTTCGTGCTATTGAATGCGAAAAACACGTTTTCTGCTGTTTTCAGCACTGCACAGTGCGTTTGATATGCGGAAGCTGAGATATCTTCGGTATCGTTGTTGTTTCCAGCTGAGATATGCATTTTCACTGATCATCTTCATGATTCTGCTGTTACAAGTGTGCAGAATCACCGAAATAGCTGTTTTCGTGCTTTTGAATGCGAAAAACACGTTTTCTGGTGTTTTCAGCACTCCACAGTGCGTTTGATATGCGGAAACTGCCATATCTTCGGTATCGTTGTTGTTTCCAGCTGAGATATGCATTTTCAGTGATAATCTTCATGATTCTGCTGTTACAAGTGTGCAGAATCACCGAAATCGCTGTATTCGTGCTATTGAATGCGAAAAACACGTTTTCTGGTGTTTTCAGCACGCCACAGAACGTTTGACATGCGGAAACTGCGATATCTTCGGTATCGTTGTTGTTTCCAGCTGAGATATGCATTTTCAGTGATAATCTCCATGATTCTGCTGTTACAAGTGTGCAGAATCACCGAAATCGCTGTTTTCGTGCTATTGAATGCGAAAAACACGTTTTCTGGTGTTTTCAGCTCGCCACAGAACGTTTGACATGCGGAAACTGCGATATCTTCGGTATCGTTGTTGTTTCCAGCTGAGATATGCATTTTCAGTGATAATCTCCATGATTCTGCTGTTACAAGTGTGCAGAATCACCGAAATCGCTGTTTTCGTGCTGTTGAATGCGAAAAACACGTTTTCTGGTGTTTTCATCACTCCACAGTGCGTTTGATATGCGGAAACTGCCATATCTTCGGTATCGTTGTTGTTTCCAGCTGAGATATGCATTTTCAGTGATAATCTTCATGATTCTGCTGTTACAAGTGTGCAGAATCACCGAAATCGCTGTATTCGTGCTATTGAATGCGAAAAACACGTTTTCTGGTGTTTTCAGCACGCCACAGAACGTTTGACATGCGGAAACTGCGATATCTTCGGTATCGTTGTTGTTTCCAGCTGAGATATGCATTTTCAGTGATAATCTCCATGATTCTGCTGTTACAAGTGTGCAGAATCACCGAAATCGCTGTTTTCGTGCTATTGAATGCGAAAAACACGTTTTCTGGTGTTTTCATCACTCCACAGTGCGTTTGACATGCGGAAACTGCGATATCTTCGGTATCGTTGTTGTTTCCAGCTGAGATATGCATTTTCAGTGATAATCTTCATGATTCTGCTGTTACAAGAGTGCAGAATCACCGAAATCGCTGTTTTCGTGCTATTGAATGCGAAAAACACGTTTTCTGCTGTTTTCAGCACTGCACAGTGCGTTTGATATGCGGAAGCTGAGATATCTTCGGTATCGTTGTTGTTTCCAGCTGAGATATGCATTTTCACTGATCATCTTCATGATTCTGCTGTTACAAGTGTGCAGAATCACCGAAATAGCTGTTTTCGTGCTTTTGAATGCGAAAAACACGTTTTCTGGTGTTTTCAGCACTCCACAGTGCGTTTGATATGCGGAAACTGCCATATCTTCGGTATCGTTGTTGTTTCCAGCTGAGATATGCATTTTCAGTGATAATCTTCATGATTCTGCTGTTACAAGTGTGCAGAACCACCGAAATCGTTGTTTTCGTGCTATTGAATGCGAAAAACACGTTTTCTGGTGTTTTCAGCACTGCACAGTGCGTTTAATATGCGGAAGCTGCGATATCTTCGGTATCGTTGTTGTCTCCAGCTGAGATATGCATTTTCAGTGATAATCTTCATGATTCTGCTGTTACAAATGTGCAGAATCACCGAAATCGCTATTTTCGTGCTTTTGAATGCGAATAACACGTTTTCTGGTGTTTTCAGCACGCCACAGAACGTTTGATATGCGGAAGCTGCGGTATCTTCGGTATCGTTGTTGTTTCCAGCTGAGATATGCATTTTCAGTGATAATCTTCTTGATTCTGCTGTTACAAGTGTTCAGAATCACAGAAATCGCTGTTTTCGTGCTATTGAATGCGAAAAACACGTTTTCTGGTGTTTTCAGCACTTCACAGTGCGTTTGATATGCGGAAACTGCCATATCTTCGGTATCGTTGTTGTTTCCAGCTGAGATATGCATTTTCAGTGATAATCTTCATGATTCTGCTGTTACAAGTGTGCAGAATCACCGAAATCGCTGTATTCGTGCTATTGAATGCGAAAAACACGTTTTCTGGTGTTTTCAGCACGCCACAGAACGTTTGACATGCGGAAACTGCGATATCTTCGGTATCGTTGTTGTTTCCAGCTGAGATATGCATTTTCAGTGATAATCTCCATGATTCTGCTGTTACAAGTGTGAAGAATCACCGAAATCGCTGTTTTCGTGCTATTGAATGCGAAAAACACGTTTTCTGGTGTTTTCAGCTCGCCACAGAACGTTTGACATGCGGAAACTGCGATATCTTCGGTATCGTTGTTGTTTCCAGCTGAGATATGCATTTTCAGTGATAATCTCCATGATTCTGCTGTTACAAGTGTGCAGAATCACCGAAATCGCTGTTTTCGTGCTGTTGAATGCGAAAAACACGTTTTCTGGTGTTTTCATCACTCCACAGTGCGTTTGATATGCGGAAACTGCCATATCTTCGGTATCGTTGTTGTTTCCAGCTGAGATATGCATTTTCAGTGATAATCTTCATGATTCTGCTGTTACAAGTGTGCAGAATCACCGAAATCGCTGTATTCGTGCTATTGAATGCGAAAAACACGTTTTCTGGTGTTTTCAGCACGCCACAGAACGTTTGACATGCGGAAACTGCGATATCTTCGGTATCGTTGTTGTTTCCAGCTGAGATATGCATTTTCAGTGATAATCTTCATTATTCTGCTGTTACAAGTGTGCAGAATCACCGAAATCGCTGTTTTCGTGCTTTTGAATGCGAAAAACACGTTTTCTGGTGTTTTCAGCACTCCACAGTGCGTTTGATATGCGGAAGCTGCGATATCTTCGGTATCGTTGTTGTTTCCAGCTGAGATATGCATTTTCAGTGATAATCTTCATGATTCTGCAGTTACAAATGTGCAGAATCACCGAAATCGCTGTTTTCGTGCTATTGAATGCGAAAAACACGTTTTCTGGTGTTTTCAGCACTCCACAGTGCGTTTGTTATGCGGAAACTGCGATATCTTCGATATCGTTGTTGTTTCCAGCTGAGATATGCATTTTCAGTGATAATCTTCCTGATTCTGCTGTTACAAGTGTGCAGAATCACCGAAATCGCTGTTTTCGTGCTTTTGAATGCGAAAAACACGTTTTCTGGTGTTTTCAGCACTGCACAGTGCGTTTGATATGCGGAAGCTGAGATATCTTCGGTATCGTTGTTGTTTCCAGCTGAGATATGCATTTTCACTGATCATCTTCATGATTCTGCTGTTACAAGTGTGCAGAATCACCGAAATAGCTGTTTTCGTGCTTTTGAATGCGAAAAACACGTTTTCTGGTGTTTTCAGCACTCCACAGTGCGTTTGATATGCGGAAACTGCCATATCTTCGGTATCGTTGTTGTTTCCAGCTGAGATATGCATTTTCAGTGATAATCTTCATGATTCTGCTGTTACAAGTGTGCAGAACCACCGAAATCGTTGTTTTCGTGCTATTGAATGCGAAAAACACGTTTTCTGGTGTTTTCAGCACTGCACAGTGCGTTTAATATGCGGAAGCTGCGATATCTTCGGTATCGTTGTTGTCTCCAGCTGAGATATGCATTTTCAGTGATAATCTTCATGATTCTGCTGTTACAAATGTGCAGAATCACCGAAATCGCTATTTTCGTGCTTTTGAATGCGAATAACACGTTTTCTGGTGTTTTCAGCACGCCACAGAACGTTTGATATGCGGAAGCTGCGGTATCTTCGGTATCGTTGTTGTTTCCAGCTGAGATATGCATTTTCAGTGATAATCTTCTTGATTCTGCTGTTACAAGTGTTCAGAATCACAGAAATCGCTGTTTTCGTGCTATTGAATGCGAAAAACACGTTTTCTGGTGTTTTCAGCACTTCACAGTGCGTTTGATATGCGGAAACTGCCATATCTTCGGTATCGTTGTTGTTTCCAGCTGAGATATGCATTTTCAGTGATAATCTTCATGATTCTGCTGTTACAAGTGTGCAGAACCACCGAAATCGCTGTATTCGTGCTATTGAATGCGAAAAACACGTTTTCTGGTGTTTTCAGCACGCCACAGAACGTTTGACATGCGGAAACTGCGATATCTTCGGTATCGTTGTTGTTTCCAGCTGAGATATGCATTTTGAGTGATAATCTCCATGATTCTGCTGTTACAAGTGTGCAGAATCACCGAAATCGCTGTTTTCGTGCTATTGAATGCGAAAAACACGTTTCCTGGTGTTTTCAGCTCGCCACAGAACGTTTGACATGCGGAAACTGCGATATCTTCGGTATCGTTGTTGTTTCCAGCTGAGATATGCATTTTCAGTGATAATCTTCCTGATTCTGCTGTTACAAGTGTGCAGAATCACCGAAATCGCTGTTTTCGTGCTATTGGATGCGAAGAACACGTTTTCTGGTGTTTTCAGCACTCCACAGTGCGTTTGATATGCGGAAGCTGCGATATCTTCGGTATCGTTGTTGTTTCCAGCTGAGATATGCATTTTCAGTGATAATCTTTATGATTCTGCTGTTACAAATGTGCAGAATCACCGAAATCGCTGTTTTCGTGCTTTTGAATGCGAAAAACACGTTTTCTTGTGTTTTCAGCACGCCGCAGAACGTTTGATATGCGGAAGCTGCGATATCTTCGGTATCGTTGTTGTTTCCAGCTGAGATATGCATTTTCAGTGATAATCTTCATGATTCTGCTGTTACAAGTGTTCAGAATCACCGAAATCGCTGTTTTCGTGCTATTGAATGCGAAAAACACGTTTTCTGGTGTTTTCAGCACTCCACAGTGCGTTTGATATGCGGAAACTGCCATATCTTCGGTATCGTTGTTGTTTCCAGCTGAGATATGCATTTTCAGTGATAATCTTCATGATTCTGCTGTTACAAGTGTGCAGAATCACCGAAATCGCTGTTTTCGTGCTATTGAATGCGAAAAACACGTTTTCTGGTGTTTTCAGCACTCCACAGTGCGTTTGTTATGCGGAAACTGCGATATCTTCGGTATCGTTGTTGTTTCCAGCTGAGATATGCATTTTTAGTGATAATCTTCATGATTCTGCTGTTACAAGTGTTCAGAATCACCGAAATCGCTGTTTTCGTGCTATTGAATGCGAAAAACACGTTTTCTGGTGTTTTCAGCACTCCACAGTGCGTTTGATATGCGGAAACTGCCATATCTTCGGTATCGTTGTTGTTTCCAGCTGAGATATGCATTTTCAGTGATAATCTTCATGATTCTGCTGTTACAAGTGTGCAGAATCACCGAAATCGCTGTTTTCGTGCTATTGGATGCGAAAAACACGTTTTCTGGTGTTTTCAGCACTCCACAGTGCGTTTGATATGCGGAAACTGCCATATCTTCGGTATCGTTGTTGTTTCCAGCTGAGATATGCATTTTCAGTGATAATCTTCATGATTCTGCTGTTACAAGTGTGCAGAATCACCGAAATCGCTGTTTTCGTGCTATTGGATGCGAAAAACACGTTTTCTGGTGTTTTCAGCACTCCACAGTGCGTTTGATATGCGGAAGCTGCGATATCTTCGGTTTCGTTGTTGTTTCCAGCTGAGATATGCATTTTCAGTGATAATCTTCATGATTCTGCTGTTATAAATGTGCAGAATCACCGAAATCGCTGTTTTCGTGCTATTGGATGCGAAAGACACGTTTTCTGGTGTTTTCAGCACTCCACAGTGCGTTTGATATGCGGAAGCTGCGATATCTTCGGTATCGTTGTTGTTTCCAGCTGAGATATGCATTTTCAGTGATAATCCTCATGATTCTGCTATTACAAATGTGCAGAATAACCGAAATCGCTGTTTTCGTGCTATTGAATGCGAAAAAAACGTTTTCTGGTGTTTTCAGCACTGCACAGTGTGTTTGATATGCGGTAGCTGCGATACCTTCGGTATCGTTGTTGTCTCCAGCTGAGATATGCATTTTCAGTGATAATCTTCATGATTCAGCTGTTACAAATGTGCAGAATCACCGAAATCGCTGTTTTCGTGCTTTTGAATGCGAAAAACACGTTTTCTGGTGTTTTCAGCACTCCACAGTGCGTTTGATATGCGGAAACTGCCATATCTTCGGTATCGTTGTTGTTTCCAGCTGAGATATGCATTTTCAGTGATAATCTTCATGATTCTGCTGTTACAAGTGTGCAGAATCACCGAAATCGCTGTTTTCGTGCTATTGGATGCGAAAAACACGTTTTCTGGTGTTTTCAGCACTCCACAGTGCGTTTGTTATGCGGAAACTGCGATATCTTCGGTATCGTTGTTGTTTCCAGCTGAGATATGCATTTTCAGTGATAATCTTCCTGATTCTGCTGTTACAAGTGTGCAGAATCACCGAAATCGCTGTTTTCGTGCTTTTGAATGCGAAAAACACGTTTTCTGGTGTTTTCAGCACTGCACAGTGCGTTTGATATGCGGAAGCTGAGATATCTTCGGTATCGTTGTTGTTTCCAGCTGAGATATGCATTTTCACTGATCATCTTCATGATTCTGCTGTTACAAGTGTGCAGAATCACCGAAATAGCTGTTTTCGTGCTTTTGAATGCGAAAAACACGTTTTCTGGTGTTTTCAGCACTCCACAGTGCGTTTGATATGCGGAAACTGCCATATCTTCGGTATCGTTGTTGTTTCCAGCTGAGATATGCATTTTCAGTGATAATCTTCATGATTCTGCTGTTACAAGTGTGCAGAATCACCGAAATCGCTGTTTTCGTGCTATTGGATGCGAAAAACACGTTTTCTGGTGTTTTCAGCACTCCACAGTGCGTTTGATATGCGGAAACTGCCATATCTTCGGTATCGTTGTTGTTTCCAGCTGAGATATGCATTTTCAGTGATAATCTTCATGATTCTGCTGTTACAAGTGTGCAGAATCACCGAAATCGCTGTTTTCGTGCTATTGGATGCGAAAAACACGTTTTCTGGTGTTTTCAGCACTCCACAGTGCGTTTGATATGCGGAAGCTGCGATATCTTCGGTTTCGTTGTTGTTTCCAGCTGAGATATGCATTTTCAGTGATAATCTTCATGATTCTGCTGTTATAAATGTGCAGAATCACCGAAATCGCTGTTTTCGTGCTATTGGATGCGAAAGACACGTTTTCTGGTGTTTTCAGCACTCCACAGTGCGTTTGATATGCGGAAGCTGCGATATCTTCGGTATCGTTGTTGTTTCCAGCTGAGATATGCATTTTCAGTGATAATCCTCATGATTCTGCTATTACAAATGTGCAGAATCACCGAAATCGCTGTTTTCGTGCTTTTGAATGCGAAAAACACGTTTTCTGGTGTTTTCAGCACGCCACAGAACGTTTGACATGCGGAAACTGCGATATCTTCGGTATCGTTGTTGTTTCCAGCTGAGATATGCATTTTCAGTGATAATCTCCATGATTCTGCTGTTACAAGTGTGCAGAATCACCGAAATCGCTGTTTTCGTGCTATTGAATGCGAAAAACACGTTTTCTGGTGTTTTCATCACTCCACAGTGCGTTTGATATGCGGAAACTGCCACATCTTCGGTATCGTTGTTGTTTCCAGCTGAGATATGCATTTTCAGTGATAATCTTCATGATTCTGCTGTTACAAGTGTGCAGAATCACCGAAATCGCTGTATTCGTGCTATTGAATGCGAAAAACACGTTTTCTGGTGTTTTCAGCACGCCACAGAACGTTTGACATGCGGAAACTGCGATATCTTCGGTATCGTTGTTGTTTCCAGCTGAGATATGCATTTTCAGTGATAATCTCCATGATTCTGCTGTTACAAGTGTGCAGAATCACCGAAATCGCTGTTTTCGTGCTATTGAATGCGAAAAACACGTTTTCTGGTGTTTTCAGCTCGCCACAGAACGTTTGACATGCGGAAACTGCGATATCTTCGGTATCGTTGTTGTTTCCAGCTGAGATATGCATTTTCAGTGATAATCTTCCTGATTCTGCTGTTACAAGTGTGCAGAATCACCGAAATCGCTGTTTTCGTGCTATTGGATGCGAAGAACACGTTTTCTGGTGTTTTCAGCACTCCACAGTGCGTTTGATATGCGGAAGCTGCGATATCTTCGGTATCGTTGTTGTTTCCAGCTGAGATATGCATTTTCAGTGATAATCTTCATGATTCTGCTGTTACAAATGTGCAGAATCACCGAAATCGCTGTTTTCGTGCTTTTGAATGCGAAAAACACGTTTTCTTGTGTTTTCAGCACGCCGCAGAACGTTTGATATGCGGAAGCTGCGATATCTTCGGTATCGTTGTTGTTTCCAGCTGAGATATGCATTTTCAGTGATAATCTTCATGATTCTGCTGTTACAAGTGTTCAGAATCACCGAAATCGCTGTTTTCGTGCTATTGAATGCGAAAAACACGTTTTCTGGTGTTTTCAGCACTCCACAGTGCGTTTGATATGCGGAAACTGCCATATCTTCGGTATTGTTGTTGTTTCCAGCTGGGATATGCATTTTCAGTGATAATATTCATGATTCTGCGTTTACAAATGTGCAGAATCACCGAAATCGCTGTTTTCGTGCTATTGGATGCGAAAGACACGTTTTCTGGTGTTTTCAGCACTCCACAGTGCGTTTGATATGCGGAAGCTGCGATATCTTCGGTATCGTTGTTGTTTCCAGCTGAGATATGCATTTTCAGTGATAATCCTCATGATTCTGCTATTACAAATGTGCAGAATAACCGAAATCGCTGTTTTCGTGCTATTGAATGCGAAAAAAACGTTTTCTGGTGTTTTCAGCACTGCACAGTGTGTTTGATATGCGGTAGCTGCGATACCTTCGCTATCGTTGTTGTCTCCAGCTGAGATATGCATTTTCAGTGATAATCTTCATGATTCAGCTGTTACAAATGTGCAGAATCACCGAAATCGCTGTTTTCGTGCTTTTGAATGCGAAAAACACGTTTTCTGGTGTTTTCAGCACGCCACAGAACGATTGACATGCGGAAACTGCTATATCTTCGGTATCGTTGTTGTTTCCAGCTGAGATATGCATTTTCAGTGATAATCTTCATGATTCTGCTGTTACAAGTGTTCAGAATCACCGAAATCGCGGTTTTCGTGCTATTGAATGCGAAAAACACGTTTTCTGGTGTTTTCAACACTCCACAGTGCGTTTGATATGCGGAAACTGCCATATCTTCGGTATCGTTGTTGTTTCCAGCTGAGATATGCATTTTCAGTGATAATCCTCATGATTCTGCTATTACAAATGTGCAGAATCACCGAAATCGCTGTTTTCGTGCTTTTGAATGCGAAAAACACGTTTTCTGGTGTTTTCAGCACGCCACAGAACGTTTGACATGCGGAAACTGCGATATCTTCGGTATCGTTGTTGTTTCCAGCTGAGATATGCATTTTCAGTGATAATCTCCATGATGCTGCTGTTACAAGTGTGCAGAATCACCGAAATCGCTGTTTTCGTGCTATTGAATGCGAAAAACACGTTTTCTGGTGTTTTCATCACTCCACAGTGCGTTTGATATGCGGAAACTGCCACATCTTCGGTATCGTTGTTGTTTCCAGCTGAGATATGCATTTTCAGTGATAATCTTCATTATTCTGCTGTTACAAGTGTGCAGAATCACCGAAATCGCTGTTTTCGTGCTTTTGAATGCGAAAAACACGTTTTCTGGTGTTTTCAGCACTCCACAGTGCGTTTGATATGCGGAAGCTGCGATATCTTCGGTATCGTTGTTGTTTCCAGCTGAGATATGCATTTTCAGTGATAATCTTCATGATTCTGCAGTTACAAATGTGCAGAATCACCGAAATCGCTGTTTTCGTGCTATTGAATGCGAAAAACACGTTTTCTGGTGTTTTCAGCACTCCACAGTGCGTTTGTTATGCGGAAACTGCGATATCTTCGGTATCGTTGTTGTTTCCAGCTGAGATATGCATTTTCAGTGATAATCTTCCTGATTCTGCTGTTACAAGTGTGCAGAATCACCGAAATCGCTGTTTTCGTGCTATTGGATGCGAAGAACACGTTTTCTGGTGTTTTCAGCACTCCACAGTGCGTTTGATATGCGGAAGCTGCGATATCTTCGGTATCGTTGTTGTTTCCAGCTGAGATATGCATTTTCAGTGATAATCTTCATGATTCTGCTGTTACAAATGTGCAGAATCACCGAAATCGCTGTTTTCGTGCTTTTGAATGCGAAAAACACGTTTTCTTGTGTTTTCAGCACGCCGCAGAACGTCTGATATGCGGAAGCTGCGATATCTTCGGTATCGTTGTTGTTTCCAGCTGAGATATGCATTTTCAGTGATAATCTTCATGATTCTGCTGTTACAAGTGTTCAGAATCACCGAAATCGCTGTTTTCGTGCTATTGAATGCGAAAAACACGTTTTCTGGTGTTTTCAGCACTCCACAGTGCGTTTGATATGCGGAAACTGCCATATCTTCGGTATCGTTGTTGTTTCCAGCTGAGATATGCATTTTCAGTGATAATCTTCATGATTCTGCTGTTACAAGTGTGCAGAATCACCGAAATCGCTGTTTTCGTGCTATTGAATGCGAAAAACACGTTTTCTGGTGTTTTCAGCACTCCACAGTGCGTTTGTTATGCGGAAACTGCGATATCTTCGGTATCGTTGTTGTTTCCAGCTGAGATATGCATTTTTAGTGATAATCTTCATGATTCTGCTGTTACAAGTGTTCAGAATCACCGAAATCGCTGTTTTCGTGCTATTGAATGCGAAAAACACGTTTTCTGGTGTTTTCAGCACTCCACAGTGCGTTTGATATGCGGAAACTGCCATATCTTCGGTATCGTTGTTGTTTCCAGCTGAGATATGCATTTTCAGTGATAATCTTCATGATTCTGCTGTTACAAGTGTGCAGAATCACCGAAATCGCTGTTTTCGTGCTATTGGATGCGAAAAACACGTTTTCTGGTGTTTTCAGCACTCCACAGTGCGTTTGATATGCGGAAACTGCCATATCTTCGGTATCGTTGTTGTTTCCAGCTGAGATATGCATTTTCAGTGATAATCTTCATGATTCTGCTGTTACAAGTGTGCAGAATCACCGAAATCGCTGTTTTCGTGCTATTGGATGCGAAAAACACGTTTTCTGGTGTTTTCAGCACTCCACAGTGCGTTTGATATGCGGAAGCTGCGATATCTTCGGTTTCGTTGTTGTTTCCAGCTGAGATATGCATTTTCAGTGATAATCTTCATGATTCTGCTGTTATAAATGTGCAGAATCACCGAAATCGCTGTTTTCGTGCTATTGGATGCGAAAGACACGTTTTCTGGTGTTTTCAGCACTCCACAGTGCGTTTGATATGCGGAAGCTGCGATATCTTCGGTATCGTTGTTGTTTCCAGCTGAGATATGCATTTTCAGTGATAATCCTCATGATTCTGCTATTACAAATGTGCAGAATAACCGAAATCGCTGTTTTCGTGCTATTGAATGCGAAAAAAACGTTTTCTGGTGTTTTCAGCACTGCACAGTGTGTTTGATATGCGGTAGCTGCGATACCTTCGGTATCGTTGTTGTCTCCAGCTGAGATATGCATTTTCAGTGATAATCTTCATGATTCAGCTGTTACAAATGTGCAGAATCACCGAAATCGCTGTTTTCGTGCTTTTGAATGCGAAAAACACGTTTTCTAGTGTTTTCAGCACGCCACAGAACGATTGACATGCGGAAACTGCTATATCTTCGGTATCGTTGTTGTTTCCAGCTGAGATATGCATTTTCAGTGATAATCTTCATGATTCTGCTGTTACAAGTGTTCAGAATCACCGAAATCGCGGTTTTCGTGCTATTGAATGCGAAAAACACGTTTTCTGGTGTTTTCAACACTCCACAGTGCGTTTGATATGCGGAAACTGCCATATCTTCGGTATCGTTGTTGTTTCCAGCTGAGATATGCATTTTCAGTGATAATCCTCATGATTCTGCTATTACAAATGTGCAGAATCACCGAAATCGCTGTTTTCGTGCTTTTGAATGCGAAAAACACGTTTTCTGGTGTTTTCAGCACGCCACAGAACGTTTGACATGCGGAAACTGCGATATCTTCGGTATCGTTGTTGTTTCCAGCTGAGATATGCATTTTCAGTGATAATCTTCATGATTCTGCTGTTATAAATGTGCAGAATCACCGAAATCGCTGTTTTCGTGCTATTGGATGCGAAAGACACGTTTTCTGGTGTTTTCAGCACTCCACAGTGCGTTTGATATGCGGAAGCTGCGATATCTTCGGTATCGTTGTTGTTTCCAGCTGAGATATGCATTTTCAGTGATAATCCTCATGATTCTGCTATTACAAATGTGCAGAATAACCGAAATCGCTGTTTTCGTGCTATTGAATGCGAAAAACACGTTTTCTGGTGTTTTCAGCACTGCACAGTGCGTTTGATATGCGGTAGCTGCGATACCTTCGGTATCGTTGTTGTCTCCAGCTGAGATATGCATTTTCAGTGATAATCTTCATGATTCAGCTGTTACAAATGTGCAGAATCACCGAAATCGCTGTTTTCGTGCTTTTGAATGCGAAAAACACGTTTTCTGGTGTTTTCAGCACGCCACAGAACGATTGACATGCGGAAACTGCCATATCTTCGGTATCGTTGTTGTTTCCAGCTGAGATATGCATTTTCAGTGATAATCTTCATGATTCTGCTGTTACAAGTGTTCAGAATCACCGAAATCGCTGTTTTCGTGCTATTGAATGCGAAAAACACGTATTCTGGTGTTTTCATCACTCCACAGTGCGTTTGATATGCGGAAACTGCCATATCTTCGGTATCGTTGTTGTTTCCAGCTGAGATATGCATTTTCAGTGATAATCCTCATGATTCTGCTATTACAAATGTGCAGAATCACCGAAATCGCTGTTTTCGTGCTTTTGAATGCGAAAAACACGTTTTCTGGTGTTTTCAGCACGCCACAGAACGTTTGACATGCGGAAACTGCGATATCTTCGGTATCGTTGTTGTTTCCAGCTGAGATATGCATTTTCAGTGATAATCTCCATGATTCTGCTGTTACAAGTGTGCAGAATCACCGAAATCGCTGTTTTCGTGCTATTGAATGCGAAAAACACGTTTTCTGGTGTTTTCAACACTCCACAGTGCGTTTGATATGCGGAAACTGCCATATCTTCGGTATCGTTGTTGTTTCCAGCTGAGATATGCATTTTCAGTGATAATCTTCATGATTCTGCTGATACAAATGTGCAGAATCACCGAAATCGCTGTTTTCGTGCTTTTGAATGCGAAAAACACGTTTTCTGGTGTTTTCAGCACGCCACAGAACGTCTGATATGCGGAAGGTGCGATATCTTCGGTATCGTTGTTGTTTCCAGCTGAGATATGCATTTTCAGTGATAATCTTCATGATTCTGCTGTTACAAATGTGCAGAATCACCGAAATCGCTGTTTTCGTGCTGTTGAATGCGAAAAACACGTTTTCTGGTGTTTTCAGCACGCCGCAGAACGTTTGATATGCGGAAGCTGCGATGTCTTCGGTATCGTTGCTGTTCCCAGCTGAGATATGCATTTTCAGTGATAATCTTCATGATTCTGCTGTTACAAGTGTTCAGAATCACCGAAATCGCTGTTTTCGTGCTATTGAATGCGAAAAACACGTTTTCTGGTGTTTTCAGCACTCCACAGTGCGTTTGATATGCGGAAACTGCCATATCTTCGGTATCGCTGTTGTTTCCAGCTGAGATATGCATTTTCAGTGATAATCTTCATGATTCTGCTGTTACAAGTGTGCAGAATCACCGAAATCGCTGTTTTCGTGCTATTGAATGCGAAAAACACGTTTTCTGGTGTTTTCAGCACTCCACAGTGCGTTTGTTATGCGGAAACTGCGATATCTTCGGTATCGTTGTTGTTTCCAGCTGAGATATGCATTTTCAGTGATAATCTTCATGATTCTGCTGTTACAAGTGTTCAGAATCACCGAAATCGCTGTTTTCGTGCTATTGAATGCGAAAAACACGTTTTCTGGTGTTTTCAGCACTCCACAGTTCGTTTGATATGCGGAAACTGCCATATCTTCGGTATCGTTGTTGTTTCCAGCTGAGATATGCATTTTCAGTGATAATCTTCATGATTCTGCTGTTACAAGTTTTCAGAATCACCGAAATCGCTGTTTTCGTGCTATTGGATGCGAAAGACACGTTTTCTGGTGTTTTCAGCACTCCACAGTGCGTTTGATATGCGGAAGCTGCCATATCTTCGGTATCGTTGTTGTTTCCAGCTGAGATATGCATTTTCAGTGATAATCTCCATGATTCTGCTGTTACAAGTGTGCAGAATCACCGAAATCGCTGTTTTCGTGCTATTGAATGCGAAAAACACGTTTTCTGGTGTTTTCAGCACGCCACAGAACGTTTGACATGCGGAGACTGCGATATCTTCGGTATCGTTGTTGTTTCCAGCTGAGATATGCATTTTCAGTGATAATCTCCATGATTCTGCTGTTACAAGTGTGCAGAATCACCGAAATCGCTGTTTTCGTGCTATTGAATGCGAAAAACACGTTTTCTGGTGTTTTCATCACTCCACAGTGCGTTTGATATGCGGAAGGTGCGATATCTTCGGTATCGTTGTTGTTTCCAGTTGAGATATGCATTTTCAGTGATAATCTTCATGATTCTGCTGTTACAAATGTGCAGAATCACCGAAATCACTGTTTTCGTGCTTTTGAATGCGAAAAACACGTTTTCTGGTGTTTTCAGCACGCCGCAGAACGTTTGATATGCGGAAGCTGCGATATCTTCGGTATCGTTGCTGTTCCCAGCTGAGATATGCATTTTCAGTGATAATCTTCATGATTCTGCTGTTACAAGTGTTCAGAATCACCGAAATCGCTGTTTTCGTGCTATTGAATGCGAAAAACACGTTTTCTGGTGTTTTCAGCACTCCACAGTGCGTTTGATATGCGGAAACTGCCATATCTTCGGCATCGTTGTTGTTTCCAGCTGAGATATGCATTTTCAGTGATAATCTTCATGATTCTGCTGTTACAAGTGTGCAGAATCACCGAAATCGCTGTTTTCGTGCTATTGAATGCGAAAAACACGTTTTCTGGTGTTTTAAGCACTCCACAGTGCGTTTGTTATGCGGAAACTGCGATATCTTCGGTATCGTTGTTGTTTCCAGCTGAGATATGCATTTTCAGTGATAATCTTCATGATTCTGCTGTTACAAGTGTTCAGAATCACCGAAATCGCTGTTCTCGTGCTATTGAATGCGAAAAACACGTTTTCTGGTGTTTTCAGCACTCCACAGTTCGTTTGATATGCGGAAACTGCCATATCTTCGGTATCGTTGTTGTTTCCAGCTGAGATATGCATTTTCAGTGATAATCTTCATGATTCTGCTGTTACAAGTGTTCAGAATCACCGAAATCGCTGTTTTCGTGCTATTGAATGCGAAAAACACGTTTTCTGGTGTTTTCAGCACTCCACAGTGCGTTTGTTATGCGGAAACTGCGATATCTTCGGTATCGTTGTTGTTTCCAGCTGAGATATGCATTTTCAGTGATAATCTTCATGATTCTGCTGTTACAAGTGTTCAGAATCACCGAAATCGCTGTTTTCGTGCTATTGGATGCGAAAGACACGTTTTCTGGTGTTTTCAGCACTCCACAGTGCGTTTGATATGCGGAAGCTGCCATATCTTCGGTATCGTTGTTGTTTCCAGCTGAGATATGCATTTTCAGTGATAATCTCCATGATTCTGCTGTTACAAGTGTGCAGAATCACCGAAATCGCTGTTTTCGTGCTATTGATTGCGAAAAACACGTTTTCTGGTGTTTTCAGCACGCCACAGAACGTTTGACATGCGGAGACTGCGATATCTTCGGTATCGTTGTTGTTTCCAGCTGAGATATGCATTTTCAGTGATAATCTCCATGATTCTGCTGTTACAAGTGTGCAGAATCACCGAAATCGCTGTTTTCGTGCTATTGAATGCGAAAAACACGTTTTCTGGTGTTTTCATCACTCCACAGTGCGTTTGATATGCGGAAGGTGCGATATCTTCGGTATCGTTGTTGTTTCCAGTTGAGATATGCATTTTCAGTGATAATCTTCATGATTCTGCTGTTACAAATGTGCAGAATCACCGAAATCGCTGTTTTCGTGCTTTTGAATGCGAAAAACACGTTTTCTGGTGTTTTCAGCACGCCGCAGAACGTTTGATATGCGGAAGCTGCGATATCTTCGGTATCGTTGCTGTTCCCAGCTGAGATATGCATTTTCAGTGATAATCTTCATGATTCTGCTGTTACAAGTGTTCAGAATCACCGAAATCGCTGTTTTCGTGCTATTGAATGCGAAAAACACGTTTTCTGGTGTTTTCAGCACTCCACAGTGCGTTTGATATGCGGAAACTGCCATATCTTCGGTATCGTTGTTGTTTCCAGCTGAGATATGCATTTTCAGTGATAATCTTCATGATTCTGCTGTTACAAGTGTGCAGAATCACCGAAATCGCTGTTTTCGTGCTATTGAATGCGAAAAACACGTTTTCTGGTGTTTTCAGCACTCCACAGTGCGTTTGTTATGCGGAAACTGCGATATCTTCGGTATCGTTGTTGTTTCCAGCTGAGATATGCATTTTCAGTGATAATCTTCATGATTCTGCTGTTACAAGTGTTCAGAATCACCGAAATCGCTGTTTTCGTGCTATTGAATGCGAAAAACACGTTTTCTGGTGTTTTCAGCACTCCACAGTTCGTTTGATATGCGGAAACTGCCATATCTTCGGTATCGTTGTTGTTTCCAGCTGAGATATGCATTTTCAGTGATAATCTTCATGATTCTGCTGTTACAAGTGTTCAGAATCACCGAAATCGCTGTTTTCGTGCTATTGAATGCGAAAAACACGTTTTCTGGTGTTTTCAACACTCCACAGTGCGTTTGATATGCGGAAACTGCCATATCTTCGGTATCGTTGTTGTTTCCAGCTGAGATATGCATTTTCAGTGATAATCTCCATGATTCTGCTGTTACAAGTGTGCAGAATCACCGAAATCGCTGTTTTCGTGCTATTGGATGCGAAAGACACGTTTTCTGGTGTTTTCAGCACTCCACAGTGCGTTTGATATGCGGAAGCTGCGCTATCTTCGGTATCGTTGTTGTTTCCAGCTGAGATATGCATTTTCAGTGATAATCTCCATGATTCTGCTGTTACAAGTGCGCAGAATCACCGAAATCGCTGTTTTCGTGCTATTGAATGCGAAAAACACGTTTTCTGGTGTTTTCAGCACGCCACAGAACGTTTGACATGCGGAAACTGCGATATCTTCGGTATCGTTGTTGTTTCCAGCTGAGATATGCATTTTCAGTGATAATCTCCATGATTCTGCTGTTACAAGTGTGCAGAATCACCGAAATCGCTGTTTTCGTGCTATTGAATGCGAAAAACACGTTTTCTGGTGTTTTCATCACTCCACAGTGCGTTTGATATGCGGAAACTGCCATATCTTCGGTATCGTTGTTGTTTCCAGCTGAGATATGCATTTTCAGTGATAATCTTCATGATTCTGCTGATACAAATGTGCAGAATCACCGAAATCGCTGTTTTCGTGCTTTTGAATGCGAAAAACACGTTTTCTGGTGTTTTCAGCACGCCACAGAACGTTTGATATGCGGAAGGTGCGATATCTTCGGTATCGTTGTTGTTTCCAGCTGAGATATGCATTTTCAGTGATAATCTTCATGATTCTGCTGTTACAAATGTGCAGAATCACCGAAATCGCTGTTTTCGTGCTTTTGAATGCGAAAAACACGTTTTCTGGTGTTTTCAGCACGCCGCAGAACGTTTGATATGCGGAAGCTGCGATATCTTCGGTATCGTTGCTGTTCCCAGCTGAGATATGCATTTTCAGTGATAATCTTCATGATTCTGCTGTTACAAATGTGCAGAATCACCGAAATCGCTGTTTTCGTGCTTTTGAATGCGAAAAACACGTTTTCTGGTCTTTTCAGCACGCCGCAGAACGTTTGATATGCGGAAGCTGCGATATCTTCGGTATCGTTGCTGTTCCCAGCTGAGATATGCATTTTCAGTGATAATCTTCATGATTCTGCTGTTACAAGTGTTCAGAATCACCGAAATCGCTGTTTTCGTGCTATTGAATGCGAAAAACACGTTTTCTGGTGTTTTCAGCACTCCACAGTGCGTTTGATATGCGGAAACTGCCATATCTTCGGTATCGTTGTTGTTTCCAGCTGAGATATGCATTTTCAGTGATAATCTTCATGATTCTGCTGTTACAAATGTGCAGAATCACCGAAATCGCTGTTTTCGTGCGATTGAATGCGAAAAACACGTTTTCTGGTGTTTTCAGCACTCCACAGTGCGTTTGTTATGCGGAAACTGCGATATCTTCGGTATCGTTGTTGTTTCCAGCTGAGATATGCATTTTCAGTGATAATCTTCATGATTCTGCTGTTACAAGTGTTCAGAATCACCGAAATCGCTGTGTTCGTGCTATTGAATGCGAAAAACACGTTTTCTGGTGTTTTCAGCACTCCACAGTTCGTTTGATATGCGGAAACTGCCATATCTTCGGTATCGTTGTTGTTTCCAGCTGAGATATGCATTTTCAGTGATAATCTTCATGATTCTGCTGTTACAAGTGTTCAGAATCACCGAAATCGCTGTTTTCGTGCTATTGGATGCGAAAGACACGTTTTCTGGTGTTTTCAGCACTCCACAGAGCGTTTGATATGCGGAAGCTGCCATATCTTCGGTATCGTTGTTGTTTCCAGCTGAGATATGCATTTTCAGTGATAATCTCCATGATTCTGCTGTTACAAGTGTGCAGAATCACCGAAATCGCTGTTTTCGTGCTATTGAATGCGAAAAACACGTTTTCTGGTGTTTTCAGCACGCCACAGAACGTTTGACATGCGGAGACTGCGATATCTTCGGTATCGTTGTTGTTTCCAGCTGAGATATGCATTTTCAGTGATAATCTCCATGATTCTGCTGTTACAAGTGTGCAGAATCACCGAAATCGCTGTTTTCGTGCTATTGAATGCGAAAAACACGTTTTCTGGTGTTTTCATAACTCCACAGTGCGTTTGATATGCGGAAGGTGCGATATCTTCGGTATCGTTGTTGTTTCCAGCTGAGATATGCATTTTCAGTGATAATCTTCATGATTCTGCTGTTACAAATGTGCAGAATCACCGAAATCGCTGTTTTCGTGCTTTTGAATGCGAAAAACACGTTTTCTGGTGTTTTCAGCACGCCGCAGAACGTTTGATATGCGGAAGCTGCGATATCTTCGGTATCGTTGCTGTTCCCAGCTGAGATATGCATTTTCAGTGATAATCTTCATGATTCTGCTGTTACAAGTGTTCAGAATCACCGAAATCGCTGTTTTCGTGCTATTGAATGCGAAAAACACGTTTTCTGGTGTTTTCAGCACTCCACAGTGCGTTTGATATGCGGAAACTGCCATATCTTCGGTATCGTTGTTGTTTCCAGCTGAGATATGCATTTTCAGTGATAATCTTCATGATTCTGCTGTTACAAGTGTTCAGAATCACCGAAATCGCTGTTTTCGTGCTATTGAATGCGAAAAACACGTTTTCTGGTGTTTTCAGCACTGCACAGTGCGTTTGATATGCGGAAGCTGCGATATCTTCGGTATCGTTGTTGTCTCCAGCTGAGATATGCATTTTCAGTGATAATCTTCATGATTCTGCTGATACAAGTGTGCAGAATCAACGAAATCGCTGTTTTCGTGCTATTGGATGCGAAAGACACGTTTTCTGGTGTTTTCAGCACTCCACAGTGCGTTTGATATGCGGAAGCTGCGATATCTTCGGTATCGTTGTTGTTTCCAGCTGAGATATGCATTTTCAGTGATAATCTTCATGATTCTGCTGTTACAAGTGTTCAGAATCACCGAAATCGCTGTTTTCGTGCTATTGAATGCGAAAAACACGTTTTCTGGTGTTTTCAGCACTTCACAGTGCGTTTGATATGCGGGAACTGCCATATCTTCGGTATCGTTGTTGTTTCCAGCTGCGATATGCATTTTCAGTGATAATCTTCATGATTCTGCTGTTACAAGTGTGCAGAATCACCGAAATCGCTGTTTTCGTGCTATTGAATGCGAAAAACACGTTTTCAGGTGTTTTCAGCACTCCACAGTGCGTTTGTTATGCGGAAACTGCGATATCTTCGGTATCGTTGTTGTTTCCAGCTGAGATATGCATTTTCAGTGATAATCTTCATGATTCTGCTGTTACAAGTGTTCAGAATCACCGAAATCGCTGTTTTCGTGCTATTGAATGCGAAAAACACGTTTTCTGGTGTTTTCAGCACGCCGCAGAACGTTTGATATGCGGAAGCTGCGATATCTTCGGTATCGTTGTTGTTTCCAGCTGAGATATGCATTTTCAGTGATAATCTTCATGATTCTGCTGTTACAAGTGTTCAGAATCACCGAAATCGCTGTTTTCGTGCTATTGAATGCGAAAAACACGTTTTCTGGTGTTTTCAGCACTCCACAGTTCGTTTGATATGCGGAAACTGCCATATCTTCGGTATCGTTGTTGTTTCCAGCTGAGATATGCATTTTCAGTGATAATCTTCATGATTCTGCTGTTACAAGTGTTCAGAATCACCGAAATCGCTGTTTTCGTGCTATTGGATGCGAAAGACACGTTTTCTGGTGTTTTCAGCACTCCACAGTGCGTTTGATATGCGGAAGCTGCCATATCTTCGGTATCGTTGTTGTCTCCAGCTGAGATATGCATTTTCAGTGATAATCTTCATGATTCTGCTGTTACAAGTGTGCAGAATCACCGAAATCGCTGTTTTCGTGCTATTGGATGCGAAAGACACGTTTTCTGGTGTTTTCAGCACTCCACAGTGCGTTTGATATGCGGAAGCTGCGATATCTTCGGTATCGTTGTTGTTTCCAGCTGAGATATGCATTTTCAGTGATAATCTTCATGATTCTGCTGTTACAAGTGTTCAGAATCACCGAAATCGCTGTTTTCGTGCTATTGAATGCGAAAAACACGTTTTCTGGTGTTTTCAGCACTTCACAGTGCGTTTGATATGCGGAAACTGCCATATCTTCGGTATCGTTGTTGTTTCCAGCTGCGATATGCATTTTCAGTGATAATCTTCATGATTCTGCTGTTACAAGTGTGCAGAATCACCGAAATCGCTGTTTTCGTGCTATTGAATGCGAAAAACACGTTTTCAGGTGTTTTCAGCACTCCACAGTGCGTTTGTTATGCGGAAACTGCGATATATTCGGTATCGTTGTTGTTTCCAGCTGAGATATGCATTTTCAGTGATAATCTTCATGATTCTGCTGTTACAAGTGTTCAGAATCACCTTAAAATCGCTGTTTTCGTGCTATTGAATGCGAAAAACACGTTTTCTGGTGTTTTCAGCTCTCCACAGTTCGTTTGATATGCGGGAACCGCCATATCTTCGGTATCGTTGTTGTTTCCAGCTGAGATATGCATTTTCAGTGATAATCTTCATGATTCTGCTGTTACAAATGTGCAGAATCACCGAAATCGCTGTTTTCGTGCTATTGAATGCGAAAAACACGTTTTCTGGTGTTTTCAGCACTCCACAGTGCGTTTGTTATGCGGAAACTGCGATATCTTCGGTATCGTTGTTGTTTCCAGCTGAGATATGCATTTTCAGTGATAATCTTCCTGATTCTGCTGTTACAAGTGTGCAGAATCACCGAAATCGCTGTTTTCGTGCTATTGAATGCGAAAAACACGTTTTCTGGTGTTTTCAGCACTCCACAGTGCGTTTGTTATGCGGAAACTGCGATATCTTCGGTATCGTTGTTGTTTCCAGCTGAGATATGCATTTTCAGTGATAATCTTCCTGATTCTGCTGTTACAAGTGTGCAGAATCACCGAAATCGCTGTTTTCGTGCTATTGGATGCGAAAAACACGTTTTCTGGTGTTTTCAGCACTCCACAGTGCGTTTGATATGCGGATGCTGCGATATCTTCGGTATCGTTGTTGTTTCCAGCTGAGATATGCATTTTCAGTGATAATCTTCATGATTCTGCTGTTACAAATGTGCAGAATCACCGAAATCGCTGTTTTCGTGCTTTTGAATGCGAAAAACACGTTTTCTGGTGTTTTCAGAACGCCGCAGAACGTTTGATATGCGGAAGCTGCGATATCTTTGGTATCGTTGTTGTTCCCAGCTGAGATATGCATTTTCAGTGATAATCTTCATGATTCTGCTGTTACAAATGTGCAGAATCACCGAAATCGCTGTTTTCGTGCTATTGAATGCGAAAAACACGTTTTCTGGTGTTTTCAGCACTCCACAGTGCGTTTGTTATGCGGAAACTGCGATATCTTCGGTATCGTTGTTGTTTCCAGCTGAGATATGCATTTTCAGTGATAATCTTCCTGATTCTGCTGTTACAAGTGTGCAGAATCACCGAAATCGCTGTTTTCGTGCTATTGAATGCGAAAAACACGTTTTCTGGTGTTTTCAGCACTCCACAGTGCGTTTGATATGCGGAAGGTGCGATATCTTCGGTATCGTTGTTGTTTCCAGCTGAGATATGCATTTTCAGTGATAATCTTCATGATTCTGCTGTTACAAATGTGCAGAATCACCGAAATCGCTGTTTTCGTGCTTTTGAATGCGAAAAACACGTTTTCTGGTGTTTTCAGCACGCCGCAGAACGTTTGATATGCGGAAGCTGCGATATCTTCGGTATCGTTGCTGTTCCCAGCTGAGATATGCATTTTCAGTGATAATCTTCATGATTCTGCTGTTACAAGTGTTCAGAATCACCGAAATCGCTGTTTTCGTGCTATTGAATGCGAAAAACACGTTTTCTGGTGTTTTCAGCACTCCACAGTGCGTTTGATATGCGGAAACTGCCATATCTTCGGTATCGTTGTTGTTTCCAGCTGAGATATGCATTTTCAGTGATAATCTTCATGATTCTGCTGTTACAAGTGTTCAGAATCACCGAAATCGCTGTTTTCGTGCTATTGAATGCGAAAAACACGTTTTCTGGTGTTTTCAGCACTGCACAGTGCGTTTGATATGCGGAAGCTGCGATATCTTCGGTATCGTTGTTGTCTCCAGCTGAGATATGCATTTTCAGTGATAATCTTCCTGATTCTGCTGTTACAAGTGTGCAGAATCACCGAAATCGCTGTTTTCGTGCTATTGAATGCGAAAAACACGTTTTCTGGTGTTTTCAGCACTCCACAGTGCGTTTGTTATGCGGAAACTGCGATATCTTCGGTATCGTTGTTGTTTCCAGCTGAGATATGCATTTTCAGTGATAATCTTCCTGATTCTGCTGTTACAAGTGTGCAGAATCACCGAAATCGCTGTTTTCGTGCTATTGGATGCGAAAAACACGTTTTCTGGTGTTTTCAGCACTCCACAGTGCGTTTGATATGCGGATGCTGCGATATCTTCGGTATCGTTGTTGTTTCCAGCTGAGATATGCATTTTCAGTGATAATCTTCATGATTCTGCTGTTACAAATGTGCAGAATCACCGAAATCGCTGTTTTCGTGCTATTGAATGCGAAAAACACGTTTTCTGGTGTTTTCAGCACTGCACAGTGCGTTTGATATGCGGAAGCTGCGATATCTTCGGTATCGTTGTTGTCTCCAGCTGAGATATGCATTTTCAGTGATAATCTTCATGATTCTGCTGTTACAAGTGTGCAGAATCACCGAAATCGCTGTTTTCGTGCTATTGGATGCGAAAGACACGTTTTCTGGTGTTTTCAGCACTCCACAGTGCGTTTGATATGCGGAAGCTGCGATATCTTCGGTATCGTTGTTGTTTCCAGCTGAGATATGCATTTTCAGTGATAATCTTCATGATTCTGCTGTTACAAGTGTTCAGAATCACCGAAATCGCTGTTTTCGTGCTATTGAATGCGAAAAACACGTTTTCTGGTGTTTTCAGCACTTCACAGTGCGTTTGATATGCGGAAACTGCCATATCTTCGGTATCGTTGTTGTTTCCAGCTGCGATATGCATTTTCAGTGATAATCTTCATGATTCTGCTGTTACAAGTGTGCAGAATCACCGAAATCGCTGTTTTCGTGCTATTGAATGCGAAAAACACGTTTTCAGGTGTTTTCAGCACTCCACAGTGCGTTTGTTATGCGGAAACTGCGATATCTTCGGTATCGTTGTTGTTTCCAGCTGAGATATGCATTTTCAGTGATAATCTTCATGATTCTGCTGTTACAAGTGTTCAGAATCACCGAAATCGCTGTTTTCGTGCTACTGAATGCGAAAAACACGTTTTCTGGTGTTTTCAGCTCTCCACAGTTCGTTTGATATGCGGGAACCGCCATATCTTCGGTATCGTTGTTGTTTCCAGTTGAGATATGCATTTTCAGTGATAATCTTCATGATTCTGCTGTTACAAATGTGCAGAATCACCGAAATCGCTGTTTTCGTGCTATTGAATGCGAAAAACACGTTTTCTGGTGTTTTCAGCACTCCACAGTGCGTTTGATATGCGGAAACTGCCATATCTTCGGTATCGTTGTTGTTTCCAGCTGAGATATGCATTTTCAGTGATAATCTTCATGATTCTGCTGTTACAAGTGTTCAGAATCACCGAAATCGCTGTTTTCGTGCTATTGAATGCGAAAAACACGTTTTCTGGTGTTTTCAGCACTGCACAGTGCGTTTGATATGCGGAAGCTGCGATATCTTCGGTATCGTTGTTGTCTCCAGCTGAGATATGCATTTTCAGTGATAATCTTCATGATTCTGCTGTTACAAGTGTGCAGAATCACCGAAATCGCTGTTTTCGTGCTATTGGATGCGAAAGACACGTTTTCTGGTGTTTTCAGCACTCCACAGTGCGTTTGATATGCGGAAGCTGCGATATCTTCGGTATCGTTGTTGTTTCCAGCTGAGATATGCATTTTCAGTGATAATCTTCATGATTCTGCTGTTACAAGTGTTCAGAATCACCGAAATCGCTGTTTTCGTGCTATTGAATGCGAAAAACACGTTTTCTGGTGTTTTCAGCACTTCACAGTGCGTTTGATATGCGGAAACTGCCATATCTTCGGTATCGTTGTTGTTTCCAGCTGCGATATGCATTTTCAGTGATAATCTTCATGATTCTGCTGTTACAAGTGTGCAGAATCACCGAATTCGCTGTTTTCGTGCTATTGAATGCGAAAAACACGTTTTCAGGTGTTTTCAGCACTCCACAGTGCGTTTGTTATGCGGAAACTGCGATATCTTCGGTATCGTTGTTGTTTCCAGCTGAGATATGCACTTTCAGTGATAATCTTCATGATTCTGCTGTTACAAGTGTTCAGAATCACCGAAATCGCTGTTTTCGTGCTATTGAATGCGAAAAACACGTTTTCTGGTGTTTTCAGCTCTCCACAGTTCGTTTGATATGCGGGAACCGCCATATCTTCGGTATCGTTGTTGTTTCCAGCTGAGATATGCATTTTCAGTGATAATCTTCATGATTCTGCTGTTACAAATGTGCAGAATCACCGAAATCGCTGTTTTCGTGCTATTGAATGCGAAAAACACGTTTTCTGGTGTTTTCAGCACTCCACAGTGCGTTTGTTATGCGGAAACTGCGATATCTTCGGTATCGTTGTTGTTTCCAGCTGAGATATGCATTTTCAGTGATAATCTTCCTGATTCTGCTGTTACAAGTGTGCAGAATCACCGAAATCGCTGTTTTCGTGCTATTGAATGCGAAAAACACGTTTTCTGGTGTTTTCAGCACTCCACAGTGCGTTTGTTATGCGGAAACTGCGATATCTTCGGTATCGTTGTTGTTTCCAGCTGAGATATGCATTTTCAGTGATAATCTTCCTGATTCTGCTGTTACAAGTGTGCAGAATCACCGAAATCGCTGTTTTCGTGCTATTGGATGCGAAAAACACGTTTTCTGGTGTTTTCAGCACTCCACAGTGCGTTTGATATGCGGATGCTGCGATATCTTCGGTATCGTTGTTGTTTCCAGCTGAGATATGCATTTTCAGTGATAATCTTCATGATTCTGCTGTTACAAATGTGCAGAATCACCGAAATCGCTGTTTTCGTGCTTTTGAATGCGAAAAACACGTTTTCTGGTGTTTTCAGAACGCCGCAGAACGTTTGATATGCGGAAGCTGCGATATCTTTGGTGTCGTTGTTGTTCCCAGCTGAGATATGCATTTTCAGTGATAATCTTCATGATTCTGCTGTTACAAATGTGCAGAATCACCGAAATCGCTGTTTTCGTGCTATTGAATGCGAAAAACACGTTTTCTGGTGTTTTCAGCACTCCACAGTGCGTTTGTTATGCGGAAACTGCGATATCTTCGGTATCGTTGTTGTTTCCAGCTGAGATATGCATTTTCAGTGATAATCTTCCTGATTCTGCTGTTACAAGTGTGCAGAATCACCGAAATCGCTGTTTTCGTGCTATTGAATGCGAAAAACACGTTTTCTGGTGTTTTCAGCACTCCACAGTGCGTTTGTTATGCGGAAACTGCGATATCTTCGGTATCGTTGTTGTTTCCAGCTGAGATAGGCATTTTCAGTGATAATCTTCCTGATTCTGCTGTTACAAGTGTGCAGAATCACCGAAATCGCTGTTTTCGTGCTATTGGATGCGAAAAACACGTTTTCTGGTGTTTTCAGCACTCCACAGTGCGTTTGATATGCGGATGCTGCGATATCTTCGGTATCGTTGTTGTTTCCAGCTGAGATATGCATTTTCAGTGATAATCTTCATGATTCTGCTGATACAAATGTGCAGAATCTCCGAAATCGCTGTTTTCGTGCTTTTGAATGCGAAAAACACGTTTTCTGGTGTTTTCAGCACGCCACAGAACGTTTGATATGCGGAAGGTGCGATATCTTCGGTATCGTTGTTGTTTCCAGCTGAGATATGCATTTTCAGTGATAATCTTCATGATTCTGCTGTTACAAATGTGCAGAATCACCGAAATCGCTGTTTTCGTGCTTTTGAATGCGATAAACACGTTTTCTGGTGTTTTCAGCACTGCACAGTGCGTTTGATATGCGGTAGCTGCGATACCTTTGGTATCGTTGTTGTCTCCAGCTGAGATATGCATTTTCAGTGATAATCTTCATGATTTATCTGTTACAAATGTGCAGAATCACCGAAATCGCTGTTTTCGTGCTTTTGAATGCGAAAAACACGTTTTCTGGTGTTTTCAGCACGCCACAGAACGATTGACATGCGGAAACTGCCATATCTTCGGTATCGTTGTTGTTTCCAGCTGAGATATGCATTTTCAGTGATAATCTTCATGATTCTGCTGTTACAAGTGTTCAGAATCACCGAAATCGCTGTTTTCGTGCTATTGAATGCGAAAAACACGTTTTCTGGTGTTTTCAGCACTCCACAGTGCGTTTGATATGCGGAAACTGCCATATCTTCGGTATCGTTGCTGTTTCCAGCTGAGATATGCATTTTCAGTGATAATCTTCATGATTCTGCTGTTACAAGTGTGCAGAATCACCGAAATCGCTGTATTCGTGCTATTGAATGCGAAAAACACGTTTTCTGGTGTTTTCAGCACGCCACAGAACGTTTGACATGCGGAAACTGCGATATCTTCGGTATCGTTGTTGTTTGCAGCTGAGATATGCATTTTCAGTGATAATCTTCATGATTCTGCTGTTACAAGTGTGCAGAATCACCGAAATCGCTGTTTTCGTGCTATTGAATGCGAAAAACACGTTTTCTGGTGTTTTCAGCACTGCACAGTGCGTTTGATATGCGGAAGCTGAGATATCTTCGGTATCGTTATTGTTTCCAGCTGATATATGCATTTTCACTGATCGTCTTCATGATTCTGCTGTTACAAGTGTGCAGAATCACCGAAATAGCTGTTTTCGTGCTTTTGAATGCGAAAAACACGTTTTCTGGTGTTTTCAGCACTCCACAGTGCGTTTGATATGCGGAAACTGCCATATCTTCGGTATCGTTGTTGTTTCCAGCTGAGATATGCATTTTCAGTGATAATCTTCATGATTCTGCTGTTACAAGTGTGCAGAACCACCGAAATCGCTGTTTTCGTGCTATTGAATGCGAAAAACACGTTTTCTGGTGTTTTCAGCACTGCACAGTGCGTTTAATATGCGGAAGCTGCGATATCTTCGGTATCGTTGTTGTCTCCAGCTGAGATATGCATTTTCAGTGATAATCTTCATGATTCTGCTGTTACAAATGTGCAGAATCACCGAAATCGCTGTTTTCGTGCTTTTGAATGCGAAAAACACGTTTTCTGGTGTTTTCAGCACTGCACAGTGCGTTTAATATGCGGAAGCTGCGATATCTTCGGTATCGTTGTTGTCTCCAGCTGAGATATGCATTTTCAGTGATAATCTTCATGATTCTGCTGTTACAAATGTGCAGAATCACCGAAATCGCTGTTTTCGTGCTTTTGAATGCGAATAACACGTTTTCTGGTGTTTTCAGCACGCCACAGAACGTTTGATATGCGGAAGCTGCGGTACCTTCGGTATCGTTGTTGTTTCCAGCTGAGATATGCATTTTCAGTAATAATCCTCATGATTCTGCTATTACAAATGTGCAGAATAACCGAAATCGCTGTTTTCGTGCTATTGAATGCGAAAAACAAGTTTTCTGGTGTTTTCAGCACTGCACAGTGCGTTTGATATGCGGTAGCTGCGATACCTTCGGTATCGTTGTTGTCTCCAGCTGAGATATGCATTTTCAGTGATAATCTTCATGATTTAGCTGTTACAAATGTGCAGAATCACCGAAATCGCTGTTTTCGTGCTTTTGAATGCGAAAAACACGTTTTCTGGTGTTTTCAGCACGCCACAGAACGATTGACATGCGGAAACTGCCATATCTTCGGTATCGTTGTTGTTTCCAGCTGAGATATGCATTTTCAGTGATAATCTTCATGATTCTGCTGTTACAAGTGTTCAGAATCACCGAAATCGCTGTTTTCGTGCTATTGAAAGCGAAAAACACGTTTTCTGGTGTTTTCAGCACTCCACAGTGCGTTTGATATGCGGAAACTGCCATATCTTCGGTATCGTTGTTGTTTCCAGCTGAGATATGCATTTTCAGTGATAATCTTCATGATTCTGCTGTTACAAGTGTGCAGAATCACCGAAATCGCTGTATTCGTGCTATTGAATGCGAAAAACACGTTTTCTGGTGTTTTCAGCACGCCACAGAACGTTTGACATGCAGAAACTGCGATATCTTCGGTATCGTTGTTGTTTCCAGCTGAGATATGCATTTTCAGTGATAATCTTCATGATTCTGCTGTTACAAGTGTGCAGAATCACCGAAATCGCTGTTTTCGTGCTATTGAATGCGAAAAACACGTTTTCTGGTGTTTTCAGCACTGCACAGTGCGTTTGATATGCGGAAGCTGAGATATCTTCGGTATCGTTGTTGTTTCCAGCTGAGATATGCATTTTCAGTGATAATCTTCATGATTCTGCTGTTACAAGTGTTCAGAATCACCGAAATCGCTGTTTTCGTGCTATTGAATGCGAAAAACACGTTTTCTGGTGTTTTCAGCACTTCACAGTGCGTTTGATATGCGGAAACTGCCATATCTTCGGTATCGTTGTTGTTTCCAGCTGCGATATGCATTTTCAGTGATAATCTTCATGATTCTGCTGTTACAAGTGTGCAGAATCACCGAAATCGCTGTTTTCGTGCTATTGAATGCGAAAAACACGTTTTCAGGTGTTTTCAGCACTCCACAGTGCGTTTGTTATGCGGAAACTGCGATATCTTCGGTATCGTTGTTGTTTCCAGCTGAGATATGCATTTTCAGTGATAATCTTCATGATTCTGCTGTTACAAGTGTTCAGAATCACCGAAATCGCTGTTTTCGTGCTATTGAATGCGAAAAACACGTTTTCTGGTGTTTTCAGCTCTCCACAGTTCGTTTGATATGCGGGAACCGCCATATCTTCGGTATCGTTGTTGTTTCCAGCTGAGATATGCATTTTCAGTGATAATCTTCATGATTCTGCTGTTACAAATGTGCAGAATCACCGAAATCGCTGTTTTCGTGCTATTGAATGCGAAAAACACGTTTTCTGGTGTTTTCAGCACTCCACAGTGCGTTTGTTATGCGGAAACTGCGATATCTTCGGTATCGTTGTTGTTTCCAGCTGAGATATGCATTTTCAGTGATAATCTTCCTGATTCTGCTGTTACAAGTGTGCAGAATCACCGAAATCGCTGTTTTCGTGCTATTGAATGCGAAAAACACGTTTTCTGGTGTTTTCAGCACTCCACAGTGCGTTTGATATGCGGAAACTGCCATATCTTCGGTATCGTTGTTGTTTCCAGCTGAGATATGCATTTTCAGTGATAATCTTCATGATTCTGCTGTTACAAGTGTGCAGAATCACCGAAATCGCTGTTTTCGTGCTATTGAATGCGAAAAACACGTTTTCTGGTGTTTTCAGCACTGCACAGTGCGTTTGATATGCGGAAGCTGAGATATCTTCGGTATCGTTATTGTTTCCAGCTCATATATGCATTTTCACTGATCGTCTTCATGATTCTGCTGTTACAAGTGTGCAGAATCACCGAAATAGCTGTTTTCGTGCTTTTGAATGCGAAAAACACGTTTTCTGGTGTTTTCAGCACTCCACAGTGCGTTTGATATGCGGAAACTGCCATATCTTCGGTATCGTTGTTGTTTCCAGCTGAGATATGCATTTTCAGTGATAATCTTCATGATTCTGCTGTTACAAGTGTGCAGAACCACCGAAATCGCTGTTTTCGTGCTATTGAATGCGAAAAACACGTTTTCTGGTGTTTTCAGCACTGCACAGTGCGTTTAATATGCGGAAGCTGCGATATCTTCGGTATCGTTGTTGTCTCCAGCTGAGATATGCATTTTCAGTGATAATCTTCATGATTCTGCTGTTACAAATGTGCAGAATCACCGAAATCGCTGTTTTCGTGCTTTTGAATGCGAAAAACACGTTTTCTGGTGTTTTCAGCACTGCACAGTGCGTTTAATATGCGGAAGCTGCGATATCTTCGGTATCGTTGTTGTCTCCAGCTGAGATATGCATTTTCAGTGATAATCTTCATGATTCTGCTGTTACAAATGTGCAGAATCACCGAAATCGCTGTTTTCGTGCTTTTGAATGCGAAAAACACGTTTTCTGGTGTTTTCAGCTCTCCACAGAACGTTTGATATGCGGAAGCTGCGGTACCTTCGGTATCGTTGTTGTTTCCAGCTGAGATATGCATTTTCAGTAATAATCCTCATGATTCTGCTATTACAAATGTGCAGAATAACCGAAATCGCTGTTTTCGTGCTATTGAATGCGAAAAACAAGTTTTCTGGTGTTTTCAGCACTGCACAGTGCGTTTGATATGCGGTAGCTGCGATACCTTCGGTATCGTTGTTGTCTCCAGCTGAGATATGCATTTTCAGTGATAATCTTCATGATTTAGCTGTTACAAATGTGCAGAATCACCGAAATCGCTGTTTTCGTGCTTTTGAATGCGAAAAACACGTTTTCTGGTGTTTTCAGCACGCCACAGAACGATTGACATGCGGAAACTGCCATATCTTCGGTATCGTTGTTGTTTCCAGCTGAGATATGCATTTTCAGTGATAATCTTCATGATTCTGCTGTTACAAGTGTTCAGAATCACCGAAATCGCTGTTTTCGTGCTATTGAAAGCGAAAAACACGTTTTCTGGTGTTTTCAGCACTCCACAGTGCGTTTGATATGCGGAAACTGCCATATCTTCGGTATCGTTGTTGTTTCCAGCTGAGATATGCATTTTCAGTGATAATCTTCATGATTCTGCTGTTACAAGTGTGCAGAATCACCGAAATCGCTGTATTCGTGCTATTGAATGCGAAAAACACGTTTTCTGGTGTTTTCAGCACGCCACAGAACGTTTGACATGCGGAAACTGCGATATCTTCGGTATCGTTGTTGTTTCCAGCTGAGATATGCATTTTCAGTGATAATCTTCATGATTCTGCTGTTACAAGTGTGCAGAATCACCGAAATCGCTGTTTTCGTGCTATTGAATGCGAAAAACACGTTTTCTGGTGTTTTCAGCACTGCACAGTGCGTTTGATATGCGGAAGCTGAGATATCTTCGGTATCGTTGTTGTTTCCAGCTGAGATATGCATTTTCAGTGATAATCTTCATGATTCTGCTGTTACAAGTGTTCAGAATCACCGAAATCGCTGTTTTCGTGCTATTGAATGCGAAAAACACGTTTTCTGGTGTTTTCAGCACTTCACAGTGCGTTTGATATGCGGAAACTGCCATATCTTCGGTATCGTTGTTGTTTCCAGCTGCGATATGCATTTTCAGTGATAATCTTCATGATTCTGCTGTTACAAGTGTGCAGAATCACCGAAATCGCTGTTTTCGTGCTATTGAATGCGAAAAACACGTTTTCAGGTGTTTTCAGCACTCCACAGTGCGTTTGTTATGCGGAAACTGCGATATCTTCGGTATCGTTGTTGTTTCCAGCTGAGATATGCATTTTCAGTGATAATCTTCATGATTCTGCTGTTACAAGTGTTCAGAATCACCGAAATCGCTGTTTTCGTGCTATTGAATGCGAAAAACACGTTTTCTGGTGTTTTCAGCTCTCCACAGTTCGTTTGATATGCGGGAACCGCCATATCTTCGGTATCGTTGTTGTTTCCAGCTGAGATATGCATTTTCAGTGATAATCTTCATGATTCTGCTGTTACAAATGTGCAGAATCACCGAAATCGCTGTTTTCGTGCTATTGAATGCGAAAAACACGTTTTCTGGTGTTTTCAGCACTCCACAGTGCGTTTGTTATGCGGAAACTGCGATATCTTCGGTATCGTTGTTGTTTCCAGCTGAGATATGCATTTTCAGTGATAATCTTCCTGATTCTGCTGTTACAAGTGTGCAGAATCACCGAAATCGCTGTTTTCGTGCTATTGAATGCGAAAAACACGTTTTCTGGTGTTTTCAGCACTCCACAGTGCGTTTGTTATGCGGAAACTGCGATATCTTCGGTATCGTTGTTGTTTCCAGCTGAGATATGCATTTTCAGTGATAATCTTCCTGATTCTGCTGTTACAAGTGTGCAGAATCACCGAAATCGCTGTTTTCGTGCTATTGGATGCGAAAAACACGTTTTCTGGTGTTTTCAGCACTCCACAGTGCGTTTGATATGCGGATGCTGCGATATCTTCGGTATCGTTGTTGTTTCCAGCTGAGATATGCATTTTCAGTGATAATCTTCATGATTCTGCTGTTACAAATGTGCAGAATCACCGAAATCGCTGTTTTCGTGCTTTTGAATGCGAAAAACACGTTTTCTGGTGTTTTCAGAACGCCGCAGAACGTTTGATATGCGGAAGCTGCGATATCTTTGGTATCGTTGTTGTTCCCAGCTGAGATATGCATTTTCAGTGATAATCTTCATGATTCTGCTGTTACAAATGTGCAGAATCACCGAAATCGCTGTTTTCGTGCTATTGAATGCGAAAAACACGTTTTCTGGTGTTTTCAGCACTCCACAGTGCGTTTGTTATGCGGAAACTGCGATATCTTCGGTATCGTTGTTGTTTCCAGCTGAGATATGCATTTTCAGTGATAATCTTCCTGATTCTGCTGTTACAAGTGTGCAGAATCACCGAAATCGCTGTTTTCGTGCTATTGAATGCGAAAAACACGTTTTCTGGTGTTTTCAGCACTCCACAGTGCGTTTGTTATGCGGAAACTGCGATATCTTCGGTATCGTTGTTGTTTCCAGCTGAGATAGGCATTTTCAGTGATAATCTTCCTGATTCTGCTGTTACAAGTGTGCAGAATCACCGAAATCGCTGTTTTCGTGCTATTGGATGCGAAAAACACGTTTTCTGGTGTTTTCAGCACTCCACAGTGCGTTTGATATGCGGATGCTGCGATATCTTCGGTATCGTTGTTGTTTCCAGCTGAGATATGCATTTTCAGTGATAATCTTCATGATTCTGCTGATACAAATGTGCAGAATCTCCGAAATCGCTGTTTTCGTGCTTTTGAATGCGAAAAACACGTTTTCTGGTGTTTTCAGCACGCCACAGAACGTTTGATATGCGGAAGGTGCGATATCTTCGGTATCGTTGTTGTTTCCAGCTGAGATATGCATTTTCAGTGATAATCTTCATGATTCTGCTGTTACAAATGTGCAGAATCACCGAAATCGCTGTTTTCGTGCTTTTGAATGCGAAAAACACGTTTTCTGGTGTTTTCAGCACGCCGCAGAACGTTTGATATGCGGAAGCTGCGATATCTTCGGTATCGTTGCTGTTCCCAGCTGAGATATGCATTTTCAGTGATAATCTTCATGATTCTGCTGTTACAAGTGTTCAGAATCACCGAAATCGCTGTTTTCGTGCTATTGAATGCGAAAAACACGTTTTCTGGTGTTTTCAGCACTCCACAGTGCGTTTGATATGCGGAAACTGCCATATCTTCGGTATCGTTGTTGTTTCCAGCTGAGATATGCATTTTCAGTGATAATCTTCATGATTCTGCTGTTACAAGTGTTCAGAATCACTGAAATCGCTGTTTTCGTGCTATTGAATGCGAAAAACACGTTTTCTGGTGTTTTCAGCACTCCACAGTGCGTTTGATATGCGGAAACTGCCATATCTTCGGTATCGTTGTTGTTTCCAGCTGAGATATGCATTTTCAGTGATAATCTTCATGATTCTGCTGCTACAAGCGTGCAGAATCACCGAAATCGCTGTTTTCGTGCTATTGAATGCGAAAAACACGTTTTCTGGTGTTTTCAGCACTGCACAGTGCGTTTGATATGCGGAAGCTGCGATATCTTCGGTATCGTTGTTGTCTCCAGCTGAGATATGCATTTTCAGTGATAATCTTCATGATTCTGCTGTTACAAGTGTGCAGAATCACCGAAATCGCTGTTTTCGTGCTATTGGATGCGAAAGACACGTTTTCTGGTGTTTTCAGCACTCCACAGTGCGTTTGATATGCGGAAGCTGCGATATCTTCGGTATCGTTGTTGTTTCCAGCTGAGATATGCATTTTCAGTGATAATCTTCATGATTCTGCTGTTACAAGTGTTCAGAATCACCGAAATCGCTGTTTTCGTG